>JAUTXW010005212.1:150000-750000 GCA_030620095.1 Kuschelorhynchus macadamiae
TTTTCCCGAGTGTTCCCGATTGAATTCGCATAGGGGCACATTGGTAATATAGGTTACGTTGGCAAATTTTGGGTCAACAGCCGCACCGAGGAAACTTAAACATTTTTGTCGGTTGATGCGTTTAATCTGAATCGTGTGATAGGTTGTGGTTACGATTGTGTATTTTTACAGAATTTATTTTATTTTCAAGTCTTGTTTGTTGATTTTGTGGTTTAAGTTAATTGAAAAAATTATTGTTTTAAATAATGATAGCCACAGTGGTTTAGAATCAAAAGCCAAAAGCTGAACTTTAAGAAATGCCTCGAATTTAAAATGTCGACCTTTGCCGGAACTTTAAATTCGGCAGACAAGTAAAGACAAAAACAAAAGAGTAAATCGTTATTTTAGTAAAAATATGTAGTTACGATTTATGTGACTAGATATGTGATTGCGAGGAGATAAGGGCATTTTATTGTTTGGAAAATTAGGAATATATATATGTATATATATATATATATATATATATATATATATTATATATATATTATATATATATATATATATATATATATATATATATATATATATATATATATATATATATATATATATATATATATATATATATATATATATATATATATATATATATATATATATATATATATATATATATATATATATTATATATATATATTATATATATATATATATATATTATATATATAGATTATATACAGGGTGGCCCATCGAAAACGTACCGCAAGGCATAACGGCCAGGGTAATTTTTTTTTCAAAAAATCCAAAAACACATCAATTTTGTTTGTGAGGGGGACAACTTTTGCCCTTAAAATGATCGCAAAATTTTCAACCCTCTAAGCGGGGGTGTCATCCCCCAAACTTTTTCAAATGGGAAGAGGGGTCAAGTGGTACCGCAATGAAAAGGGCTTTCTATTCTCTATACATTCCCGCTTTGGTTTTGAAAATCGGTCAAGTCATTTAGAAAATATGAAGGATTGAAATTTGAAAAATACATTTTTCAAAAAACGCATAAATTGAATTAAATAAAAAAAACTTACCGTATTAATGAAGCAAATGCTGAAAATGTTGCCCGTCGACCTCCATACAGTAATACAAATTAGCTTCAAATCGTTCTCGAACATTCTGAAGAACTTGAGGGGTCACTTCGCGACAAACGTCAATAATTCGTGTTCGCAGATCTTCTAATGAGGCAAGTGGAGTGCTATACACTTTACTTTTTATGTGTCCCCATAGAAAAAAGTCTAAAGGAGTCAAGTCGGGTGACCGGGGAGGCCACTCAATGGCACCCCTTCGTCCTATCCACCGCCCGGGAAAGTTAGTGTTTAAATAATTACGCACATTTTGAGAGTAATGTGGAGGTGCACCGTCTTGTTGAAATATCAGTTCCGCTTCAACGTATCCAGGATTATTTTCGATGATGTCAGTTAGGGCTGGGTCGATGGTATTTTCCAGTAAATCTAAGTACATATCACCTGTTAGAGTTCCAGGAAGAAAAAAAGGACCCACAATAGAATTTCCAAAAATACCAGCCCACACGTTCAATTTCTGAGGATGTTGTGTGTGCACCTCGTGAAATACCCTGGGGTTGTTCTCAGCCCAGTACCGCCGATTAACTACACCGTTCAAAAAGAAAGTGCACTCACCCGAAAAACACACATTGAATAGAAAATTATTATTATTGGCCACTCGTTCACTAATAGTTTCACAAAATTGCAAGCGGCGATCAAAATCGTCTTCGTTGAGTTCTTGTACCAACTGAATTTTATACGGGTGGAAATGGTGTTTTTTCAATATTCTTTGGACACTTGTACGATTCACGCCGGTCTCATTGGCTAATTTTCTTGTACTCAGCGTACTATCCATGGCAACTTGGCCCAATACAAAGACCTCCATAGCTTCATTTACTACAGGATTTTCCATCTGCCTCTTTTTATTTATAAGAGATCCAGTTTCGCGAAATTTTGCTACTAACTCGCGAACAATTTTGCCGGAAAGGTGTTTTTCAGGATGTCGTTCATTAAATATCTGCGCAACCCGATTGCCACATTCATTATTTTTAAAATAAAGTTCGATTATTTCCACTTTTTCTGCAAGTGAGTACACCATAATTATTGATAAAAAATTTAATGATATTGAGAAATTTAAACGCACAAGTTACAGAACAGCTATCTAGCAACTACCGCACCTGATCGTTGTGGCATGTCAAATCACTAAAATCAGCAGTAAACATCTAAAATAACAGGACAAAAATAGCGAATTGCTCGAAGGAATTTATCCTTATCATTTACTCTGATAATTTGTAAATAAACATTTTAAATTTCAATCCTTCATATTTTCTAAATGACTTGACCGATTTTCAAAACCAAAGCGGGAATGTATAGAGAATAGAAAGCCCTTTTCATTGCGGTACCACTTGACCCCTCTTCCCATTTGAAAAAGTTTAGGGGATGACACCCCCGCTTAGAGGGTTGAAAATTTTGCGATCATTTTAAGGGCAAAAATTGTCCCCCTCATAAACAAAATTGACGTGTTTTTGGATTTTTTGAAAAAAAAATTACCCTTGCCGTTATGCCTTGCGGTACGTTTTCGATGGGCCACCCTGTATATATATATATATATATATATATATATATATATATATATATATATATATATTGATACCCCTGAAAAGTTAACCATGAGACGCCACTGCTTGGAGGAATTTTGTTAGTATTAAATATATGTTACTACGTTTTCGATATATTGTACTTTTCATATTCTATTTTAAACGATTTTTTTTTCATTTTTATTTTTGGCCATATTGGCAACACCTGCTGATAATATAGACAATATGCTGAAGGCAATACGGCCACGTTTGTAAAATTTAAGCATCTTTATATTTAGCTTGGTATTTAAGTTTTTTTTAATTTTTGAGTGGAAAGTATTATTTATTACCACAATTACAAATAAAATATTTGATTTTTTGGCTGTTGTGTTGCAATTAAAATAACCTCTGGATTTCTATATCCAGTTTAATTAAACACATTTTTCATGGGAACTCAAACTAAATTTTATTTGGAAAACTTAAATAATATTTTTTTCTTAAAAATACCTTATTTTGTAAAAACAAAATACAAAGTAGATCAAACAACATTGTTAACAATCGCTTATTTTAAGTTAAAAAATATGCCTTTATCAGCTTTGGTGAGTCTAACACATACTGCATGCTCATATACGGCACATGATGAGCATAAGCACATATTTTGTTTCTCATCTTTATTTCATATTTTACAATACCAGGACACTTTACCATTTTTGTTCAGCTTTACTTTTGTCTTCGAAAATGATATCTTCTGTGAATTGTTTTGGGACATAAGCTTTTCTGTGGTTCTGATTTGTTAGATTTTTCTGCAGACATTTTTTGCAACCCCACAACCCGAGCTTTTCCGATTTTTTTAGAAGTGCTTTCAACTTTGTAGGAAGTATCTAGTATTTCAGTGTAACAGTATCATCATCACTGCTTTCGTCAAGTGCATATTTTATTGAAGACGCGCTAGAAGCGTATTACAAACAATTGTTTTTAAAAATTTTACGTTTGTTGCTCAAGCAGGCCTTTTTGCGTTTTCGTATAAGCAGCCGGTTTTTGGTAAGGATGAAGTTTTTTTAGCTCTATTTTTTGTTGTCTGATAAATTAGAATCTCGAGTTTTTCTCTCGTGTATTGCTGTATCGCACTTATTGGTACTTCCGTTAACAGGCTTGGAGCAAATGCTATACCTGGTATTATATCAGGATTAAATGGATATATATATATATATATATATATATATATATATATATAATATATATATATATATATATATATATATATATATATATATATATATATATATATATATATATATTCCACCATATTGGATTCCTATCAATTTTTTACCAGTTTCTACTTTTGGCACACTTGATTTTCGGGTATAATTTAAAATAAATTGAATAAGTAGTTTTTACATTTCTATATCACACTTAATGCTTGCACAAAATTTGAAATTAATGTAACCAGTGGTTTTTTCGGGCTGATTTTTAAAATATATTATTAGGCCGCCAGTTTGTTTTTGCTATATAGAATTCATACCAAAATGTTACCAATTCAATCCTATGTAAAATTTGATTTTTGAGGTAAATTGGATAATTAGTTTTTTAGAAATAGTTTTTCAACTTACTAAGCCGCCATCTTGTTCCGCCATACTAGATTTTTACTAAAATATTAGCAGATCATCCCCATACGTTTGACCAAAATTTGAAGTAAATCGAGTAAGTGGTTTTTAAAAAACGGAGCGACAAATTTACAGACAGGCTTACGGAATTAATAAAACATATATTTTTAGTAACTAGGGATTCTAAAACGTGAAGATATGTAAGAACTGGTAATTTTTTCACAATTAAAAGCATTTCATTTGGCTGCCATATTGTTTGGCCATCTTGGATTCGTATCAAAATTTGACCAGTTGATTTTCTCGTAATACTTGATTTTTGTGTAAAATTTGAGGTAAATTAATTAAAATAGTTTTTTAGTAATCATTTTTTATAACATTTCACCAGGCCGCTACTTTGTTTCGCCATATTGGATTTTTACCAAAATGTTACCCTTAATTTTTGATCCAAATTTTAAGTCAATCGGATAAGTACATTTTTAGCTATGCCGCGAATAGACAGACCGACACACAGACAGACCGACCTAATTGAATTTTTCGGCATCTTGGGGCCCTGAAATGCAAAGATCTGAAAACATTTCGTCGGGTGATTTTTTCACAATTACAATACTTCCCTTTAGGAAGGATGTAAACAAAGTTGTCAGTCTATAACACTGCTCACAGAAAAATTTCATCAATCAGATACTGAAAGCAAACTAAATTTTAGTTTAAACTTTATATTTCATGATGGATGCAATATGGCTATATTACTAATACAATTTTCTATGTTAAATTACATCCTACTTTTTAATAAGAAGGTTTTAGAGGTATTATGGAGATCAGGCTTTAAAAGCTATTTAGAAAAATAAAGTGTTTAATTGTCTTTGCTAAGAGCTTAACAAAGGACCAAAAAGAGCCTTCCATTTTCTCGCATAACATTCAAAAAATGAAAGTTCTTTTATTGTGCTGCTTTAATTTTTAGAGCTTGCAAATGTTTTTTAGCATTGTTTTCTCACCTCTTAAGCAATTTTAATAAAAGTTCGGGCTACATTCTGACTTAGTTTAGTTTACAAACTCAAAATGGGGTTAATTCTTGCTACTGCTAGTAAAAATATGATAGGGCTCATTAGATTCGGAATGACGTATAAAAAAATATGCAAAATTTTCAAACTGGCACATAAACAATTCCAACGTTATTAACAAATTAAGATTTTAAAAAAGGAGTTTAGTGTTTTGCACATCAATCAGAAATTATTAATATTTTAAAATTTTAATAAAAGACTCTTAAAGAAGAAGACATTTCCAATAAAAAAGGTTTACTCTAGTCATATTAATAATTTTAATTGTTGAAAATAGAGGCGAGCGCTAATAAGTAAAACATTTTGTTTAAGTTTTAACTATTAATTTGAATAAAAAAAGTTATGTTATCTAGACATAATAACTAGACGGAACAATATCCGACAGAAAAAAAAATTTTTCAGTGACTTTTCATAAAATGAATTACATATTTTTTTAAAGTTTTCGTTTATATTTCATGTCGGATAATTCTTAATCAAAAGCCACTAAAATTATTTCGCTTCTTGGAGACTTTATCATAACTTATACGATACGACATTCCGATGTTTATAATCGTGATAATCTATTAGTTATTAACCATTGAAGCTTTTTTTAGTTGTTTGTTAGTTTCAGTAATTAATAACTAATAGGTTATAACAATTAAAAACGTCACAATGCTATAGTCGTGATAAAGTCTCTACGAAGCGAAATAATTTTAGCGGCTATTGTTTAACAATTATCCGATTTCAAATATAAAGGAGAACTTTAAAAAAATTGTTAATTAAAAATAGGCTCATTTATTATGAAAAATTAGTGAAAAAACTTTTTTTCAGCGTGATATTATTCCTTCAAGTGTCTAGGTAGTACCATCTTTTTTTAAATTAATATTTAATAGTATATTTTTTTACTTGTTACGGTCGATTTTGGAGCCTCGTAACGCCGCGCGAAACTTCATTTTCGAGATTAAATTAAAATTATTATTAAGAAAGATAAGGTTTAGGAAATCGGGACTTAAAAACTTTTTTTTATTTGTTAAATGTTAATAGTTTCTGAGTTATTTACAAAAAAAAACAAACTCCTTTTTTTAAATTTTAATTTGTTAATAACTTTTAAAATTATTTATGGACAGGTTTGAAATTTTGCACGTTTTTCTAAACGTCATTCCGAATCCAATAAGCCCTCATGTTTTTACTAGCAGTAGCAAGTATTGACACCATTTTGAGATTGTGACTAACTATAGGTAATTAAAATTCAAAGTTTCAAAATGGATATTTATTAAAATTGGTATGTATATAATATAAAAAATTTTTGTCAAATAGTTAAGGGTTTCCAAAAATTAGACCACTAAATCAGGTGTGTTTTTCAGTTACTAACATTTCGGTGATTTTTTACCCTATTATCAAGCTATATTTTTTCTATTACAAAAATAAAACTTTTAAATCATAATAAAATATAAATATAACTAATAAAGAAATAACACATCTGAATTAGTGACCTAATTTTTTTAAACCCTTACAAAATATGACTTTTATATAGTGTTTAAGCTCTAAAAAATGTCAAGTGCCATTTATTAGGGTTTTAACTCTAAGGTTATTTAGTAATTTATTATTTGTCGAAATTTGTTCAGCGAATAATATGTATGTTTAACTTTTAAAAAACGAATTGGCTTAAGAAACTAATAATGATATAAAAGAAAAAGATACTCATGACGTTTTAAGTATGCTGTAAATAGTTCTGTAAAATTTGTTGAGAAACCAAAATTCAATTTTTTATGTTCTCGTCTTCGAGTGTTGTACCTGTATTCGGGTACCTTGAAGCCTATCTTTTAACAATATGTATCTGGTCCTTTTCACACATTGTACTAGACCATTAAGCCGGTAACATATATTCGGTACGCCAAGCCAAGGACTGACTACTGACTGACACATCAGTTGATGTTTCAAAGCTCAGGGGCTTATTTTCTAGGCTTAATCGATAAATCGTAGTTTTTTTTTGTCAAATGATAAGCAGTTGGTTGAATGTAAAATAATAAATATTTTGTAAAAACGCTTTATTATTTTTCTAAATAAAAGTATACTAAGATAAAAATAATGCAATAATTTACCTAAAATTTTAATTATTGGTAAAATTCTTCCAGAGGTTCTTGTCTTATTATGATTGCTTCTATAATCTTTGGATTTAATATTGAATGACAATTTAATAACATCAGTTCCCAACCACCCACCTAATTAATCAACCTGAATAAATTAAGTAAATTCCTTCTTTCTTGCTGCGGTTCGGAAGCACGCGTGCTGCAAAAGTGTGGATTTCCACATGCTGGAGTACGTGTGATGTCTATATAGGGTAAAGCACCCAATAGTTGGCAGGGGCCCAGTTATTGGCACCAAGTAGAAAAAACGAATTTTTTTAGCAGTTTTCTATATTAGGACTTTACACGAGCTTAAGAAATAGTAACAGAGATGTCAGCACGAATGGTGTTGACACCCGCCATCCCAAAACCTATCAGTTGCGCCAAGTAATTACTAACGGAAGGTTGTTCAGTGATTTGCTCTCCAAAAATTCGCCATGTTGTAGTAAACAGCAAGTTTTAAATGAGAGGTTTAGTGGTGCTAAAGTTATACAAATTACTGTTCTTTGGTTTATACTGATAAAGAGGTAATTATAAATTATATTTATAAGTGTGGAGATAAATTATTAAGATTTAAATTGCAAATTTTAAAGATGCCAACAACTGGGTATTATTAATTGCAGAAAACCAGTTATTGGCACAACTGCCAATAACTGGGTGGATTCATATTTTGGACAAATCAATTATTGGCACCTCGTTATTTTATTATTTTTGTGAGTTTTGTTTAGGTCTGTTACTGTAAAAAGCATTAAAATTACAAAAAAACAATCTAAAATAAAATAGGTAACGATATGAATTTTAAATTGTAATGATAAAATATCCAGGCGCGGCAGAGTCTCTGCTTAAATTTGCCTATTCGCATTTTTGTTTTATTAACCTTTTTTGATGTTAAAAAAGAGGAAAATATTCTAAATTTAATTTTTTTTTGCAGAAATAAATAAATAAACATGCCTAAAGTAAAGAAAAATTCTAAATATCACAAATCGTACAGTGAAGATGCACTTCAAAAAGCTATTGAAGCTGTAAACAACGGCATGTCTAAGAGCAAGGCTGCAGACACTTTTAAAGTCCCACGACAGACAGTTCAGTACCGAATGGGAGATAAATTCAAGAAACCCACCCATGGACCTGTGCCGATTTTGACTACCAACGAAGAAGCGTTATTGGAACAGTGGATTTTAGAAAGTCACTCAAAAGGATTTCCGCGAAGACGAGATGATGTGCAAGCTGCAGTAAAAGTGTTTCTCGACAAAAATCATCGACCAAACCCCTTCAGAAATAATACCCCGGGAAAACATTGGTATGAAGCTTTCTTGAAAAGACATCCTTTGCTGGTTCATAGGACCCCTGAGGGTGTTACGCCATCCAGTGCTAACGTGTCGGAGAAGGATATCAGAAATTGGTTTTCCAAGATAAAAAATTACCTTCAAGAAAAAAATTATGATGAAATTCTCCTTGATCCGTCTAGGATTTTTAATGGCGATGAAACCTGCTTCTTGCTCTGCCCTAAAGAAGACAAAGTGTTGGCCCCAAAAGGAACAAAAAATGCATACGAAGTAGATCAAGGTGTTGCAAAATCAAATTTGACGGTAATGTTTTCTTTTTCCGCATCAGGCTCAATGGTACCACCTATGATAATATTTCCCTATAAACGTCTTCCAGCAAATATTAGTGCTACTGTTCCTGCTAAATGGGGCATAGGTACAAGTGACAATGGGTGGATGAAATCTGAAGTCTTTTATGAGTATATCTCAAATATATTTTACAAATATCTGGTGGAAAATAATATTACAAGACCTGTTATCCTATTTGTCGATGGGCACAAAACCCATTTAACCTATGAAATAAGTACTTTATGTACCGAACTGGGTATAGTTCTTGTGGCATTGTATCCTAATGCCACAAGAATATTACAACCCGCGGATGTTGCCTGTTTCAAGCCTCTTAAATTACGATGGAAGCAGGCGGTATTAGAATGGAGAAGGCATAATCCCCTAGTCCAGTTAAACAAACAACATTTTGCTCCTATATTGGAACAAGCCATCAAAAGTTTGCAGAAATTCACTATTATAAATGGTTTTAAAGCTTGTGGTTTGTTTCCATTTAACCCCAGTGCCATTGACTTTACTAAATGTTTGGAAAAAGAACAAAGAGGCAGAGAACTAAATGAAAACCTTAATCCTAATGATAACAGTTTAAAATATCAAGATTTTTGTGATGTTGTTGGCCAAGAAAAATTACAAGAATTAAAAGTTTACAGTGGCGATGAAGAACCAGCTGGAGATATTATAATATTCAAATATTTCAAATACTTCTTAAAATATATAGAAAGTTTGTATCATTAAAGCATACAGTTTCTTCACTGGACAATCAGAATGATTCCATCATTCAGGTTGATTGTTCCTCCAATGATGAATACTATACCGAAAAGGATATAGATGATATGCCCATACTAATAAATGATGAAGCAAATTACATTGATCCATCAGAAATTGAATATATTCCGAGAGCTACTGTGGTATACCCTGCTCTTGAAAACCTTATGGATGAGGGATCATTCCAATCGTCAACAGAAATCTTGGATTTAGGCGTTACTGAAGAAGACAAAACTACATCAAATCTTAATAAAACACAAGAATCCAATTTTGAGCCAATTATGACCAATAATAAAACTAATTTCCCAGCAAAATTCGGTTTAAAAGATTGCTTAATGTGGCCAAAAACACCTGAACGAAAGAATAAAAGACAGACCGAAAAATTACCATATGTTATATCATCTAGTGGGTGGAAACAATTGTGGGAAAATAAGCAAAAAGAAAAAGAAGAAAAAGAAAAAGAAAAACAAGAAAGGGATCGAAAAAGAAAGGAAAAAAGAAGCGTCAGCAAAAATCCAAACCCAAAAGCCAAAACCTTAAATCCTGTAAATAATAATACCAAAGATATCCTAAAAGAGAAAAAGACTGTTAAGAGTGTTAAGCCAAAGCATGTAAAAAACATAAGTTTACCTGAAAATAGCGGAAATAGTAATACCAATAATAATTTAGAATCAGATAGTGATTTGGGTTTTCTTGAAGAGATCCAGAACAAGGTCACCAATACCAGTGTTCAAATAATAGAAAAAGAGCCAAAGATTAAAAAACTCCTAATACTACCCAGTAAAAAATCTGAAAATGAAAACACCGAAAAGATCATGCCAGAAGAAAAAGGACCAAAACATGTAAAAAATCTAAGTTCTGTACTAAGTGCAATAATTTCTCCAATAAACTTTAGTGACCCATGCCCTCCTAAATTCAATCTGCCCATAAATAATATTATTTGCAACAAAGGACTTTGTTTCTCTTGTACGTTTAACTTTTCTTTATTAAATTATGGAATAAAATGTCAAAGGTGCTCTCGGTCATATCATGTCAGTTGCCTGAAAAAACTTGGTACATTTCAGGAATATTTCAAATGTAAGATTTGCTCATCTTAGATTCTTAAATTACGTATTTAATACGTAGCTACCTCGATATGTTGTTAATGCCTATTTGTTTAAAATGTTATGATCATGATGATCAATGTGTTAAAGTGTTACAAGTTTAGTTTAGTTTGGGAATTCACTTTCCCTCATATTTTATACTTTAAGTTTTTAATTTTTTTAAAAAAGCCAAAAATCTTTTACTAATGTAAACATCTAGTATTTTTATATGGGTATTTTGTACCAACTTGTTACAATAGTTTTAAGATAATAAAATTTTCAATCTTAAAATTTTCAAAATTATTTTGACAATAACTGGTTCAATAAGGACGCCAATAACAACTATTTTGCTGCCAATAACTAGGTTTTTTTACTGCCAATCTCCGGAGATGAATGCCAATAACTAGGTAAATTTTAATGCCAATAACTAGGGAACACCGCCAATAACTGGGAAATGTGACATTAAAGAATAAACATTAATTTAAAATTATAAATTAATATTCCTACACTAAAATTTTATTTTTATATCGGTAGCCCAATCTTTAAAGATTTCGTAACTCTGGTCATATTAAACCTATTTCCATTTCCATAACATATAGGGCCAAAAGTGTTCGAACAAGTTACTAAACCTGCCAATAACTGGGTATTTTACCCTAGAATTTAGTATTGTTTCCTCGCTCTTACATAAAGTCACTTTGTAAGTAAAAGGTTCATCAAAACTGTCAATTAAAAATAACAGATTAATTTTACATTTGACATTGTATGTGGGCGTTCGCTAAACTCTTTACTAAGTAGTAGTCAAGTAGGCTTGCTTTAAGGGAATAAACACTTGAGCAAGTAAATAGGTTTCTATTCTTCACTTGCCTAAATAGTCTAAACAAGCCTCTAAATAGTCTGCTTGCTCAAATATTAAATTAAAATTATAAACGCACCTTTAGCGATGACAAAGCTTTTAGTTGTTTAGTTTTCTAGATAAGTTAATATTGCAAGTTTTCTGATTTTTTATTCTGGTTCCGTAGTCTCGTATATTTATAATTCCATAATGTCCACCTCCCTGCAAAAATTAAAAAAATATGAGCTCTTAGGATTTTTAATACTTTATGCACAGGTAATAGAGAAATATGTAAGCCTAATAGTACCCAAATAGATTGCAAATTTGCTAATTTTTAAATGATACACTTTGTTTACCAAAAAAATCGGACTCTTCCTGCTAATTTATTGTAACTTTCCGTTATTCCTTTTTTTTCCTTCAACCAATCAGAAATATCTATTTCAAATTAAAACTTTAAAATTCATCATAGAATATCCGGCGAAGATTGGCGAGCGTTCTATCGACTCACAGATAGCGCCACCGAAATTTTTCATTAAATGCTGATTTCTCTTTGTTTTTTAAGCGAATAGTTTGCAGAGAGTAATTTTCTTAAATATTTTGAATTTTAGAAATAGCTAGTAACTATTTTTCAAAAATATAAGTTTTGTCCTAAGAGAATTTTGAGTTTTATATGTGAATTAGTGGAACAGTGATTCTATTGTCTCAAAGGTGCCACAGTGTTTTTTTTTCTTTTAACGAAATATTCATTCTTAATATTTTCCTGTTTAAAATATTCTTCCGACTACAATTTAATATTAACTCTGGTTTGTTAATAATTGGATATAATATTCGTTCAGGTGGTATATTGGGTTTTTTTACAATTTCGATATAAAGGTACAGTTGGTAATACAGGATGCTAGATTTTGTTTCTGAAGAGCAGCAATTTCAGCTGGTAGACAGCTGACGGATTGTTTTATTTCCGATCTACCTTTCTTGCTGGGTAGAACTTTAAGCCCATCATTCCATATGTCCATAGGAATCTTTGGTCATCTTTATAATTTATTTATGGAATGAAGTGGGTGAGTTTTTTATATAATTTTCATTAGTATTCTTATTTTAGGAAATGTTGACTTTTTATAACCTCGTTTTAGGATGTGCTTGGTTCTAAAGTCCTTTTTTTGGTTTTTTAGGCAACCCAGTTCCTCCTCATATTCCTATTATCATTACTACACTGATTAGTAATAACTAAGTAGCCAAGTTATTGTGTTATTAAATCCTTGATTTGATTATTTTGTAATGAGTTAACGTCTCGAATTATCAATTTATCAGTGGTTTATTGAGTTGATGTGGATAATTATAGAAGTTGCCACTCAGATGTTCATGGACTGAGCGGGCTTGTGTGCACTTGAGAGACTCCTCCCCATGAGAGATTAGTTGGAGGACCTCAAAACACTCACCGTTGACTGAATTAATCCCTTAACCTTTTTTTTAGTTTATATGATTTTTAAATTTTAAAGCTAAAAGCACTTTGTTTTAAACCAGTTTTCTATGTGAGAACAAACTCAATCTTTTTTTATACATAAACATTTTCCCCTCATGTTTTCTAAAAATTACGTTACATAATTTTTTTAAAAATGGAATTAAACATCTTGAACAGATGAAATTTGTGTTTTAGTTGAATATTTCAGATTCAGATTTCAAGGTTATTCATGGGACCGAGTTGTCAGCTGAATCTATTAAATTAAAGTTTATTTTTAATATACCATGAATGGCGCCCAAAATTTGACCATTTTTGTTTAAATTGGAATCAACTAACAAATTCAGTATACAAAACGCAACCAACAAGTAGGTGAAATGTAAGAAAGCACCACCCATATAAATAGCCACGACAGAGAGCTGCTGAGGCATAAATCATGTATCTCAAAGCCTAAGCTGAAAATTTTTATATAACACGTTATATAACGCTGTATAATAATATAACACAACGTTATATTATTATACAGCGATAAACGTTTATTTTAAAATGTTTGTAGAAGAAGAAAGTGTAAAATGTTTGTACCTTTCTCAAATAACTGATTAATAAAGTCATATATTAACAAATATACATATTAGGGATTTCTGTTTTAAACATTATAATAAATATAAATTTATATAGTTCAACGCTCTACCATTGATAATAATCAACGAAAACAAATATGACGTTAATTATTCCCAGAGTACGTAAGCATTATATCGTCTCCGTTATTCGATATGATCTTCTAAGAATAGAACTTGTTTTTCCGAATTACGTATAGGTAAGACTTACCGATTGTTGTTCATACATAAGAGCCCTTATAAATGATATTTCTATTGGAGTGAAAATGAGTGGTCCAGTTAGATAACCAAATAACGTAACTGACATCAGTTACATCAGTTGGTTTGTTGATATATTTTTATGATATATGTATAAATAAATTAAATATTTTTGATTTTTCTTTCAGAATATTTTTTTGCCATAAGTAACTAACAAAATTAGGTCTTGAAACTAACCTTTAATCCTAAAAAGAAAAAAAATACTCACCTCAATGCCACTTAAGTTCTTGGCGAGTTCCTAGAATTCAAAACACAAAAAAATTCAGTAATTAAAAAAAATACTTAAAACTTCCACTATATTTAGAAAAGAGAATCTAAAGAAGCTTCAAGTCTTGGCCACCTGGTACTTCAAATTTGTACCATCTGTACCAAAATATACATTATTATTATATACGATGGAAGTTTTAAGTAAACATTTTTTTTTACTTAATACCATATATCCTAGTTATAGATTTTCACCCCGTATCTAATATAATACTAAGTATTGATGCTAATAACAAATTTATCAATCAATGTCTTTATTAAAAAAATTGTATATTACAAAGAATATACCATATAACTGAATGACTTTAGACAATCTAAATGTAAATAAAATAAATCTTACACTTTTTGAGGACAGATTAAAAATTCTAAAAATTCGTTAACACAGTACGGTTCGATCTCTAATAAAATATTTAACACGTACATTTTAAATTTTGTTTCTACTTTTAAATGGTTTGGCAGCTTATTGAAAAAATTAATACAGGCGTATGTAGGACCCTTTTCAGTAGCACTTATATTGTCAATGAGTTGGAACAATAAGGCCAAAATACCTAGTGTTAAATTGATGCCGAATTTTAAGTTTCTATTCTTCAAAAGGAAGACTCATATATGTATAATTCTGGAAGAGTGAGAATTTGAAATGGTTCTTATATCGGAAATAAAAAAGCTTGTGGAATGTTTTAGAGAAAATACTAAGGCAAAAAAGGCGTGTTGGCAACCTCACTTCTGCAATCTCTACTTTCCCTTGATCAACTCGATCCTGATTAATTCATTCATTCTAACGACATACTGCTCTATCAGGATTGCTAATGACATACGCAAGAGAACGTAACAGTAACAGGGAACAGGGGTATCTTGGTACAAACGTACGCCCTGAACCCACCGCGACGCTGAGGAGAAATTTGAATAAATGATAAAATGTCTCAATTATTTTGCCGGTTCCCAACTAAAGAAGATACTGTAGTAAATTATTTTAAATAAAATGCTGGACACTTAACATATCAAAGGCAAATTATTGGGATATTTAGAATAATTTTTTAAGAATAATTTAAAGAATTTGTCCACAGCTATAAATAGACTTAATGTAACTAAGATGAATCAAATTCAGTCTCACTTATATACATATAACTGATACTAATATTTTGAATCTGATTATTAGAAATATTAATAAATTAGAAAGAAAAAATAATATATTTTTACATAAGTTCTATTTGTGCCCAATAGTAAAGAGTTACAACCAGTGATATTAGACTTAATACATACAATTCTTCCCAGAAAATTGGATTACTGATGTGCGAGAACCAAGCACGCAAATATAACTTGCTTTTCCATTATTAGATAGCATAATTATCAGCCACTCCCATTTAATTCCCTTTTTGCAGTCTTCTATAGGAGATTCTTTTAATTTTCATTTAATGCAGATTCGCTAATATTGGACAAAAAATAGGCTAACCTTGACAATACCTTAAGGAAGGACATTGTAAAATTTGGCAACAAGTTTGACACCTCGTAATTTTGAGCTCCGTTAAAGAATTTTTAAAGCAGGAACTTATTCGAAAAGGGAATTTTTCGGACTGGAGTAGATATGTTTTTCTACTTCCATCCAATTTTTGAACAAACTTCATTAAGGCGCATTTGTCAAGAAAATATTTTTTGTTTAGATTCTTGAAGATCTATATCTTCCTTCAGAATATTTTTGTTTTTTTTTCAATACTTCATCTGGTAATATTTTTTTTATTAAAAAATACTAATTTTAAAAACATTGGAACTCAACATCGGTACTAACATCAATTATTGCCTAAACTCTTAAACAGAGATGTTTCAGTAGGCCATAAAATATTAATTTGCTTATATAAAGTTAATATGTAAGAGGCTTGATATACACTGGGGCACAAAAAATACCCACCAAACCCGTTTTTTTTATTTTGTAGGAGTTAAAACAAAAGCCGATACATTTTGAATTAATTTAATAGGACAAATAAATATAATACAATTAATAGTGAAACACAAATAAAACTTAATAAAATGCAGACAATCGGGTAATTTTAAGTACAATATTAACATAGTAGAAATACCATGATATTGATATTGTGTTGGGCTTCCCATGTACCGCACGAGTTAGCCAGCTCGCCTTGGCATGGGAATTAAATTTGGCAAATCATCCGTATTGAATGCTTGTCGTGACGGTAAAGGGTTGTAGAAGACACAGGTAGGCCGTTGGTAGCACTTATTTGCTTATATTTCCATAACAACATATTGTTGAAACAATGTAGGCATGAATTATCAAATTCCATTTGTAATGACAATGTCAGAATCGTTCCAAAACCAAACAATTCAGTTATATCGAAATTCTACTTAAAAATCATAAATTAACTCGTGTCGAAATGGAAAACACTATGAGATAGAACTAAAGTTGTCACTAAAATTTAGCATATATTTTAGGTTGCGAACATCAGGATATGCTCAAAGTTAATTGAGTAATATTTTGAATACTACAACAGCGACTATTCATAGAGTGATTCGACGATTCAGTGACACGGGCGAAGTGACTGACCGCGATGGTGGTGAACACCACAGAGCTACAACTCGTCGAGACGATAACTCAATCCTTTTTACCGTTAATTGGAGCAGAAGAACCTTAAATGCGAGGAAAATAAGAGCTACTACCGCCTTAATGTATCTTGTCCAATAATTCATCTATTGTTGCAGCTGCAACATAGTGCTGCATGAAGACTTTAGAAGTTGAATCATCTATATAGAGGAATAGCTGAGTGATGTAGGTCTTTAATTGTGGGTGGGTCGCGCTTTAATTTGTATAATTTGGATGAACGTATTTTAGTGTGGAGAGAAACGGGTAAGAGTTATAGGGAAGAGCATATAGAGGCGGGAGTGGCGTTTGAGGTGGGATAATAAGGAACGGAAAAATAGAATTGATAGTGTTAGTTGGTAAAAGTATGAATGCTGAATGATATCGTGATATATGTTTGGGAGATGTTGTTGCCTCCCTTGCAATGAACTTTGGTTTGGAACTTGTTAAAATAATATAAAATGTATCTGATTGTTTTTTTTATTAGTAGCATTTTGGTTGAAACAAAAAAAAAGTTTTGGTAGGTATTTTTTGTACCCCATAGTATACATCAAACTACGTATATACCAACTCTATATAAGCAAATTAATGTTTTATGCTGTACCAAAGCATCTTTGTTTGAGAGTTTAAGCAATAATTGATGTTAATGCCGATCTTTAGATCCAATGTTTTAAAAATTAGTATTTTTTAATAAAAAAAATATTATTCTTAAACTAGATGAGTTATTGATAGGGACGACACAGTTCGTCAAGAATCTAAACAATAAAAGTGACTGTAGTTAGTTTCCTGACAACTGCGCCCCAATGAAATTTGTCCAAAAAAAACACAAGTTTCTTTTCCATCCTGAATCATTATTTCTGTCAGATATATAATTTATATAATTTTTATTAGCTACAAGGATGATAATTTTTGCAAAAATTCCGAATTGATTACATATAGAGGACCATTAAAAACTGTTTTTAAATAAAGACTTCTATGGATGTAGCGTTTTAATACTTTGCTCGTCTTATAAATCTTCAGAAGGTTTCAGTCAAAAGGGATGTAATAATGATCTGAAGGATGAACTAGCCGAAGATAAACTAACGCGTGCAAGGTAAAGAATAGTTAGAAGATTTTTTATTCATCATTTATCAAGTTAGGGAGCAAATTGAAGTCATAGTTTCTCGTAATCTTGGCCCACTTTGAAGAAACTTTACATTATTATCTTTGTTTATATATCTGCGGTGCTGCAATCTGAACTCCTGCTATAATTACAATACATATTATAGGAACAATTCAACCGTATTAAACTTCGGGATATTAGAACCAAATTTTGTTTTATGAATTTCCTATAAAAATATATTCACGCAGGTTTTTAAGGCTCTGACCAGAGCAACCCAATATAATTTGTATTAATATTAGGACATGTTGTTTCACTTTGTTTCATCTAGCAGGTAAAGTGATATGTTCAAGAACAATTATATTTAAAAGGTAAAAGAAAAATAATCTATTTGCTTTTAAAAATGGTATTTGTAGTTCCGTTCCAAAATAATTCTTAGCATGGATAGGCTTTCCACATGAGCTTATATCGTTTAAATTACACATAAGTTGAGAGAACTGCCGATCTTCACGTACCTACTATAAAACACCAAGTAATTCAATATTTATCTAGTGTACGGGGAGGTTTGGCACTAGATGCATAAGTATCTATTGCGAATCCTTATTATGACTTATAGGACAATATTTTTCCAATTGTTATAGACGAGCAGAAATAAATTAATCGGCTAAAACTTTGGTTTAACTCGTTTGGATTTTTTTCTTTTTATATTGTATATAATAGCTCAACAGTTTTTGCTTTACTATGTAGCTTCACGACAACCTACGTAATGAAATAAAAATTATACCAAATTTTTACGGAATAAATTCCATATATTTGACTATACTATGAAATGTTTTATGATGTCTTGCAGGGAACATATAAAGGTATTTAATGAATAATTAAGAACCAAATAACTTTCAGACGTGTTTACATTTAGAAGATATTCTGGTAGACGTGTTGTTCCAGTTGTTTGCTATTATACGGACAACAAACCATAATGATCTGGAAGCTATACGTTTGATAGGACGGAGTATGGACCGAAGTTCTTGTAAAAATAACATGACTGGACAAGACTATCAGCAGCATGTAGTTCAGGTCGTCATACTTATCATTCCAGGAGCAGTTGGTGATGATTTTGTCTGCACAGAACTACTGTTGTATTTAGAGAAATGTTGAAACGCAATAAATTAATCATTTTTGTCTTCCATCAAGGTCGCTTGATTAAACTGCATTGAGAATGGATTACAATACTTTCTAAATCTAGTTTTCATGATCCAAAATACAGTATAAAATCCAATTCTATTGCCTAGAGATATACTTAGGTATTTAAAACTGATTAAAGCTAACCTCTTACATTTTGCAAGAACATTTTTAATGCGACACCATGTATGCTTTTATAGTTGCATTTTAAAGATAAACCCAATTTCTCTGAAAAAACATATGAGTTATATAATCCTGAAAACCAAGTATAATTCGGAACTTCCTTAACTTGCATGGTACAAAACTACAAAAAAAAACAATTAAGTTGGCCTATTGTCTAAATAAAAAATAATTAAAGAGAACAAAACTAGTTTTATCGGCTAAAAATGAAATTTTCTATTAAACCAAACTATTTAATGATGTTACACATCTTACTTTGGATTCTCTCTTCGGTTAGTTTCGTTTTTGTTAAGAAATAGACTAAAAAATAATAAGAAACAGTTGGTATTTTTGGTTAATGATAAATCCGGCGCTGAGTATCTAACGCTTTCCCCGAGAACATATATTTATGACCTGAAACAACTTAACGAATCGTACTACTCTTTGCAAAATGAAAACAATGTGAAATTAAAAAAATCGGCAAATATCCTTTACCCAGAACTTCCCCCGTTATGATTTTTTTCCATTTGTTAGGAATAGTGAAGTGTGACCCAATTTAGTACATAGTCACAGTATATAATATGTATTACATATAGTGTCTTTTCAAATATTTTTATTTTGCGCCATTGTGTTCCATCATATTGGATTCTTACCAATATTTTACCAGTTTCTTTCTACCTAGGCATAATTTAAAATAAATTCAATAAGTAGTTTTTACATTGACACGTACCGTGCGTCGTGTTGAATTCATACCAGTTTATTCCATTTTCAGATTTAATTTTTTTGCAAAATTTGTCAATTGAAGATTTTTTTTGGCCGCCACCAGTTTATCTCTATATAAAATTTAATTCTTGCCCAAAAATTGAAATTAATTGAATTAGTAGTATATTCAGGCTGATATTCGAAATATTTTATTAGGCCGCTATTTTGTTTTGCTATCTTGGATTCATATCAAAATATTACCAATTCATTTCTATGTAACACTTGATTTTTGTGCCCAATTTCAGGTAAACTGGATAATTAGTTTTTTAGTAACAATTTTTTTAACATTGTTTCCGCCATATTGGATTTTTACCAAAATATTACCAGGTTATCCCCATATGAACCTTAATGTTTGACTAAAATTTGAAGTCATTCTGGTAAGTAGTTTTTAAACTATGCCGCGAAATAAGAGATAAACAGGTCGACAGAAGGACCGACGGAATTGATGAAACGTATTTTTTGGCAAACACATTTTCTTGGTATCTAGGGACGCTACAACGTGAAGATATGTAAAACCTGAGAGAGTAATTTCTTTCACGATTACATACGATTTTAATAATAATTTTTTTAACATTTCACTAGGTCGCCATTTTGTTTCGCCATATTGGATTTTTACCAGAAAGTTACCAGGTCATCCCCTTATGACCCTTAATTTTTGACCAAAATTTGAAGTCAATCGGGTAGTAGTTTCTTGCTATGCCGCGAACAGACAGACAGATAGAGAGACGGATGGAATTGAGAAAACATGTTTTTCGAGATCTAGGGACCCTGAAACCTGAAGATCTGAAAAAATCTCGGAGGGTGATTTTTGACAATTATAATGCTTCCCTTTTACGAGGGAAGTAAAAATGAAAAGGATTCGTATATACGATGAGGGATAACGCACGATAATGCTTTCTTTAGTTAATCCTTAGTGCTTCAAAGTTTCTATTTCGGGCAAAAGATAAAAGGAAATTACATTAAATTGAATGATTCGTGTTAGTTTGGCTGGATAGGAAGATTGAAAAGTGATTTTAGATAGCAAGAAATAAATTTGCATTAACAAAGTCGTGTTTATAAGGTAAAATTTTAGACAGTTAAATTTCGTAAGATCTCTTAATCTCTACAATTAACTAGAGTTGGCTAATATACACTACTGTCATTTGTAATATCAGAGAGAATAATTTAATTGTAATGTACAATTTAGTTGCTTCCCTAAATATTAAAAATACCTTTAATAGCTTTAATTAATTTTTCATTCGATGTATTTTAAGGTTTAACTATTTGACTATAAACTTTTTGACTATATACATCGATTATAAGGTTTTTCTTTTTTCGTTTTAATAAACTCATTTCTTTAACAAAATACTCTGGAATAAGTTTGTTTTAAATGTAGGCATTGTTTCTTTCATCAATATTTTCACGGACGCCTTAATTTTCATATTTAGACTAGTAATTGGTGAGCCATGAAGGAGACTGAAAGAAAAAATTCTACAACTCCTATCAAAGCAACCCAAAACCACAACCATCCAGATCTAAAAATGATTAATTTCGAATGCCACGGAAAATAATTTCGCATGCCGTGGGAAATAATCTCCCACGGTTCAATTGGTTTGCAGTTGGTCAGATATGGTGTGTAAAATACGTCTTCCTCATATTTTATTCTTACATCATATATGGTTGATGGTTACTGGTTACCATTCGTTTGTATCCTATTTCTCAGTGTAAATGTGTCCAAAATAATTGAAATATTTTTGTAGCCAAAAGTTAAATTTATCTTGTAAAAAACTGGAGAGTAACAGTGAATTTAACGCACCTCCACTACCAGTGGAATTGCAGAAAATATACAGTGTATAACACCTTTGAAACGTCTCCTTTTCAAATTATTTTAATATCTTAAACATTATTTTTCTGGTTTGTTTATAATATACAGATACTATAACTTCTTGCAAGCCATCATAAATTATATTTCATAGTATGGTTTTTATTTCATTACGTTGTTACAACGTATAATAACCTGAGGGTTTTTTGATCGTCTTGACAAGGATCGTAGAATTTTTTTTTCAGTCTTCTTCATGGCTCACCAATTACAAATTAATGTGGGCAAAAGCATTGCCCACATTAAAACAAATTTAATCTCTGTAGCATTTTGTTAAAGAAATGAGTGACAAATTCACAAATGAGTTGATAGTATAGAAAAAGGAAAACCCTATAATCGATGTATATAGTCAAAAAATCGATCTATAAAGTCAAACAGTTGAAAAATGTCTATTTTAACAATACATAGTTAAATCTTAAAATACATTGAATGTCAGCAATGTAGGTAAAAATTGATTAAAATTAATAAAGGTATTTTTAATATTTACGAAAGCAACTAAATTGTTTATCACAGTTAAACTATTCTTTTTGATATTAGCTCTTAGATCTTATACGAAATCTAACTATATCTAACATTTTATCTTATAAACATGCCTTTACTGGTGATAATTTATGGACAATTTAGTTCTTGCTATCTGAAACCGCTTTACAATCTACCTATCCAGCTAAATTGGCATAAAATCATTCAATTTCCATCTAATTTCCTTTTATCCTCTGCCCGAAATAGGTTCTTTCAAAAGGGACGTAAAAGTAACATTTGAAGCGCCGAGGATTGACTGAAGAAAGCATTAACGTATACTTATCTTGTGTTTTCCGTTTTCCTCCATCGTATATCTGGATGCTTTCCATTTTTTTTACGTTCATATTGTTTATATTTTTGCAAAGGATAGTATGATTCGTCGGGTTGTTTCAGGACATAAATATATGTTTACGGGGAAAGCTAGAAGAGCAACTGCTTTAGGGTCTAGCGTATAGTATGCCTCACGGATCTGAAGCCCAGACGAAAGGGGGAGGTTTGTCAAAAGCAGGCCGCTTCTATGGATATGTAGGGTTTTAGCCAATCACCAATGAGTAACGCACCGTTTCTATAGATACTTGCATTCTTTTCATTGCCCCAGATTCGCGCGCCAAACTTTACTGGGGCGATGAACAAAATAATTTTTATTGTTATATTTTAGTACCATTTATTTTTATTTAGACGTGATAGCACATGTTCCTTGTTATTTTTTAGTCTGTTTCTTATCAAAAACGAAACTAACATAAGAAAGAATCCAAATTAAGATGTGTGGTGTCCTAAAATAGATTGGTTTAATAGAAAATTAAATTTTTACTCGATCAGACTTGTTTTTGTTGTCTTTTATTATTTTTTATTTAGATAATAGGCCAACTTAATCGAGCCACAAGCTGCGCCATAAAAGTTAAGGAAGTTCCGAATTATACTTGGTTTTCAGAATTTTATAACTCATAAGTTTTTTCAGTGGGGTTGGATTTATTTTCAAAATGCAACTGTAAAAGCATATATGATATTGCAATAAATTTCTTGCTAAATGTAGTGATTTATTTAGGGGGGCAAAAGGTGCTAATAACCCAAGTAAATTTATTCTATAAGGTATTACCTCCCACGATTATATAAGAGTGAACTTTTCTTTTTTTTAGTTATCGTCGCTAAATGCCATTCTAAATACGCCTTTGGCAAAATGTAAAAAGAAATTGAAGGCACGGGGTTTTAGGTGCCTGATAGTGTATCTTTAAAAAATAGGATCGAAACTTGAGTTCTATATTGCATTAGGAAATTAAATTTAAAAAAATATTTCCATTAATTCTCAATGCAGTTTAATCAAGCGACCTTGATGGAAGATATAAATGATTAATGATTTGCGTTATAAAATTTCTTTAATCGTTATAATTTGTCTCTTGAATGGCAAACAGAATAGAATAGCACGTCTACCAGAATGCCTTCTAAATCTAAACACGTCTAAAAGACGTTTGGTTCTTAATTTTTCATTAAATGGCTTTTTATGATTTCTTTCAATGGTCGGCAGATAGACAAACTTTCTGTTGGAACAAATTTGGTAAGGAATCTGGTTCATGATTCAGCTATCTCCTGAGACCGACCAGTATTTGCATAGCCGTTAGGAAAATTTTCCAGTTTCTTTAAATCTTGAACGGGCTAATGACGCTTTCGAACACTTGAAACGTCTGCATCTCAAAGGTTTTGTTAACATATTCTTCTTTTGATTTGTGCCTAGGCATTATTATAAATTGAACGGTCGTGACAATGCAACGTCGGTTTTTATTTCCCTTTTATAAGTTGCTATTTGAAATACAACTATAACCTTTATCGTAACTATCGATGACAATTCTCAAAGTTTTGATTTGTTTAATTTTATACACAACATGTAGTCCACCGTGAAAAGGAAAATAAAGGGTGTCCAATTTTGACATTCTGATTTAAACTGCCTGTCATTTATATCCTTAGATTAAATACACAGTGTGTATTTAATTTAAGTTTATATCAGCATTATTCTAGTTTTGTCATAGTGACAGATGTAGAGAAAAAACTTCGCCATTAGTTGTTTTGTTCATCATGGAACGATTGACCATTGAGGAACGCATATTTATTGTTAAATCTTATTACAAAAATGAGGAATGTTTTGCTGAAACTGCAAGAAGATGAAGGTTTAGGAAGAAATGCGGTACAATCTCTTAAAGTTATTCAAATATTTATGAAAAAATTTAAAGAGACTGGGTTAGTAACAACTAACATACAACATATTTATAATCGCGGCGTCTGAACAGAAGAAAATGTTGCTGCAGTGAGAGCTAGTGTTAATGAAAACCCAAAAATGTTAGTTCATAAACGTTCACAGCAAGTCAACATAACATCCAGTCTGCATAACATTTTACAGAAAGATCTGAATTTAAAAGGTTATAACATACAGTTGACTTAAGAACTAAAACCAAACGATTATTTGGCAAGTCGTAATTCTGTTAATCGGGCATTAGAGAAAAAACAAGAACAGAACGTGAAAAGAATGAAGAGAAAGAAGAGAAGAGAAAGAATTTCTTTCACAAAATAATCTTTAGTGACGAAGCTCATTTCGAAATTGGTGGATACGTGAACAAGCAAAATTGCAGGATATGGGCTGAGAAAAATTCAAGAGAAATACTGGAGAAATAACTACATCCAGAAAAAGTTATTATGTGGTGTGGTTTTTGGGCGGGAGGCGTAATTGGTCCTTATTTCTTCCAGAACTGGTGATGCGGTTACTGCGAACGGAGCTCAATAAAGGATTATGTTAACTAATTAGTTGTGGAATAAATTAGAAGGCATGGAAGTCCAGAACATGTGTTTTCAACAGGACGGTGCCACTTAACATATCTCGGATGAAACGCTGAATATTGTAAGGGAGAAATTTGGCGATCGAATAATTTCTCGAAGAGCTGACGTATATTGGGTGCCTAGGTCCTGCGACCTCACATCACTAGATTATTTCCTGTGAAGCTTTTTAAAGGAAAGAGTTTACGTTAACAATCCTTGAACCACTGAACAGCTTAAAGTTACTATTACCCAAGCAACTTGGGAAATTGTAAAGAATACTTGCGAAAATATGATTGAAATTTTTGGGAAAAGAATGCTAGAATGCCAAAAAAGGAGAGGGGGTCATTTGCAAGATATCATTTTTCATTATTAACCGCAACATTTGTACTTTAAAGTAATGTAATAAACTTATAACATTTAAAGCGTTTTGTCTGTTTTATTAATAAATTAAATCGAAAGATCAAATTTGGACACCCTTTAGACCACAAGTTCCTGTCTGATTAAAGACTATATTATCAAGCACCTCAAATTAATACGTTGTCATTGTGTTGGAAAACGTATAATAAACAGTTTTTATTTAATTTGGATTTTTTTGCAACCCTGTGATAAATCAAAGCTCACTGAGAAAGCCTAAAATCTGCCGGTCTTTCCTACGAACTAACATTATATTTTTATATTTGTAAATATTATTAAGATGCTTTGTTATTTAATCATTTAACAGAATAAATAAAATAGCTTAACTGCTAGTAAAATTGCAGTTTTATCTGGTCCAATTTAGAGATGTGGAGTGCTCTTGGGTCGCATTTCTGTGCACTTATCTGCACACATCTGATATCATAAATGATCGTGCTGAGTGATTCTTAGAATCCGTAATTTTTACGCAAGCAAAGTTTCCTTTGTCTGTGTAATTTTTGTTCCGCTTTCGAGCCCGCAGAGCTCCGGTCAAAAGAAAAAAATACTAGCTACTTTTATCATTAGACATGTCTGGGACTGACAACATGAATTTGGATAAACTTTCAATCGTAAAAATTTGCTTATATTGATATTTTGCTTCATTTTAACCAAGCATTTTATCATCGAATAACGTAACCAAAGTATGTGTTTTGATTAAGAACTTTACTTAGCTCTAAAAATTATGCCATGAATATTTCCTCCCTGAAACTTTTTACACCATTTTCTTTTGCCCAATCAATAAAATGGTTGTATTGACGTTCATACCTTTGCTTTAATATGTTTTGTAACAGGTTCAAATTTGCCTTTTCAGTCCCATCCAAAATCAGTTGTTGTAGCTCTTCATCCGAAGAATCTATTTTTTACGTTTTTCTGACGACTTTTCCCTTTTATTTTTGGAGAAAAATACAACAGACACTGAAGTGATAAATTTGAAAGTTCGCTAGTTTGTATTTTGGTTGATATGGCAACATGCTAAATTTGGTTCTGACATCTGCTGGTCCTATTATTGTTTGACATTATTTTTTGAAATGATATAGTGACGTTGAAAAAAAGCTTGTAAATATAAATTTCAGTTAATTTAAATAACTGTATACAAATTTGGGATAGATAGCATAAAAAATTATTATTTTTGCTATACATCAGCCCAAAAATTCTTTATTCGCTCATTAAATTTTGTGTAAGGTGCAAGGTGTAAATTTTGTGTAAATTTCACTTTTTCGCACTAGTTTTTAATTTAAGCACGGTTGTAGAAAAACTAAGTTTCCAAATAGGTTTTTGATGCGATTCTTAGGCAGTCTCACGATAGGAGATCTATCTCACCCAAAATATAAAATCTGATTTAACTTTGAAACGAATGAATTTTAACGAGGTTTAGATGATTAAAGTCTATTTTTTATTGTACATATCGCTACAGTAAAATTATGATGCTGAATAAAGTCCTCCAAAACTATGTATGAAGGTGATCAAATAGTTTATTGATGGTTTAGCAAAAACAAGTGCTGTATCAAATTGTTAGGGGTGAGTCTGGATTAGAATAGCCGTACATCATACCATTTACCTCGGGAATACATCGCAACAAAGCTTTCAAAAAAGGTATGTAAAAAATGTTTTGATCAATTACACCCCATTTCACGGTAATGAATAGTTTTTTGCCCTTGAGTATGCTTTTACAGATAATTGCGGTCTTTAAAATTCAAAAGGATAGTCACTCGGTATCATTGGTGGAATAAAAAATGTCTGAGATTCTTCGCAAATGTGGGAACCTATCATTGAATTGTACAGTTAAACACAACAGGGCACGGCGCTGGGTTACCAACAATCGTGTCGGACTTGGAGACAATGTATTGCTGGATTTCTCATGTTTTATACCTTAGAAGTATTAGAAAATAAAGTATGTGCCACTGCCATTGTCATCTACATTGAATTGAATTGAATTGAGTCTAAGGCTTCTTCCTCAAGAGCTTCCGTGAAGGTATTGGCTATATCATAGATTATAGCGGAGATCCTATACTTGCTCCTGAGGTTCGTGCTTTCAAAGTTCCATGAAAAACGAAATATGTTGATGTGTCTGTATTCTAAAAGCGAGTTGTCAAGGTTATTATGGTGAAATATATCTGATATTATTGAACTTGAATCGTTGATAGCACATTCGTGTATAGTGACTCAATACCAAAACCGACTAAGATATCCTCGAATCTAACTCTATTGATTTTAATTTTTCTAGAAAATGTGTTTTGAATTTCTAATATATGAATGTTTATTTTGTGTAAAATTATTAAGTATTTTCGAAAATTTACCGATTTTGTAAGTGGGGATCCTATTCCACTGGCTATTGGTCGAAGTGATTCATTAACTTTTGTGTATACAGCTATTTGATCTTAACGTCTTCTTTTCCTCTTTTGGCAGGTTAGATGCTTTTATCAGGTTAGTTAACCATATTTCGATTTTGTTTGCTTGGATTATCCTGTAAGTGTTATCATCCAAAAATAGTTGTATTTTCTTAATATAATCTGTTTTGTCCATAACTATAGTGGCATTTCGCTTGTCCGTTGAAAGGACTAAAATATCTGTATTTTTACATGTAAATTACATAAAAAATTAAATATATATTTTGTTTCTTTATGTGAAATAGGGCGAAGTCGAGATATGAACTGCAGATAAAGGCTTGCTCCTCCTGCTTTACTTAACTGCTAACTATAAAATAAATAAGTTTTTAGGCGTTGTGTAAAGGCTTACAGGTTTACAGATTTATTCGCTATTACATCAACGTACATATTTTGAATTCTATTTTGCCTATTCAATAAATAATCAAAAAATCTGAAATTTAAAAGAGATAAAGATTTTAAATCAGGAGGGAGGGAGTTGTAAATTTTAACAATAGGTATTTTACGAAAAACTCATTTCGAATATTGATGTCATATGGAAAGGTGTCGCTGTTAAACCTTTGAACCGAATATTTAAGTTATGATAACAAAAAATTATTTTGATATGTAGATAAGCTAGACCTTTATAATAAAGAATTCAATGACAGTTTTCGTTTTCGACAGATTTCTTTGTAGAAAGTTACAAAGCCAAAAAGCGCTGCTAACAGACTTACCACAAAAATTTTCTCATTTGTGGTTGTGAATTTCTTTTGATCCAGTGACACCGATTGAAACTCGATATTAAATTTTATCATTTTAAAGTCCATTTTCATATTTTGTATACCTTATGGAAATGCTGGATAATAAATCCCCCCTTCCCGTGAACGGAAAGAGAAACATCCCCTAAATATGAGTGGTACCAAGGAAAAGAAAGACTTGGGATTGTTCAATGTAACGCGACAGTGTACTCAAACTAAGTGGAGATCAACAGTACCCAACCGTATATGCAATCAGAGATGCGGTTAAAACTTAAGCCTATGAAAACAACGAAATACTTCAGTGTTTTATACTCGTCCCCGAAACATTACTATACGGAGGGACAAAATTTAAAATATTACGTATTTTTTTTTGTTTCCTGATGAATTATAAATAAGCTGTATTCGCAACATTTTATAACTACTTGTTCTATAGCTATATATCCATCCAACAATCCGAGGGTGATCAAATATCTCTCTATACTATAATTATTGACCGGTAAATGCGACAACAATTGATTGGATCTGTAGAAAATATTGCATAATATTCTAAATATTTATATATTATTTCTAATTGTTTTTTGATTCCAGTGAGGTCAAGAGACTGTTAAAATCATACGAATCGCAAGCAAAATATATAAAAATAGAGTGGTTTCAGTTCCAAAGAAAATATGTATGTAATTTTTACTAAAGCTCGGATAAGACAGATTTATATTAAGAAATCATTTAATTGAAAACACATTATTGGTAAACATATTCTTATTTATCATATCGTGATTTGCAGGATTAGATTTATTACTTTCAATATTAGATCTTGATTATTTATCTAAACAAACGAGATGCAAAAATAGAAAGATCTTTAAGCTATGTAAGATTGATATTCGCTGTATAAGAAGCAGAGAAGAAGTATTTTTTTTTTACTTGGAATCATGGTACATACTCAGTTTTATGGACTAAAAATACGCGACAACCATTTTTAAAAGCAGGAAAATTGAAAGTGCTTTTATTGTTTTTGAACATCAAATTACAGGAAGATCATTAAAAGAATTTTAAGTTAAAAAGACTTTTTTTTTATAAAAATATGTTATGTTAAATTAGGACATATAAGTGCGTATCACTTTTTACTTCTTTTTGAAGCAAACATTAATTAAATCAATAAAATCTAAAAAAAAAATACGAAGCCGAAGGTGATTACTTGATTTTATTCTAACGTTTAATAGCAATACATAATAAATCACTCTAATACATATTTTGAATAAAAATACTCTGCAGATCTACTCACAATAACAAACACTACGAAAATTTTCCTCTTATTTGGGATTCACTGGTAACAGCGTCGAGAAATCCCACATACATATTTTTAATTTTAGGATTCTACGACGAAATCCTATTATTTTTCCACTCTTAAATTTTCGAATATATCGTCATAAAAGAGAATGTTCTTTAAGGGTAAAATCGTGCTTTACGATGTTATCATAAAGGTAGGAAAGAACTAAAAACTAAACTAAACTGCAGTTGACCTTGTATATACAGAGTCCTCTACAATGTTGGTCACATATACCAAAAGCAGGTACGATGCTCAACACAATAACCCCACCGACAAAAATATAGACTATATTTAAACCAATTCGAATTAGATCAAGAAAATATTTTTAGTAGTGGTAAAGATTGGTTCTTTTGTTATAACGTATAGGTACTATAAAGTGAGAGGCTTTTCAAGCACTTTCACGTAAATATCTAATCTGAGTCACGTGATGTACCTGATTTGTGCGGGAATCGCGTGACCAAACTTAAAACATGTGGGTTTGTGATTATGATATATCAGGTAATGCAGAATTCAGCTTCAAAAATAAAAAAAAAACAACAACAATCATTAATTTGTGTAATATATTTACTAAATGTTATATTTTATGTCATACATATTATAGCTTATAAATTTGCGTTAGTAATTTTGCTAGGCAAAAATAACAACTTTTTAGATAGTAACCTAGTACGCCGCTCTTTTAGAATACGTCCAGATGTGGAGAAGAGTCTTTCGCTCGTTGCAGTACTAGCAGGTACATTTAAGTCCTTACAGTTTTCCAAAACTTCAAAGAACATGTATTGGGTTCGATTTTTCTTCGTATGTAAGTTTCTATTTCGCTATCGATTTTATCAACTTCTTCCTTTCCTGAAGAATCTTAAGTAGATGGTTCGTTAAGTCTCGGGCGTTTCTTGTGTTTGTTCTTCAATATCTTTATATTCCTCATCCAAAATAGACCGTAACATAGCCTCTATTTACAATTTAACATTTATTCGCTTGTCGTCACTTAAAAACTTTAGAGATTTAAATTTTGGATCTAAAAATAGAGCTATGTAATGCAAGTCCTGAGGTTGAATGAGGTGGAAATCGTTTTTGCAATGCAGCTACTATTTGCTTTGTTAACTCTTTAACTAAACCTGAATCTTCAGGTTGCAACTTACAATGCTTAATAAGCTTTTATTGTTGTTTCTAAATTAAACAGTATACAAACACTAATTCTCGGTCTCAGTCATATGTTTTTTTTATTTTAAAAATGATCAGTTACACATGTTTCGCCCGATCGGGCATCATCAACCTTAAAATTTAATAACACGTCACACATAGATTACAATAAACAAACATTACACACATTACAAGGCTACACAGGCACATCTTTCCAGTCTTGCAATGTGTGTAATGTTTGTTTATTGTAATCTATGTGTGACGTATTTTTAAATTTTAAAGGTATGATGATGACCGATTGGGCGAAACCTATTGTAAATTTTTGTATATTGCTCAGCTTTTTTATTCCAAAATTCACTTGTTCTTAGCACATACTTTTTTAAATTAATGACAGTGATAAACCCGCACTAGTGCAATTGTCGCATTAATCTCTCATGCTGAGAACGTTAAATAAAAATTGAATTCTTTGTCAAATAAGAAAGGTAAACAAACTATCGAAATATATTACTTCATAATATTATGGTATTCAGGAAATAGTCCTCCTAAGCACTCTTCGCGCTCTCGTGCTTCGACAAAAATGATCGGCAATTTGCTATGCTCTCAGGATATTAGCTATAACTGTTTCGCGAGAAAAATAAGCGATAAACATCAACGAATGAAGCATCTTAACTTGACAGGGGCATCAACAATTTTTAACCTGCTGAGGTGATAACTAAAAAAATACATAACCCAAAAAAAAATTGTGTCTTTAGGTGCATCCAGACTTGTGACAAGACTGCGTATATAGACATCTTCGCGAACCTCGTCGCTTGTAGTCTGGCCGGTACTCAGTAACTGCAACGCGTGACATCGCCGCGTTTACCGCGTGTCATTATTCCGTTCCATGTCTTGTCGGTTTTTTGACGTCGCATCAAAGGGATGCCACCCCGCTTGATTCGGCAAGTCTGGACCGCAAACGCATCAGAACGTTTTGCATATTTAGTTGAATTTAACCAGTGTAGCGGTCAATTACTATTTTTTTGTAAGCGTTTCTTTTTAAATGTGTTCAGATTATTTTTTGTTTGTCAAGCCATTCTTTTGTTCTGACGAGTTAGTATTGGCTTTTGGAAAGATGGAATGGACACGGCGACAACTTTAGCATTTATCGAATTATATAGGGTAAAAGAAATATTGTGGGATACAAAAAAATCCACACTATTACAATAAAATTAAAAAACAAGATGCCTGGAAAACAATTGCCAAAGAATTAAGTAGTCCCTCCGATGAATGCAAAAAGAAAATTTCAACCTTGATGTCCTCTTTAAGATGAGAAAAACTTAAAATTACTGGTTGTTTAGAAATTTTAAATACGTACTGCAGGCTAATGATTGAATCAGCAGTAGCTAAAAATCTGAGCGTTACAGCTAGTCGCTCTTGAATAGTTATAGCTTTCCTCAAAAAACTGCTTTTTTAGCAATTTTTGATCCAATTAAATTCAAAAGATATTCAAAATCTGTTGGTGTCGTTCTTGTAAGATTCTTATAAAGACCGCTAATTGCTTGAAATTTTAGATCCTTAAGTAAATGGTTTCCTCCATATTTCAGTCTTTTAACGTAGAGAGGTTGCTACCACCATATTCTCTGTTTTCTTTTATTACGTGATGAATGATCTATAGCTATGTATGCTACTGCTGCAACGTCCATGATGACTGTTTTGAGCAGAACGCTGCGAACGTGACTGTGATCCGCAACGATGACACGCAGCGATGACACGCGACGATGACACACATCGAAGTTCGCCTCGTCGTGAAAATGTTCGCGACGCCATCACGTCACGGGGTTTTGTCACCAGCCTGGACGCACCTTAAGCCCATCATGTTGAATTGATCAATGTGTTCATTTTGCCATTAGAAAGCAGCCCGTTGTCATGGTATTTTGCCAGTGTAAATCTTGTAATAACCCTGGCCACGTCTACCCCCAAGCTGCAAGAACTGAGACGAGTCGGTGGGCTTTTGGAAACTCGGGTCGGGTCGGAGTAGGTGCTCGGGCGGACACTTAATAGTGGTACGGGAATTCATGCCCGCTCATGGTGAGTCAGGCGTGACCCACAGTGATCCGACGAGATTCACGTTAACAGCCCATTTCTGTTATAAAGTAAGTCCTTACTTTTAATCTTTCCAATTATATAGGGGTCTAAAAATGTTTTGCATACAGCATACCAGACAAAGTTTAACCAAAAATCTTGATTTAGCTGCGCGATAATTATTTTAACCACTGATATAGTGCGGGACACGAAAGAAAACCGGGCGGAGTCAATCGGTTTAGGAAGGTCGGCCAAGGAATCTCTTTAAACCAGTGGTGTCCCGTCGTAATATGGCACTCCTTTTTGCCTATACGCACTTCAGATAATTAAAAAATATAACTATGCTTAATGAACCTTTATCTCTATTTGTCTGTTTCCTTTCGTGTACCGCACTTCTATATCTCTTTTGTGTTGCAAAAACGGCGAACTTTCGAATTTTAAAATGATTTTATTTTGATTTTTCTTGATCGATTTACCTATAAATATATTTTTTCTTGAGTTCTGTCATTAATGGTTCCCGGGCTAGTGCCTACGTCCACTATTATTGGACCACCCAGTATAGTGATACACGATTTACAAGTCCAGATTTTACAAGGGCAGCCAGCATCAGATCTAATGAACGAAATTTATCAAAATTTTAATTTATGCAGTTCGACTTAGGCATACACGGGTATGCTAAAAGTGGCCGTCTATCTCCGTTTGTCATATTACTTTATACAGGTGCCGTCATAGTGAAGTACTATACAGGGCGTTTCCTAATTGCGTGTTGATGTTAAAGTTATGTCATAAAAGTCTTAACTTTTGAGATACAGGATGGTAAAGTTTAAAAAGAAAACATTTTTTTTCATCTCAATTCTGATGCTATTGTAGATAACTGCATGAAATTTGATAGACGTCTTCTATGCATTAAGGAGCATACGGATTTACCCAGGTTAATTATATATGCACGCCACTGGTAGAAATTTCAAAAATTGATTGTTAATAAAAAATGCGCTTTTATGCATAAAAGACGTTTATCAAATATCACACAGTTATTTATCTACAATAGCATCAGAATTAGGATTTAAAAAGAATGCTTTTTTAAAGCCCTGTATCTCCAAAGTTAAGACTTTTAGGTTCATATTAAACTTTTTTCTTAAAAAGGTCCAAGAATCACCCCCTTTAACATTAGCACGCATTTAGGAAACTCCACGTATAGTACTTCACAATGACGCCCCCTGTACAAAGTAATATGACAGACGGAGACAAACGGTCACTTTTGGCATACCCGAATAGTCCGAAAGTCCGAAAAGTCGAACTGTATAAGTTAAAATTTTGATAAATCTTGTTCACTGGAATCAGTGCTGGCTCCCCTACTATAACTACATTGATGTGTTAATTTTAGAAAAATATGTAGTTTTTCAAATATTAATTGCAATATTAGATGTTTTTGACACCTGCTATTGAACAGAAAATTAATTATTTTGAGGCAGTTTATTGACAGCTACTTTATGAACAATTTTACAAAATATATGAAAAAAAACTAAGCCATTTTTGCGGTTGACGGCTGTGATTCTAATGGTTCGATCCCTTCTAAATCGTTGTCTTCCTCTGAAAATAATGAGGTTTCGTCGTCACTACTTGAAGATCCCAGTGTGATAACTAAATAATCAATAACCGTTTCAATTTTGCCATCTACTTCCCAGTATTTATCTTCAATAGAACGAACATGTTTAACATACGATTTCCAATTTTCAGCCGATATTGAGTCAATTGCTTCTAATGTTATTTTATTTAAATCTTTAATTGAAAGTTCACCGTTTTTTTTACTCCTGCCCGTGCAAGTTCAATAGAGTTGAGGTTGCACATGTATGGAGGCAGCCTTAAAGGTGTATGACCAAGGTTACGTAAAAGACCGTCAATTTTATACTTTTTTTCTCTAGGCTTGTTGGCTGATATTACTTCATATAATTGATATTTTCTCCATGTTGGATCACATACAAGATTGTTCGATTTAAGCCACGATATCATATGAGTTTTTGTAGAGTATTTAGTTGGCACTTTATCTTCTACGTGAGAATGATAAGACGCATTATCCATTACCATGACTGATTTGGGAGGAATGTTAGGTAGAAACTTCTCGAGCAACCACTTTTCAAAATTATCTCTATTCATCTGTCCATGATAGTCACTAGTTGTTAGTCCCGAGCGAAAAACTAAAGCAGCACCTGGAACAAATCCGGCTTCTGAACCAGCATGAACTATAATAAAGCGACTACTAGAGCGGCTTCCCTGAACAACACCTGTAACACTTTCACTTTGCCAGCATTTGTTCACTGTTATATCATTATTTACCCAGGTTTCGTCTAGATACAGAATATGGCATCCTTCTTGCCTATATTGCCTTACAGTTGATAGATATTTCACCCGCCAGTGAAAAATATTTGGTCTCTCAATGAGCAATTTTCGTTTATTTTGTCACTTGCGCCAAACAAGACCATTTGATCGTAAATGCCGATTTAAGGTTTTATACCCGTACGGAAAATCTATTTTGTTCTTTACAGCACGAAGTAGGGGTTTGCAGGTCGTAACCTTCTTCAAGTTTATATAAAAATCCTCTATTGTTCATCGAATTACTTGAAAATCACCATCGTCAATTTTATCTTTGTATGATAATCGAGGTAATTTTTTACCAGGAGATTTTAAAGGTGAAGTAGAACATGAGCAATCATTATGTTCTCTTTGAATTTTTCTTACACTACTTTCCGAAACACCAGTGTAAAATGCAGCGCGTTCTGTTCGTTTTGAGTTGGAATAGTCAAACTATTATTTTCAGCTTCTCTAGTACCGGCCTCTATAACGCTCGCAATAACTTCACGTGCACCGCTTCGAATTGTTTTTCCTCTTTTGCTCGTCATCGTTACTTCGAAATAATAATTCAAATTCAACGCAACGCATTTATATGGAAATAAAAACAAATGCTCGAAATGTATAGGCGCCAGTGGAAATAGCTAGAACCTTCTAGCGGCAAGTGCATGGAGACTCTAAGCACATCCCAGTTACAAGTGGACCAGCGCGAAATTTACTAAATTCTCGATTAATTTCCTTACCGCTTAGCTGGCGCACTTTATAGGTAAAGCGGCAAACTATTACAACAAATAAAATAACATAAAATTTATTTGCATACACAAATTTTACTTTTCCGCTTGCTTAAGACTATGAACCTTTATTTTAAGGACCGTCCGGTTTTCTTTCGTGTCCCGCACTTTATTATATCTCTTAAGTGACGAAATAAATCTAAAAGTCAATAAAAATTATATTTTTGGGTTATATCAAAATTCAATTTATCAAAATATTATCTTATTGGTTATAAACGAGCAAAATAGAGAAAGAATACACAAAAAGGCGTAGGAAATGTAGTTAATTTTTTAACCGAATTCAAAAAACGAGGTTTCTAGTTCTCTATTCGATCCTAAGCATTTTTTATGTCTGTACAATTGCGATCATTGCGGACACCTATATGACGTTTAAGTTTTGGTAAATCATCTGATTAAGAAATCATTTAATTGAAAACACATTATTGGTAAACATATTCTTATTTATCATCGCAATTTATTTTATATATTAAATTTATTACTTTTAATATTAGATCCTGATTGTTTATCTAATCAAAGTAGATGTATAAAATAGAAAGATCTTTAAGCTATATAAGATCGATGTTTGCTATGTAAGAAACAGAGAAGAAGTATTTTTCTTTTACTTGGAATCGTGGTACACACTTAGTTTCATGGACTAAGGATACGCGACAACCATTTTTAAAAGTAGGAAAATTAAAACTGCTCTTGTTTTTGAGCATCAAATTACAGGAAAGATCATTAAGAGACTTTTAAGTTAAAAAGACTTGTTTTTTTATAAAAAATATGTTATGTTAAATTTGGACATATTAGCGCTTATCGCTTGTTACTGCTATTTAAAGCAAATATATAAGTTACTTTAATTAAATCAATAAAATTTAAAAAAAAAACTAAGCCGAAGGTGATAACTTGATTTTATCCTAAAGTTTACTAGCAATCCATAATAATTCTCCCTAATACATATTTTAAATAAAAATACTCTGGAGATCTACTCACAATAACAAACACTACGAAAATGTTCCTTTTATTCGGGATTCACTGTAGATTAAGTTAAATAAATAATATTTAACACAAGCTGTAAAAGTTTAACCTACTGGTAACAAAGCGTTGAGAAATCCCATATACATATTTCTCATTTTAGGATTCTATGATAAAATCCTGTTCTTTTTCCACCCTTTTAAATTTTCGAATACATCGTCATAAAAGAGAATGTTCTTTAAGGGTAGAATCGTGCTTTACGATGTTATCGTGGGGTAGGCAAAAGATAATTTTTCATTGTTTCTTTTCTGTGCGAAAAAGTGTAATGGATAAATTGTCGAACTTTTGTTCTTAAGAATAGTTATTTACCCAGCATTTTAATATACACGGAAGAACACGGATTCATAAACGTGCAATTGAGTTTATATATAGTGTCCACCACAATGTTGGCCACGTATAGGAAAAGTAGGTAAGAATCTTAATTTAGCTGCACAATTTTAACCACTGAGATTATATCTTTAAAGTGCGGCTTGTATATACAGAGTACACCACAATGTTGTCCACATATAAGAAAAGTAGGTACGGTGCTCAACACAGTAACCGCATCAACAAAAATATAGACTATATTTAAACTGTTATATCCCGCCCAAGAAACTTAACTTAGCTGCTCGATTATTTTTGTGACCACTGATATTATATCTCTTAAATGACGAAATAAATCTCAAAGTAAATAAAGATTAAATTTTTAGGCTAAATCTAAAATTCAGTTGATGGGAATATTATATTACTGGTTATAAATGAGCAAAACAGCAAAAAAGAAGCAAAAAGGCCTAGGTAATTAAATACGATAACGTGAGTTAAATTTTTAACTGACTTCTAAAAAAGAAGGAAGCTCTCTATCCGTTCATAAGCATTTTTTAAGTATGTACAGTTCTGATGACTAAAAACCGGGCACCTATATTACGTTTAGTGTATTTTTGTCTAAATTTTGGTAAAATTGTATCACCTGATTTGAGCTAATTAAAACTACGATAATTAGATAAATTGTAATTATTTTAAAGGTTTTATTTATCATTGTTTATCCTAATTTAAGTAATATTATACCCAAAAGAACTCTAACAAGGAGCGATTTTGCCACTGTGAAAATATAAAAATTCTCGACTTCCGTCGTTATGAATCTTTCCTTTTGTTACGAATAGTAAAGTGTGACCCAATTTAGATCAGTACATAGTCATTTAGTACCACATTTTTATCGGGCGCCATTTCATATTGGATTCCTACCAATATTTTACCAATTTCTTCCTATACTACTCTTAATTTTAAAATAAATTTAGTAAGAAGTTTTTGCATTGCACACACCGCCATTTTGTTACGTCATGTTGAATTCGTACCAGTTTATTTCTATATCCCTTTTAATTTTTCTGCAAAACTTAGAGTCAATTGACACACAAAATTTGAAATTAATCTAATAAATAGTTTTTTCAGGCTAATTTTTTAAATTAGGCCGTAATTTTGTTCTGCTATTTTATATTCATACCAAAATGTTACCATTTCATTCCTATGTAACACTTCATTTTTGTGCAAAATTTGAGGTGAATTGGATAATTAGATTTTTTTAGAAATAATTTTTTAACGTTTCACTAGGCCAGCATGGCACCTTGTTCCGGCATCTTTGATTTGTTCCAAAATATTTTCAGGTCATCCCCATATGACCCTTAATTTTTGATTAAAATTTAAAGTCAATCTGATATGTAGTTTTTAAGCTATGCCGCGAACAGACAAACCAACAGTCCGACGGAATTGTTAAAACATTTTTTTTTGCATCTAGGGACGCTAAAACTTGAATATATGTAAAACTCCAGAGGGTGATTTTTTCACGATTACAAACATTTTATTTGTTCCATTTTGTTCCGCTATATTGAATTAGTACCACAGTTTTATTAGTTCATCTCTATACCACAATTAGTTATGGCACACAATTTGAAATCAGTCAGTTATGTAGTTTTCAGGCTAAATTTTTAAATATTTTATTAAGCCGCCATTTTCTTAAGCCATCTTAAATTCGTACCAAAATTTCACCAGTTGATTCCCGCATAATACTTGACTTTTGTACAAAATTCGAGATTGGGTAAATAGTTTTTTAGTAATATTTTTTTTACATTTCACTAGGTCCCCATTTTGTTTGGCCATATTGGATTGTTACTAAAATGTTACCAGGTTCTCTCCATATGAGTCTTAAGTTTTGATCAACATCTAAAGTCAATCGGCTAAGTAGTTTTTTTAGTTATGCCGAAAACAGACAGACAGACCGACAGAATTGAGGAAACAGCTAGGCACTCTGAAACGTAAAAATTTGAAAAAATTTTAGAAGATTTTTTTTACGATTACAATACTTCTCTTTGAGGAAGTAAAAACAAATACGCTATGACAAAATATTTTTATTTTAAACTGTATAAAAATTTTCCTGACGAGAAAGCCCCAAACATTTTCCATCGGATTAAAATTCGAACCCCTCGAAGTCCAAGGCAGGATATGGCGTTCATGGATACTTCGAGCAGTGTGTAGCGTGCAGTTATGTTGATAAATAAAATTATTAAGTTTTCTTGTTTTTATGATTTTATATATTATTTGTTGTTGAAGTTTTTGTTTAATACTTTATAACTTAGCGTATAGGCATTTCGGCGTTTGGAAACTACTATATGTTTAATGACCATTAAAACAGAGGTCAGCTAGGAAATTGTTGAAACTTACGGCACTTCTCCCCCACAGTAGTTAGCCTTGATAGGCCTTTGTGTATGTAGCCTGTACTCTGTAAGGAGTGGCGGCTCTGAACTACGGTGATAAAAATACTCACTTTTACGAGCCGCTGGACTTGCTTTGGTATACGGATTTGAGTAAGAAATAAAGGTACTCTAAGGTATACGATATTCCGCGTATTTCGCTGATATTTGTATTTTCAAATATACCCTGTCTAGCCAAAATCAACTCCTTGATCAAATTTGTATTATTTATGTTGAGGATATATAGAGAGACCTACTTTTCCCTGATTTTACTGAGAAGTTTTAAAACACTTAAGTAAAATAAACTTAACAAAAAAAAGCAGCCTAATCAAAGCTGTACTGAGATATAAAATGGGGTGTTTACTGCTACTACATTTATAATCGCGTTCCTCTTAAAAATTGGACTGGCTTTTGATTCATATTCATCTAGTTCATGCTAGAAGCGCTATGAGGTACAGGTCTCGTGCTGAGGGGATACTAGGATATTTAATTTTATGTTTGCTTTTACTCGAAAACCCCAGGAATTTTGTTAAGTAAAAGTAGCAATCATTAACACGATTCTGAGGTTCCCACCAAATCATTGGTACTCCAAACTTCATAGACTTGTAAGTACCCCTGAGCAACTGTGGCAGCAAATTTTGAGAGCCCAAGTTTTGTCTTGACTGCCAACTTGCACCCAAAATATATCTCGAAGGCTTATTGTATAAGTGGACTCAAACTCTTTCGTTGAGGTTTCAGTGTCACAAATATACGCTTTCACTGTTCGCTAATTCTTTGCATTTCATTCGTATATCTTTTTTTTTTATTTTGGCCTTACAAACAAAGTGTTTTACCCATGAAACTGGATCAAAAGAATTTTAACTACTAAGAATACCGGCATTATACAAAGACATTTTTATATATGAAGCGTAAGTATTTAAATAAATTTAAAACAAATTAAGTTTTAAATCAAATAAATAAGAAACCTGCATATGTAAAACGCAGGGATAAGCACTTCACGCTCTGGACAACTTTTGTATTAGACAAACAAAAAGGATCACTAAAAAAAGAGAACATATAAGGGAAAGATTTAGGATTACTTTATACCTAAACTATTCATGAATAATAAGGGAGAAAAATTAAGTATTAATATTTATATTTCTTTAAAAAAGGTATAATAATAAAATAATAAACCAGATTGGAAGGGAAATTTTATTATTTAAGAGTATATTTATAAGCCTACTGGTGTGTTGCTAATATAATCTACAATTAAAGAATATGTCATTTAAATCGCCATATTCTCCACATGTGCAGAAAAGGTCACAATTTTATATAGATGAGTAGAAAATCTTTCGTGATTAAGTTTTATGCGACTTATTAAAGACACAATTTTTGTAGGGATTGATTTATTATAATACCAGCGCTTTATTGGAATACTCTGATGAACTTTGTAGTAAAAGGTAATGGTTTCGTGGCCATAATTTTACCATTGTTGTTTCCATTTTTGTAAATATTCTTCGAAATCAAGTTAAATAAATCGATAATGATAATATGACCATCAAAATATGTACTTTTTAAATGGGCAGTTTTTGCTAATTTATCTGTTTTTTCGTTACCACTTATTCCGGAATGCGCTTTATTTAGTTCATAAAAACCTGATTTCGAAATTTTTCATCTTTGCTTCTCGAATAAGGTCTAGAATTTCTACAATAAACGCATTAGAATTCGAGGAGGATGTCCAATAAAATATTGAAAGGTTTTGTAAAACTGATTGCGAGTCTGTGCAAATAAGTATATTTTTGTGGTTGTCGGATAAAACCCATTTGATAGCACGGCAAATAGCTGCGGCTTCAGCTGTAAATATACTAAGTTAGGATTCAACGAAAGTGTAAATTGATAATTTACTGTAGACGATTGTGGGTTTATTAAAATTGATATTGTATTCGAATAATATCCTTTTAAATGTTTGTAGTGTAATTTACAATTCTAATAATAGAAGTATTTTATCAGTTTGTTTTTAAACTGGGAAATATTTTTTTAGCAATATTTAATCAACAGCAAAAGCTATGGTACGAGTGGTGATCGAACCCGCACCTCTGGATCTATTCATAATTTGGCTTATACGGGCAAAACGTAAGATTATAAATTCACTAATATGGACGGTACCCAATAGCGATATCAGATTTGACGTCCAGTCAGGGACGCCGCGCCATAAGGTTAGAATATTTGGCAGGACCAACAATGGTTATGATACTGGTGGGTTTGAATATGTACAAGTTCTAACGAATTGCTTATAAGTGGTACGATAGCGCAATTGGTTAGAGCAATGGGCTAAAGATCCCGAGGTGCGGGTTCGATCCCCGCTCGTACTATAAGTTTTGCTATTGATTAGATTCTACATTTCTATTTTCATACTATATATTCCTACTATGAATATGTTGGTATATGTACTTCTGCAATCGTAAAAATCGTTTTAAAGTTTATATTATATAGACATTTGCAATTGGTTATGTAATTTAGAAGATCGAGATTTTTCCATTCCTCGAAGTCAGCTGCTGTGGGAGAAGAATTTTTCTTTGGCCAATATGGACTAGTTAGGTTTAAAATGAAAAAGTTGTAGACTTTGTTTAATAAAAAGTTATCCTTCAAGTTAAGTTTAAGAATACATTTACAGGTATTCTGATCTATAAATGAGAGGAGTCTCAAGTGACTCTGTCAAAACGGCAGCATTTGGAGAAGATCTCACAACTCCCAAACATATACGCAATGCCTTAAATTGCAACCTGTCAATTTTTTTCAGGTTCGTATAACTGGCGAAACCATAAAAAATACCTTATAAAAAAGGGGTGCTTTTTGCTGACAGGCTTCCCAGGAAAAGCCACAAACCTGGCGAATAAGGTTAATGCCCTTTCTGACTCTGCCGATAATGTGAGTGATTTGATCAGCCCAAAGAAGCTTAGTGTACAGTATAATACCTAAATACTTGAATGATTTTGCAATTGTGAAACAAAAGGCATTAAGGATAATTTGGTTTTGAAAAGGAACTCTCGGCCGGGTAAAAAATGCTACCGTGGTTTTGTTAGTTAATATTTTGAAGCCAACTTCAATTTTTAAACGATATGTTATATATTTAAGTCTAGTTTCAGATTTATTTTTATTGCTTTCAGTACTATAAATCCTTAAATTAAATACACGGTGTAGTTATTCTAAGTATACATCGCCATATGATCAGCATATTGAATACAGTACACCTGAGTATCCCAGATATTGTGTATAGGCCCAAAGTATATAAATTAAAAAGTTGGGTCGGTAGAACGGATCCCTGCAGAATTCCAATTGAAGTTGTTCTAGGTAACAAATAACGATTTGCTAAGCGAATTGTAACTGTACGATCTACAAATATTGACGAAATAGATTTAATTACTATTGATAAAAACTTAATATATTAGTAGTAGTAGTATTATAGTGTAGGTCAACATAAAAATATATATAAATATAAAATATAAAAAGTATCCCTGTGCACTTATTTTTTGTCAGGCCAGTTTGGGCATCGGAGACAAGGTGTGCAATCGCTTCTGTTGTACCTCAACAAGGCTTAAAGTCATACTGATTGTGAGGTAACAGATAATTTTGGAGCAACCAATGTTCTAGCCTAAATTTAATAATACGCTCGTAGGTTTCGATATTAGACTTTACTTTAAATTTACGTTTAGTAGATGTCATTATTTCTGTATAATCTAGGAAGTTGGTTTCTGTGAATGTTGACTTAAATGTTTTAAAAGCATTTTTCCTATCCTTAACCTTATAAACCTCCTATACACTCATCGTCCCACCATATGCGTGTTTCCTTTTTGCTATAGAAGATTCGTTTTATTTTAAGCAGAGTGATAAGGTTTTATTCAAAGAATCCTTGAAAAACGTGTATTTTTCGTCTATGTCATTTAAATTGGATGTGTTTACTAAAAATGTTTCTAAGGTGTCAGTATATGACGTCCAGTTTATTGTACACACATTTTTATTTTCTTGCTATATATAGATAGTTATCGAAGATAAAATTCATATTGTACTCCATTTGTATTGAAAAATTATCTTAACCGAGGGTATCTATGTGTGTACCAGTTGTAGTGGGCTTCTAAATGGTTAAAAACCCAACTTATATTTATGTGTTTTCTTCCCACCGTGTATCTATGCAAGATGTTATGTTATTGTTTCGAAATCTGATAGAAGAGCCATTATTTATATTTATTAGGTTAGATTCGTCTATAGCCTCCAACAGTTCGCTGCCCTCGTGGGATGTATTAGAAGAAGCACAAGCTACATTGGGAGCATGAAAGTCTCCACCAATTATGATATTATTAAAAGGACGAAGAAGTTTGGTATATTCAGATGTTGTGACTTTAATATTAGGAGGTTTGTCAAGTGATATAATATGTATAATTTTATTATCAAGGTGTAGTTCGATACCACATATTTCTAGATTATATTCGTTGGCACTAAAGTTTAGAATTTTATATTTAAAAAAAGATACCGAAAGCATGGTTGGGTTTTAACCAGCTCTCAGAAATAAGCGCAATATCTATTTTGTTTTCGAGCAAGAATGTTAAAACCATGTTTCTAGTAAATCAAAGATCTTGCATTCTATTGACAAGATAATATTTTTTTTGTGTTTCGTTATCCGTTTTTCAATATTATTTTCAGTTAGATTATTAAAACTCACAAAGAGTGATGACTTTATTTCATTAATCCAAACATATCAGTAATTTCGCTTTTTAACCTATTTTCTATTAAATTTTTGGTGAAACTATGAATTTTTTCAATGTAGGTTAGGAAGTATAGAAGATGAGTTACTCGCCACCGAGTGTCTCCTGGATGGAGGAGTGTTATCCCTATCTAGGAGTTTTCCTTTATGTTTTTTCGAATCTTGTGTATTGGCGGATTTATAAAGAACTCTTGGTTTGGGTATAACTCTCTGGCTAGTAGGGGCACGTAGTGGGGGGCAGTCTTGTAAATATTATTAAAAGATTGATACCTATTTTGATATTTATATAATCGTAGGAAGGATAATAATTTCACTTTTTTGCTTCTAAAAAAGATATATTGTTTTGTGTCATTAATGTTTTAATTTTCTTTTGCTTTATAAATTCGGAACAATTCTTGGAGATAGATTCTTGATAATCTGTTTTACAGAAAATGCATTTTGTAGTGCAATCGGAAGTTTCTTCCATACGAGTGATTCCGCATTTTTTACAGCGTTCTTTACCTTTACAATTTTTGGAAACATGGCCGAGTCTCAAGCAGTTATTTACATTGTATAACCTTGTGAATAAATGATTCAATTCAACAGAATTGATATGTACCAGTTGTGGTAAACCGGTGCCCTAAAATGAAACGCTAATCATTTGTCTAGTGTTTATTTATCCAGGTATCTTGTTTTAGATAGTGACGTAGCCCTACTTGTATGGCATGTAATTTTCCTATATTTTTATCCTTCGACCCTACATAAACAAAGAATGGGCTTTTATCACTGCTTTTATAATGTGTACCTAAATATATGTGGTATTTCAAAGTTTTCATTGTTACATAGAACGAATTTACCGGTTTTTTTCATATTGATATTAATTAATTAATTAATAATCCTTTATTAATTGGTATAGATATTGGGATATAAGCCTTAGAAGAGTTTCGGTTAGTTTTTTAAACGATAGAGGTTACACAGAGTATGGTATCGCACGCAGATTAAACAGCAAAAAAAAATGCTAAGGAATGCTCCCGTAAATCGAGACGGTCGGACGAACAGCCTGTACGGAACTGCTCGTATATCTAGTACTGATTGTTCAACGGCCGGTATAGGCTGCTTATATATACCCATTTCGTACATCTAATGTTTTCTTGAAACGTCAGGTATCGAGGGTACTAGAAGCAATGATATAATTCCTGTATACAGGGGACCCACCTACAAGTAGCTGATCTTTTGACGAAGACGGCTTATGGTGAAATCTGGATTTACATGGGGTTTAATGGGTATCTCCGTTATTTTAAGCCCTATAGTGGGTTGATATTTTGTAGATGGAGGCCATCTTCTGCGGTGTTGCGAGATTGTACACAATTTCTCTAAACCTAGGGGAAACGTAGGCAGCGTCGCACCCCGGTATGGTATACCAACGTATATATCGCACAGGTAAATCCTTATACCTGCTTTGAAATCAATCAAAACAAGTTGTTAATGTTCTCTAGATTTGGGTACGTAATACCATAGTAGAAATCAACTAGTAGGTCCATTCCTCGACAAATCCTTTGATCTATTTCTGCTATTTTTTTTGCGTCGGTTGATCACTGATGCCTATGGATATGGCCGAATTGTTGCGGAAGTTTTCGAACGCCGCGGCCGGCAAAGGGAAGTCGGGCACACGCCAGAGTTGTATTTAGAAAAAAATGGGTACACAATGAAATAAAAAATATTGTTTGATCATCGAGTGAAAAATTACGTGAAAACGGGATATTGTAAAAACCTTTCATGTAAGCGATATTACTTCTGCATCTGCAAGATGAGAACAAATACTCCAGAAATATTATTTTTATTTACCTAAAACGTTTTAAATGTCTCAAGTTTCTCACAACGTGTAAAAACCAGTTTTTATCAAAGAATATCTCGGTATGTCTATTAGCTCACGGGTTAACCGGACTGATTTTGGACATAATCAATTTAGATGCAGGAAATTATTTTTAGGGTAAAATCACGTAGTATTTTCTGATTACGGATTTTTTGGGTATACAGACTTTTAATTCTTAGTTAATTTTTTTTTGGAAACGATTTGGGTTACGTTTTTAAATCCTTCCGGCAATTTTCAGATATCGTTAATTCTTAATAAGCATAAAAAATTAATTAAATTACGAATTTTGGACACCCAAAAACAGATTTAAAATTTAACACGTTAAATTTTCCATTTAAATAAAAAATAGGTTGTACAATTTATTTAACATTTCAATTCAGAAATTGGAAGGAGTTTTAAAAGGGCAGGAAAAAATATAAAGATTATCCTAAAAAATCAAGTATTAATATGTTATTGTTTTTTTTGTTAATTTTAAAATCCATTTAATGTTTTATTTAATGTGTATTTAGTAATATATCGGTTACGAGATATTTTGATTTATAAATTCCATTGTTATCACCTAATCGACATTTAGTTAGAAAATTAGAAATGAGGCTAAAAGCTGGAGGTGACAAATATTCAAGATTTCCTCGATAACTATTAATTATTTTTTGGATATTCAGATTGTAAAATACTACCTTTTTTAATTTTTAAAACGTATATGATCAAGAATATTCAGCTTCACTGTTTTGCAATTACGAGACGTCAAAACAGGAATTTGTTCAAAATATTAAACAGAAACATATTGTACATTTTATTTCTAATGTACCGATTAGAAGATCTAAACAAACTGTAATTCATAAAAGAAAATATAAACCATTTTTCGACGTGTTAAGACACCCCGTAGCAGCACACAGTAATATACTCATTTTCACTAATCCGACTCTATTATGGGACGCACCGCTGGAACCTCGCAGCTCGAACGACGGACCTCAACTGAAGCGCTTTATATGGTGCCGACAATCTGCCGAATTTTGTCGGCAGGCAAAAAATATTTGGGAGAGTGGCGCTACTAGTTTATTTCTACTATGGTAATACGACAATTTACTGGTCCAGTCTAAGCGTTACACAGGTAGAAATTATTGAAAGAACACATTAGTTTGGCGGGCAGAATTTTTATGCAGAATAGTGAACTCTAGCATAGATGAAAAGCTTTTAAAAACTTCGATTTTCATTTGAAGGTTTTACGATTGTTTTTGAAACAAATGCAGATAAAGATGGTAGTAAGCTATCTATCTAAGAACCAATACTAACAATATGTATCTGAAGAAAAAATACTACATAATTAATTTAATTAATAAAATATAATTTTGGTATCGTATGAGCTTTCTAACTAAGGCAAGAAAGTAAAAAAAGGCCACAGCACGTATATCCATTTGAATATACTAATTCAATACATGTTTACTGTTTTGTTTTTGATATTTAAAAAAATATAAGTTTTTATAAAAGCTGTGCGCATCCCCCTCCCTCAAAAAGTTGTGTTTTTTTATTTTGAAAATGGGGGTCTTGTGAAGGGTTTTAAGGGTCTATGCAATATTTCGGATGTGCGTTTTACTTTTTCTAGCTAGTTTATTTAATTTTTTTTTATAGAAGTAATTTCCATTCTTCGGCCCTTAGGTGTATTTAGAATGTCTTCCTTGCGAGAGGGGCAAACATACTATCATTTGCATTTTAGGGTGGTATGATAACTAATTCTGCGACGAAAAAAGGTCCTCGGTTATTTTTTCTTCGCTTAACCCAACATAACAACTTTATGAAAATCGACGACTAAAAAAAACATCTAAAATTACATTGCGCATATAAAGTTACATTTGCTTTCTCCTAAACAGCCCCATGCTCCGGACTTTCTTCAAAGTTGATATTCTACAAATGTTTACGTACTACGTAATTTTTAATAACACAGAAATCTAAGGCCCTGCCTTAGATTTCTATAGACCAATAATATTCATTATGTGTATTAATTAGCCCATAAGCAAAAAACACATTTTTTTGTATGGATATCACTACCTTGGGCTTGGAAAATTGGGTGGCAAGAAGGGCCTAGCGTTGAGAATGAACAATTTTAGCGACACGCATTTGTTTACTTGCATCCTATCAACAAAGAAATAAAAGAAACTCCGCCGTTCAGGAATTGATTTGCACAAGCGGTTACTAATGCTTTGGAATTAATTTCACTGATTTTTTCTCTACTCCACAATTTATTTCTAGAATTAGAGTAGGGGCAAACATACTATCATTTGCATTTTAGGGTGGTATGATAACTAATTCTGCGACGAAAAAAGGTCCTCGGTTATTTTTTCTTCGCTTAACCCAACATAACAACTTTATGAAAATCGACGACTAAAAAAACATATAAAATTACATTGCGCATATAAAATTACATTTGCTTTCTCCTAAACAGCCCCATGCTCCGGACTGTCTTCAAAGTTGATATTCTACAAATGTTTACGTACTACGTAATTTTTAATAACACAGAAATCTAAGGCCCTGCCTTAGATTTTATAGACCAATAATATTCATTATGTGTATTAATTAGCCCATAAGCAAAAAACACATTTTTTTGTATGGATATCACTACCTTGGGCTTGGAAAATTGGGTGGCAAGAAGGGCCTAGCGTTGAGAATGTACAATTTTAGCGACACGCATTTGTTTACTTGCATCCTATCAACAAAGAAATAAAAGAAACTCCGCCGTTCAGGAATTGATTTACACAAGCGGTTACTAATGCTTTGGAATTAATTTCACTGATTTTTTCTCTACTCCACAATTTATTTCTAGAATTAGAGTAGTATTCCCGAGTCCTTCTCAGCGCAAGTTTTTCCTGACATGAAAAAGAAATCTAAGAAAATATCTCTAATTTCCACGTTTCAATTATGACTTCTTATTAAAAGGGTTTTGTTGAAATTTTTATTCTAAATTAGCAACCATATACTTGCAGGCCCGGGGCTGATCGCCACTGCCCATCCTTAGTCCGCAACTTTTTGAGCGAGTTTTTCACCGACCAGGTTCAAACTGCAGTGACGCAAGTGCCTAGTCTTTTATTTTTATCAACTATCAGATCCTCCACGAACACGGACTTTCCGTTAATAGTTGAATGGCTTGAATTTGTACAGACCTGGACAAAACAAAATTTTTGCCTTAGGAACTGAAATATAAAAGGCATGTCGATTTAAAGAAGTTTAAAGAAAATATTCATAAATGAAATTGTTCTTGCCTTCTTTCCCGTGGAATATGCTAAATAGCTCTTTCTGCTAAATTGCAATAGGTTAAAACAATTAACATAATAGGTTATATAGACGGCCTCGTCACACATGCGCAATGTTTTACCTTGATTCCAACGGGTGAGAGAGATAGAGCTAATAAAGGCAGAAATCTCACTTATAAGTATATAAGAGAGATACATTTCTGCCTTTATTATTCCCATCTTTCCCGCAACTAATGGGACTTCTACACTAGTTAGCTGCATCTCTCTCGCACTGTGGTGGAGTCAATAAAGCGTCACAAAGCCCAATCCATTATCATATTATATCTATGGTTAACTTCGTATAAAAGTTGTGCAAATATTTTAACACATAGGCTATCTAGCTTCACAAGTATAAAAAAATGTTTGCTGATTATGTAAAATTAAAGAACTTCATTTTCAAATCAATCATTAAATTTGTATAAGTAATAACTATTCTAAAAAGTTTTATTAATGTAAATAGAAATAAAATATATTACTAATAATTTGTATTTTGTATACGCTTTTAATTAAAAATAGTAAAAATTGACTCTTTTAAGAATAACGTATTGCTTTTAAATAAGCTATGAAATCCGCAAAAGGATTTTGACCCTTGTGTGAAAAGTTGCGATTCTTCTAGACGTTAAAGACACCTAAAGACACGATGTGCATTAAAATTTACGTGTTATGAGTCGCTTCGCTTCTTCAATAAATGTTAAAATGTGAAAGATAGGGTTAAATCGTAAGAATATTTTTCTTGTTACGATCTCACAATAACATTAAGTTTCTAAACCTACATTTATAAATTATTAGTTTGTTTTTATAAATTAGACCTCGGTTAAATTATGTTGAATGAAACTTTTATTTTTTTTTGTCTGGCTAATTTGGATACAGCTCAGTGTTAAAAATTACGAGTTAGAATTTAAGGGATCTATTTACACTGCTAGTTCTAAAGCATTGATTTAACAAAAGAAATTAAACAAAAATTCCAAACCTTGATTGATAGTTTTCCGATTGTTCTTTATTTTCTAAAATAATGATAATTTTTAGTACTATTTAGTCAAAAAAAAAACATGAAAACGCATTGTATTTACCAAGCATAAGGGGATATTTCCTGGCCGACCAAGGAAATAAGCTTCCCCTATCGAGCGCTCTCGAAAATTCTCTCGTTGATGTGGTTCCGAAAGTTAATGGAAAAATGCTCCGGGCAAATGCAAGAACATGATTTGCCTAATATCCAGTGGCACATCATCTCACAAAACTGATCAAAAACTCTAAAGAAGTTACCAGTTACCGCTCGGTCAAAAAAAATAATTCTGCCTCCTATAATGCCACACCACACGTTTAGACTCCAGTGTCCTTGGTGCTACACTTCTCGTATCTAGTGTGGATTTTCAACAGACCAATAATGCATATTATGCATGTTTACCCTACCGTCATTATTAAAAGTAGCTTCGTCAGTTCATAGAACCTGTGATATGAAATTTCGGTTTTCATAAATCATGCCTTCCTATTATATTATTCAAGGCTCTAACACACTAGCTGTAATAATACGCAATGGTGGTACAATGTAATCGTAAAAAATCTTCCTACAGGCTTTACACCTAGCAACATAGTTCACTACGTAAAGGAAAAGTTGGACACTACAGAGTTTATTCGCTGCTACCACCTAATTAATCATAACTCAAATATTGATTTTAAAATTGGTACCAAATCAAGAAACTCCGCTGAAAAGCTTTTAGATAGCAACCTATGCCCTTATGGCGTTGTAATAAAATGGTCAGCTGAGTTCGATCCTTCTAAAAAATCTGCAGCTAACCACCCTCCTCCTACCACATTCACGAAACTGCACACTAACTAGAACTCCGGCAACTCACTGGATGTCTCCTCTCCAGTTACTCAAAAGAGCATTATAATAACTTCAGACAAAGCGGCTATTGCTGCCTACAAATCAAATGCCTTTTTGAACGATAACTGCTACAGTCTTTCCAAGAAGGCTCATCATGTCCAAGAACCCGCTTTTGATCCAATGACTCCCCCAACATTAAAGCTTACGTTGGCCAAAAAAGTTCCGATAACCGTTTCCTCATATCAAGAGCCTGCCATTTTAAGGGCTTTTAAGTTATATCTCGCCTTTCTACATGATCAACCTGCGTCAGTTTACTTTGAAGGATTTACAAATACCAGCACCAGGCTATTTTTGGCTTCTGAAGGCATTCCTATAGATGATAAAACCCTGCATAAGATTTATTTCCACTTCCATGTTGCTTATGGTTTCAGTACAGCAGAAGTGGAAGCCGACCTCGGTGCTAACAAACCTATGTAACTTCGGAGAGAACGATCCATCTTCAAAGGGCCAGAGAATGCCACCAAAATAACTTTTCCAGCAATTCACCGAAAAAAAATTTTAGATAACTTGACGTGTCCTGAGGAACTAGTTTCCTCAAAACCCCTTGTTGTTACGGGTCTTAGTATGGTTCTAATTAATTTCGCTTCTCTAAGAAATAAAATTGACGAGTTGTACCTATTTCTAGAAGAATTGGAGTTCCCCCAACTTGTTGCAATTACTGAGCACTGGCTGAATCTAAACGAACCCTTTTATGTAGAGAGATATTCCACAATAGCTAAATATGCCAGAAATAACTCAGCTCATGGAGGAACACTGATTCTTTCTCTAAATGGGGATTTCGTCTCTTTTTTTTATTTTTATATAGTATATAATCAAAACTTTGATCTCTATGTAATTTGTATTTATAGATCACCAAATTCTGATATTCAATCTTTCTTTAATTGCCTGCTAAATTTGCTAGATAGTCTACCAGTAAAAGGCAGGAAAATTCTATGCGAGGACCTTAATATTGACTATGCTACTGTTTGTGCCACCCAGAAAAAAAACCCAAAAGAAAAAATTCACCGACTCCATTCTTATTCTCGACAATATCTCTAATCATAGGAGGATCGATATTAAATTAATCAAGTCAGAAAAAAATATATGCTTTCAAAAACGGAGAAGGAACGGAAGGAAACCTGGTCCATTATCAATGACCTCAGAAACAAATCAAACCCTGTGACTCAGATGTTGCCAAGGCCAAATGACCTATATGATTATTTTACCAATGTAAGCAAAAATATTACTTCTGGTATCTCGCCAAGTTGGGACCCTCTTTCGTTTCTCCCTCCATCGATGATAACCTTTTCTTAAGCCCAATGTAAGCAAAAATATTACTTCTGGTATCTCGCCAAGTTGGGACCCTCTTTCGTTTCTCCCTCCATCGATGATAACCTTTTCTTAAGCCCTGTTAGCAGCATGGAACTATTGAAAGTAATGAATAAAACCACAAGCAAATCTACGTGTAGTACTGATGGCCTATCAATTAAAATATTCCTGAACCTGCCGCTCCTAGTCATAGACGCTCTTACAACACTAATAAATGAATCCCTTATACAAGGTATATTCCCTGAATGCCTTAAAACAGCTATAATTATTCATCTTCATAAAGGGGGCGAAAAAACTAACTCTTGCAATTATCGCCCAATTGCTCTACTACCAGTTCTATCGAAAATCGTTGAAAAGTTACTCAAGAATGGTCTTATGCCACTTCTCCTTAAATATCAGATAATAACCCCGGATCAGTTTGGATTTTTACCCAAGTGCACCAGTGACCACCCCACACCGCCTCAGTTTTTTGTGACTATGCAAAAGCCTTTGACTGTGTTAGTTATGAAATTTTGATAAGCAAGCTGAATTTTTATGGTATCCATGATATTTCTTTAAATTGGTTTAAATCTTATCCCGGGAATACGCAACAATTTGTAAGGGCAAACGGTTCTGATTCTGATTGTAAATTGATTACAAGTGGAGTCCCTCAAGGTTCGGTCTTGGGACCTATTCTTTTTTTGTTAAACATTAATGATACCACCAACCTAAAAATTAATGGAAAAATGTCTCTCTTTGCTGACGACACAAGCATAACATGGAGTGCTCTTGATACAACGTCTTTACATTCTAATATTTCCAACGACCTTGTTATGATTAAGGCTTGGTCCGATTCCAATCTGGTTTGCTATCTTATAAGGGGACTTTACAACCACTTCAGCTACTTAACAGCAATATTAAATACGTTGAGTCGGTTAAATTCCTGGGTTTAAATATAAATAACAATCTAAAATGGTCTAAGCATATAAGCACCTTAACTAAAAAACTTTCTACCGTCTAGTCTGCTTTGCCATTCGATCAGTTTCCAATGGCCTTTCCTTTTGGGGCTGCTGTACCACCGAGCAATTTCTTAGTATTTTTAGGCTTCAAAAGAGAGAAATCAGCTGTTTGTTTGGTCTAAATAAAAGAGCCCACTGCTAATACTATTTCAAAAAAACATGAAATATTAACACTTCCTGCATTATTTATTTTAGAAACCGTCTGCTTGATAAGAAAACATATAAGCACATTCCCGGAAATGCCACAACACGTATATCCTACCAGAAACTCTAGACATGACATATACCTTTCCATTCCTTCCACAGAATTAATAAAAAACCAATTATTTACAACTCCATAAAACTTTACAATCATCTTCCAGAATATCTAAAAACAATCCCTATGTTTGCACTTTTCCGAAAAAAAATCAAAGCGTACTTCATTGAAAGACCTTTTTACTGCGTTATTGATTTTTATTTTTTGTTTACTTAAATCATGTTGCTGCAAGGCATTTGAAAATATTTTATAAAGAATGAACTGTCTGATAGTCCGTTAACATTAATTATTTTTGTTACATATTAGATTAAGGTTGTACATTTTTTTTTCTGATACACTTTAATTGCTGTATTAGTTCAGTATACTTTTTGTTTAACTTCACTTATTTTGCTTGTATAACGATAACAAAATAGAGTTTAAGATCGCGTAATTTTAATTTCAATGTCATTGAAATTATTCACCTCGCATATGTATTGTTTATTTCCTTTTGTTAGGTCACCTGGATTCATTAACCACTTTAGGGCAATGTTACGAATATAACGAATGTTATATTTACAATTTATGTATTTGCATTAACCTATCGAAAATATGATTTTTTTTCGATCAATATTTTGGTTTTTTATTATTTTTTTTTGTTTTAAGGTAAATTTCGCTTTGTCCATAACATTGTAACAATTTCCTGCGACAATAAAGCATACTTTTGTTTCTTTGTTTGTTTGCCTAACATCCAGAGACAATAATTTAATCTATGATCAAAATCTTCTTCATTTAAGGCCTGGTGCAAGACTATGTGGTAAGGATGTAGTCTAAAAAACATTTAGATACATAATACAAAATAATACTGAACGATGTATTAAATTTACCTGTTGTCTTTTAAAATGTTTCGAACAGTCGTTCTTCCATTCTATTCTGACGCCTACAAAATCTAGAACTAGAGACGAGAAAAACTACCAGTATCGCGTAATCGCTGTACCAAGCGTCGAAATATTCTCCTTCCGTAAAGATGTCGATCTGGATACCGCGCCGCGTACTGTCTTTCAGCTATTGCTGCATTTTGAAAACACTCGAAGTATCAACGCGTTCATCGTTTGCGAAAAGCATTTTGAATACTTACATACACAGTTAATAAGAATGAAACTGCGTTTAATAAAGATTTAACATTTCTTTTCAATATTATTAAGGAGTTTGTCATTTGTTTCCACGGCCTACTACTTATCTTATTGAGGGAAGCAACTAGTGCTTTTTTATTTAAACACATAAATTGTGAATGTATAGATTAATATTTCATTTTTGGCTTAAAACAACAAAATCAAAATTGATTTTAAACTTTCTTTCAAGTTTTCTTCATTATTACAGAAAATAAATGTGTTAAAAAAGTCCGAAAATCGCCAGTAAAATAACTAATTTTGTCAAAATTTTATTCCGCTATTTTTTAATTACTCGCTAATATTCTAGGTTATGGGGGCTTTGATTTTCTATTTTCGTGTGCCAAAAATGATATTGACGTGTTTAAGTTTATTCCTTCACTTGGATGTGCTTATTTGAGCTTCATCTTGCATTTTATTTTTTTTTAGAAAACTTGCAATTACTATTATAAAAAAACGCCCTCTAGTAGTAAGTTACCAAATCACCAACTCAAAAACTAGGTAACGTTGGATCCCTTGCTTTTTTTAGCGCTACCAAAGTTATTGTAATTCGCTGAGCCGTTTTCAAGTCATAGATATTTGTTTAGGAAAACGTTTAAATATCCCCCACCACTTAGGGATAGGACAAAAAGTAAGTAATTTTTTTAAGGCGTATATATATATATATATATATATATATATATATATATATATATATATATATATATATTGTTATATATATTATATATATATATATATATATATTTTAGATTAGGAACAAGATATCGAGATGCGGTTTGCGCGTGCTTAATTAGGCTTCATTTTGCTTTTTTCATGTAAAAAAGAACCATATCGATACATTTAATTTTTTTTTAGAAAATGTGTAATTTCTGTTATATTATCAAAAAACGCCCTCTAGTAGATCCCAAATCAAAAACACAATTAGTTAGATAACGTTGGACCCCCAAGCAATGCTTTTTCAGCAAATAACAAAAAGAATTGGTTTTATTTTAGTTTTAAAATGCATACATTTTTGTGTTATCTTAATAGGTCGAAATTTTGAGAAACACTGCTTTTTCTAATTAAGGATAGTAATTACGCCCCTAGCGGTTATCTTAGAAACTCAAAAGTTATGTCCAGATTTTTCTCGTGGCCACTTTGGTTATTTTTACCGCAAGTTTCTACAATAAGTGTTCGAGATACAGCCGCTTACCTCACTTATTTGCCCACCCTGTACATTTACACCTCCAGACACCTCGTACACTTATATGAACACCTATTGACGTGCTTAACAAGATTCTAGCTCCACGAGCCTTTGAGTCACTAACCTTTAGGAGGAGTCCACCATTATCGAGGACATCTTGAGACCTCAAAGCTAAGTCAAGTTTTTTCTTTTATTGTTGCCCTTCTGCCTAAACGCCTAATGTTAAAGGTCTTTCGAAGCCAAGTCAAAAATCTCTTTATTATATAAAATACCTACATTTGTTTCTACTTTTACATTTTTGTGAAAAAATCGCCATTCAAAAACAAATTTTAACCACATTATCGCACCCAATCTATAATTTATGATTACTACATATTTTCCATCTCACCATATCAACCTCCAAGTGGTGATAAGGCTGATCCTTGCCATTTTTAAATGGAAAAGGGGGAGGTAGAGTACTATATTCTTTTCAATAGTCTTCTCAACAAACTAAGTTTTTCAAATATTTTAATGTAATAATTAAAATACTAAACTAACTGTGTATATTAATTTATTAAAAATGTATGAAATTGACTACCACTGACTTCCAAAAAATAATTAAGATTATGTGTAACACGTACAATGAATCGGACTCAGTATCATACATTTTAGTTTAGAGATATCCTTACAGAGACCTAGTGGGGATAAATCCATGGTTCAATCAAACTACCAAGAAATGTTATATCGAGAAACCTCCTCACACGCCAGAAATACAACCTGAATTCCTTACTCCTTAAGAACGTTTATTGTTCTTAATTATTCTTGTAATTCTTGAATTGATTTCATTTGACCACTATCGATAGGTGTAACGATTTACCTTAAGAAAAAATTTTGTCAGAAAAGCATAGATTAAAAATAAAATTCGAATTGCCAGTTATCATTTCACTATCAACGTCTTAGCCTTGGTCATCCTATTATTTCGAACAACATTACAGTGGCTGTGGCTGAACTAGCACATGTGGTTATGCGGGTTATGTGAAATAATTCGATCTTTACAATTTTTTCAGATGTTAAATAAACCATACTTTAAAATTAATTCAAAAAGTTTGAATCCTTGGAATGACAAAAAAAGGTAAATTTTTGTTCAACTTGTTAAAATGTGTACTTCTCTGTACTAAGCAGAAAACTTACTGGACGATTTTTTGACGATTTCTGTTTATTTTAGTACAGTTTTAAGAATACAATTTTGTTATTACTTATAGTACTAAATCAGAGCAGACTCGAAATTACATGATACAACGGTGAGGGAATAATACAATCTGGTGGGTGTTAAAGCAAAATATGTTCTTCAAGTCCTATATAAATATAATAAATATTATTCCAGAATCTCTCCCAAATATTTATAAGGGGATTATATTATGTCAAACGCGAAAACATTAGAATCTAATAATTTTGATAAACAATTAAGTTATAATTTTGATAAATAATTAAGTTATAATAGATCTAACGATTTTTAGAGTTTAAAATTCCCTTTATTTTTAAACTCTCAAATGACCTTTTGATTTGCAACTTGGTATTTGGGACCCCACTCATTGGTTTAATTTTAAGGGATAGAAAAAACAGTTAAATGTAATAATTGTAGAATTCTTTATATATATATATATATATATATATATATATATATATATATATATATATATATATATATATATATATATAGTTCTTAAAAATATGTAGCAGACTCAAAATCATGGTGCACCCTGTATATTTTGTATGCATCTAATAAATCTTCTTGCTGGTTCTAAATATAATAGATTTGATACTTTCATTTTCAAAAGATCCTCCAGAAATTTGACAAAAATTCTAATATATATATAGACCTTTCTCAAATACTGAATATTTATCACGCCGTCATTCAAAAGCCAGAAATTGATACTCTTATGCATTGCAGGTGTAGCTCCCATAACTTCCTGTAGGGCTCTTTTTAGTGAATTTAAAATTTTAACTGTATCTTGTATTTTTATTCTCGAAATATGTTTGTATGTGTTTAAAGATAGTAATTTATTTTTAAGAAATAGTGCATTTCACGATTACCTAACCCGGCCAAACGATATTTTTTCGTTATCCTATAGTAGGGTTAATTTGTCAAAAAATTTTATTTTAAAAATAGGTCCAAAAATATTTAACAAATTACCGTGTGATATTAAAGACTGTATTAGTGTTGTATCTTTTAAAATAAATCTAAAATTATTTTTAATTAGTAAATGTTATTATAACGACGAAACGTATCTTGCAGAGTACATCTATTCGAGCGTCTCTACTTTGTACTTTGTATTTTTGTATGTTTTTGTATTTTTAATTTCTTTTGATCTTAGTTAATTTTATGTAATAGATTTGTTTTTACTATTTTAATCTGTAACCTCTGACGATCTCCATACGCATATTGTGTCAATTGGATAACAATTAAATATATATATATATATATATATATATATATATATATATGTATATATATATATATATATATATATATATATATATATATATATATATATATATATATTACTAAATCTAGGTTAATAGTAAAACACAATTTTTCATATCAAGAAGTTAACGTTTCGCTCATTGTATTGAGTCATTTATATATATAGGCTAGCTTGATCTCCGAATGATATATTAAAAAAAATATATTTTTTTTATAAAAAAAACTATATATATATATATATATATATATACTGGAAACACGTTTTATATAATAGATTATAAAAATATAAAATCATATATAATATATATATATATGTTTTTTTACGAATATTTTGTTTATAAGAAGGCATAAATAGTGATACTAAATATCTTATTTATAAACGTAGCATAGGTAATTATTGTTATATTATGACATTGTAGTATCACTAAGGGTCTATCTTCTATAAAAAAAAAAAAAATATGTTTTAGATTTAATATTACTAAATACATAAATAATGCCTTTATATTACAAAGGTGGAAATTGTACTTAAATAAAAGCATATAGGATATAAATAGTTCATTATTCTAATTCAAATTATTTCATTTCAACGTGGCGCAGTCTAGCTTTAAAGAGCTACTCTACTGAATCATGCTAAAACGAATGATATATTAAAAAAAAATTTAAAAAAATTATAAATAATGAATTTATAATTTTAATGGCAACTAACTATATAAAAATATAAATATATAAAAAGTAAAAATATTTACCAGACTTACGGGTACATTTTGATTTTATTTAAACGTAGATAATGAAACAATGGAACAAGGGACGGACCCATGGACACTCACGTACTGAACAGCATATAAAAAATACGTTTCAATTACCTTGCGTTTCTACTAGATGTTTTTTATATTTACTCTTAAACATATTAGAATTAAAATTTAGTAACTCAGTAGGTAATGAATTAGAGGAAATAACTGCTTGAAAAGAAAATGATCGCTGGAAAATGGCAGTTTGGTGTTGAGGCATAGTTAATCTATAACTATGACGAATATTAACTGAATGAGCATTACTCCGGAAAATAAGACGGTCACGTAAAGACATGGGACATCAGGTTCATTCAAAATTTTAATTAAAAAAGTACTAAAATGAAGAAGCCTTGCGCTTAATTTAAAAAATCCTGTAAAATTTGAAATTTGGACAAAGCGACTTTTGATAAAATTCAAATCAGAGTAATATCGAGATATATGATCAAATTTTCTAAGCCCAAAAATGAATCTAACACAGGCGTTTTGAACCCTTTGAATTCGGAACTTACCAACAAACTACCATCCAAACAATATCCATACCCAAAATCACAATAATTAAAAGTTGAGAGAACTAGCGACTCACAAAGCATTTTTTTAAATTAAAACTTAAAACAGTTCTATTATTAAATAGGATTTTCAAAGTTAGGTATGACTTTTGAATTAATTTTTTCAAATGATTTCGAAATCTTAAATCACTGTTAATAATAACGCCTAAGTTTCTTGCACTATCGAGCACTGAGAGTTTTATGTTATTAATGGTAATATTAATATTATTTTTAAGAAATTCTACTTTATTTTTGCTACCAAATAATAGAAGATATGATTTTGAAGTGTTAAGTGTTATGTTCATCAGCAAGTTTTGTTAATGTTTTAAAATCTTCATTAATCCGGGATTCCGACTCAACAAAATCATCATAATCAAAAGAATAATAAACCTGTGTATCATCCGCATATGCTTGAACCTTACAATAATTTAAAGATTATTATTATTTAAGTATAAATCAAAAAAAGTATTGGGCCTAATATTGAGCCTTGAGGTACACCAGATTTAATTTGAATTTCGTTTGAATACTTATTATCCGAAAATATCTTCTGGTAACGATTAGAAAGATAAGAGGCAAGTACTAAGCACGAATTCTCCTGGAAACCATAATATTTTAGCTTGGAAACAAGAAGTTTTGTGATATGTTAGAAAAGTCTAATAATCAATCTTTTAACACTGGCGCGGACAACATCATCAATAACGTTTGTTAAGGCTACAGAAGTACTAAATTTTTTCCTAAAACCGCACTGATTATCAGGAATTATTTTATTTATTACACAAAATTCATAAACTTGGTTATATAACACCTTCTCATAAATTTTAGAGAGGGCAGGTAAAATACTTATTATTCTCAAATCATTAAAATTTTTAGGTCTGCCAACTTTTGATAATGGTTTCCCTATTGATATTTTCCACGGATCCGGAAAGTAATTTGATTCTATATAACAGTTAATTATGTGTAATATATTTGTCAATAAACGGACTACAATATTTTAACATTAAAGGCGATATTTTATCAATTCCTGTGGCGTTAGTCTTAATATTGTTTAATATGTTATGAACATCTGATATTTCTGCCAAATTTAAAGTAAAGTTTAAATTATTATTATATCTGTTTTGGTTATAATAACGTATTTTATTATCACAATTAGAAATATTTTGTAAAAACGCCTAAAAAAATTATTTAAATCCTCCGGGTTATATATATTTTTGGGTATAGACATATTCTTGTTAGAGGTTATATTAAAAATTTTTAAAGCTGTCAAAGTTTTACGGGAGTTTTTTTCAGAACACAAGGTATTTAAATGTATTTTCATTTCTCTTCTAACCATGGATAGTGTAAAATTTCTCATTTGCTTATAGATTAGCCAATCATCATGGTTCTTTGTACATTTAAATTTCTGAAGAGCAGTATTTCTTTGTTTCATAAATATCTTAAGATTAGCAGAAAGCCAAGGTGCTCGAGATTTCGTAATTCTCGCCTCTTTGATAGGAGCATGGAAATTAAATAGTGTTAGTATAAATTCATTAAGTACCTTGATTTTGTTGTCAATATTGTTCTCATATAAAATATTGTCCCACGGTAAGTTATGCATATCTTTTTTATATAAGTTAAGGCTACAGTAAACCATTTTGTGATCCGAAATATTATCGGTTGCCATTGCACCAGATTCTTTTACCAGACGTATCACTAACAAAAATTCCATCAAGCAAAGAAATTGAATTAGCAGTTATCCTGGTAGGTTCATTTATAATTTGATGGCAGTTATAATCTTCAAATAAAGAAATTAAGGGATTTTCCAAGTTTAATAGGTTAATGTTAAAATCGCCTAAGCAAATTATATCGTCTACTGTAGGGTATAAATAAGAAAAGATGTTATCTAAATCTATTATAAAGTTGTTAAAGTTGGTTTTAGGAGGTCTATAAAACACAGAGAAAGCTATTTTTTTGTTTTTAATTCGAATTTTTAAAATGAGATATTCGATTTGGCAAGTCAAGGGAAAATCTAATATTAACTCCTCAACGGTGAAAGTAGTTTTAACATAGGATGCCACTCCTCCTCCCCTTCCATCTCTATCCTTTCTGAATAACTGGTAACCGGGAATATTAACGTGAGCAGAGTCGTCCTGAAGGGAGAGCCATGTTTCACACAAAAATACAAGATCAAAATTATGTTGTTCAACTATATTCTTAAAATCATAAAACCCTGTAAAAACAGAACGTATGTTTAAGTGACCCACCTTAAGCCCATCCACAACCGATGAACCATTGCACATTTAAAAATTCAATAAAATGTTGATTAGTTGATAAAATCAATAGTAATAATAATAACAAAAAAAATAACAAATAAAGACTAACAGATGAAATAAAGGCAGCTACCCAAAATCGCTTAAATTTAATATAAAATTTATATTAAAAGAGAAAGATAAATAAAGAAAAATTGCACAAAAGCAAATCCCAATATCAGGAGAAAAACAAATTTAAAAAAAGAGTTTTTGGGCATTACATGTTAAGTGCGAACCCACACATATAAATTACATAAAAAACAATTTATACCAATCCCATAAGTCAACAAGAAAGGAATATAATTCTCATGTGCACCCAAGAGTATATAACCTAGTATGTAAATGTTATTTATTTCTACGCATGATTGTAACTAACAAGAAATATTTTCAGACAACTTCTTGTACAACCTTATAGAATTTTACGAAACTGCAATGAAATAGAGGTTTGCATTTTTGTTAAAAAATAAATAAAAGGCAAGTCAAAATAAATACATCTATACAGAAAAAAAAACTATTCTTATTACACTAAATGGATTATGTACATCACATAACTTAAACAATTAATGTTAGGCGAGATTCATCACTAAGTGGGTCAGTACCTTGTAAAGGGAAATGCAAAAATTACTTACATATTTAATATTATTTAACATTATTGTAAATTAATTAGGTCGCATTCTTCACAAATCCTATGTATCGTATCACCAAACTTAACGTAAATATTTCCATTTAAAACCCAAGAATTTTTACTCGAGAATTGACGCACAGCACTATTCAACAAACCGAGACCAATTTTCGTTAGATCTTCTTTGATTTGAATGTCCCTATTCGTAAGATTTTTTTCTGTTTTTTAACACCGCCAGTTGAGCGGTGTCAGTACAGAATTGTACAAGCACTGCTGGCTGTCTCTCACTGGTGTTTTTTTGCAGAAATCCTGTAGCACTTTTTAATGTTTTCATTTTTTATGTTTACCTTTAATGTTTTGGCAAACAAATCTGTGACGTCCGATCGCAAATCCTCGCCATCTTTAACCTTCATTCCAAAGATGCGCAGATTTAAAGTTCGAGACGATTGGTCTAGGTCATCCATCTTTCTTCTTAAATCCTTATTTTCAGCCCTCAGGTCTTCCATTTTATCAGATAAGGCCTTAATCATAGCATTCTGAGCCTCTAGCTGTTGTTCAAATTTTTTCTCAACCATTGTGGCTACCCTTTCCGCAATATCATGTAGAAATTTTTCATTAAATGTATTACAATTGTTGTTTTTATCTCTCTCAGATCCGCACTTGACAAACCCATAATGGTAAGAAAGAATGTTGGATGTACCTTTTGTCAAGTAAAGAATCCGATTGACCACTAAAATGCACTCTACAAAGAACACTAGGTAGCTTGATAATTAAGCACTCTTACAAAACATAAACTTGATATTAAAAGTTGCTGTGAATAACTTTATTCTTAAATAAATTGAGAGCGACCACGAGTAACTACTACTACGATTAGTGCGCCATCTGATTCAATGGCAATTTTATAGTTTTTAAACCTTTTAATGTTTCCAGTATGTATGATAATGTTTCCATCTTTATAGATATTTTCCCTGTGTTTTTTTATAATGAAAAAAATACTTTCTTGAGATCAAGCAAGTCTAAATAAAGTTTTGAAAAAGCTCAACACAATGAGCAAAACGTTGACTTGATATGTGTAATTTACTATTAACCTAGATCCAAGAAAATAAGGTTGCCACATATAAATATATGGTTAAAGAAGGTGAGAGAATAATACAATCTAGAGGGTGTTAAAGAAAAACATAACAATATGTTGTTCATATCCTATATAAATATAATAAATATTATTCCGGAATCTATTCCAAATATTTGTAAGAGAAAATCACTCGGCTAAACATAGCAAAAGAAACGAAACAAATGTGTTCATATAAGAATGCGTCTTTTATAGCGCTCAAATTTGTATGAATTCGTACGTGTCGTGGCAGTCACAATATTAAATCGCCTGTTATTATTTAATGATGAATTTAGTTACTGACTTAACAAACTATTACGACTTAATTTGGAAGAAAATTATGTGTGCAAAGACAGGAAGTCGACAATAGTATTTTGAGTGTACAACAGTTTTGTTATTTTCATACTTACTGCACAAGCAAGCGAAATAGAGGTGTGTCATCACAATATTAAATCGGTTGTTATTATTTGAAATTGGTTATGAAATTTAGTTTTACATATTCTGAGCTAAATAACGGAAACTATTTTTGCGGAAACGACTTAATTTGGAAGAAAATTATGTGTGCAAAGACAGGAAGTCGACAATAGTGTTTTGAGTGTACAACAGTTTTGTTATTTTCTATATTCTTTACATTTTTTGTAACGAAAACGAAGGCATGATTGCGCAAAATAATCGATGGCATTATTGCGGAATGGTGTGTCAAGAAAGGATCTTTGTTTATAAATAAGTTCAGTTAAAACTGGTTGTGAACGAAAAAAAATTTCGGGCTGTCACGTATGTATAAAATTACAATACGAAAAAAAATCATTTTGTGTAAAAATGGATGTCAAAATTTCCGTGAAAAATGTAAATAGATAATGTAACTAATTTCAGGTAAACTAAACTATACAAAATTTTGTCGGGGATAACATTTTGGCATTTTTCTGGTTTTAAAGTGACTGATTTGTAAACTGAAAAAAATTGAATTTTTACAGTTCCATAAAAATAATTCTTTAAAGATGTAAAAAGCACCCCTATTCGCTCCAAGATTAGCTTTAAATTAAAAAACTATCCTAAATTATGACGTAAATTATCACAGGCAAATTTTTATTTCCGTCTACAATAATATTTTTTTTAGAAAATTTTCAAATCAACTGGTACGATGGGTATGAATTACAATAAAAAAAATAATAGCAAGGAGTAAAAGTATTAAAAAAACTTGTTTTAAACTGCTAAAAATTGAATTTACAGTTCCATAAAAATAATTCGATGTAAAAAGTATTATTAAGAAACTACCAATTAAAATAGCGCCTCCAATAATTTTAGAAAATTTTCAAATATGTACCAGCAATGAGAAAATCTCCTAAAAAATTGCAAATGTAGACTAGTCCCAATTATTCTACCAATTAAAATAGCGCCTCCTGTCTATGATGATGAGAAAAACCACCTTAAGAAAAGCAAATTCTTCTCATTGAACAGAAGCTTTCACGATTGTGGCCAATTAAGAAAGCATGTGTTAAACTGTGCCCAAAATATTTTCAGGGAACTTTACTTCACGAGATCAAAAAATTCAGATGATGATGCCTTGTACAATCAAAAGCGACATGTCGGAAAATGATTCTATTTTGACACGATATAACCAAAAAAATCACGATTTCTTAACTATTCTCTTCCTCTGACTTGATTCCGGATTAGAAAATGCTCAGAAATCGTGTGTTCAATATCGTTTAAAGCGGGAACGTATAAAGCCGAAAAAACATTGGAAACACCTTTTCAGTTGGAAAGATAAAGCAACCTTTTGAAACAGGTCTATGACATTTTTGTGTTTTAAAAAGGTTGTGTTGTTTCTTCTTACAACATAACCTTTTTAAATTTTAAGTGCAGTTACTTTAGACCGAGAGGAATGCAAAATCCTTGACTCAGACAAAGACCAATTTATGATACCATTATCATATTGCATATCTTTTCTAACTTAGGGCTGCCTTCTACTATTTGTGTCCTGGTGCTTGAAGGTAGTCTAGATCTCCCGTTCACCAGTGGTGATAAGGGGTTCAACATTATATTTGGTGCACGCCTTTAGTTTTAACGTCAGAATGGCTCCTCTCTGTCTTTACTTTCATTCTGCTTCCTAATTTTCTATCCGCTTACGATGTTCCCATGTGTCTTTCATGGCAACATTGTCGACAAACCATCTTGTTCCTCATCTTAAATAGACTTTCTCTCTGTCCCTTTCCTCTCTTAGGCAGTGAAAAAACGTTACTTTCTTCCCAGGAACGGCACTGATCGTTATCGCACTTGCCCATTCTTTTGATGTAACTTTTAAACCACCATGTCCGGTTAATCTATGTGTTCATAATAGTCCAAGTTTCTTCTATAGATGAATGTCGGTAATAATTCTTTTGGTACATTTTTTTAGGTTCTTTGCCATTCGTCCATATATATTCTTTTACCATGATCTTTACTTCAGGTGTATTTCTGTTTCGTACACGAGCTTCTTTCCATTTGTCACTAGCTTTAATGGAATTATTCACGTTATAACTTAGATGGCTTTGGTAGGTGTCATTCTATATGCACATGCAGTTCTCAATAGCATGTACTTTTTCCATAATAATTCCACACCGCTTCTATCTAGATACTTAGTACCTACTCCACACATGTTCTCCCGTTTCACGCATAGTATTAGTAGTACTCGTAGTAGTAATAGTAGTAGTAGTATTTTTATAATAATGTATGAGGAAGACGCTCCTGGCCAATAGTCCCTTTGCAGGATCCAGGCTTTTTGTTTTTGTTTCAGAAGTGATGCTATCGATCCAACCCATGTCGATCTTTCTTAGTACTATTCATTTTCGCCTCTTTCATTCTTCTTTTTCTGCAAAATCAGCCTTGTCATAGTCTTCACAGACTTTCATTCTTATGGACTACATACCATGGTTCTTCCAAGGTCTTCTACTGTAAGTTTTAGTTTGTTGTTCTAATGGTAGTATAGTAGTAGTAATAGTAGTAGTCGGAACAGTAGTAGTAGTAGTAGTGACAGTAGTAAAATGTAAGTAATTAAAGTATGCATCGATGTAGGACTAAAAACCCTTTACCAGCAACCCTATTGCTACCGTACTAGTACCCATTCATATGGTTGATGATAGCCATACGGGGCCTATAATTTATCTTGAATTCGAATCACATATTGAGTTGTAATGCGACGTTCATTCTGATCTCAATCAACTTTAATTGTCGGTTGCTCAGGGAAAGGGTACAATGGGAGTTTAATAAACCTTATCAAACAATGGGGCGGTCCCGATGGTAACATCCTAATTGGCCTGTCGTCGCAGTGATACTGCCGGTATTGCTGCATTCGCTACCAGTAGTAGTTAGTCTAGGGTGTCAGTTAGAATTATCAACATATGTACTGCGACTAAATTGATGTGAACTGGCTATAATTCCCACAAAACTTTTTTTGTGAAACCGGAATTTTATTGCTATCGGAAGTTGAAATTTATTGTTAAAACAGGAAGTTGATGTCAGTTTATAGATATTTAAAAACTAAGTTTACATTTTATAACTGGCTAAAGTGCTCAAAATATAAAATTTCAAATGTCAATATCACGAAAACAAATGAATTTGGTAAAGAACATATTACACATGACAGGTAATTAGAATTCATTGTAGAATTTCAAAATATATATAATATAAAATAACCAAGTTGATTGTGACCCAAGGAAAACAACTTACCCTGTACAGGTATACAAAAATATAATACTAAAATATTTTAACATATAAATAACAATAAACTTTTAAATTTAACATTTTTCTTCATTTTTTTCTATATTTTTCCAGATAAGGTACTAGGTTATCTTACGTGAGCTAACCTGTACATTATATTATAGTCAGTTAAGCTACAGCGAAGCTGAAAAGAAGTTGTAAGAAATGGGCTTATCACTGCATGTCTGATATTCTAAGCCGCTGGAGGTTTCCAGCATTGTCTAGCACTAGTATAGAATGTATGTCCTAGAACGTGTAAATGCAAAATGATACAAATCTGTTATACAGAGTGTTATGCAAGACCTTGTCATTTTCTTAAACGATATCTTATTGTAACAAAATGAGATTCATATTGTTTTTTTAGCCAAGATAATCTACGCCTAAATATCAAAAAACAGTTTTCAGTGATAAAATTGTTATCGGTTTTTGATATACAGGGTGTTTTTAAAAATTGTAAATTTTACTGAACATTTTTTTTTGTCAGCTTTTGTAGGCATTGAACAATTGTTTCTTTCCTCGTCATGATAAAGGGTAATGACTCTAAATATTTGAATGTGACTATTGTACAGAAAGTTTTGCCTACAGTAAAAATATAAACTAACTTTCATGTTATTTCAGACGCGAAAACATTATAGTCCAATAATTCTGATAAACAATTAAATTATAATAGATCTATTTACCAGAACAATTTTTAGCGTTTGAAATTTCCTTAATTTTTAAAGTCTCAAATGACCTTTTGTTCCTCAACTTTTATAGCGCATTTCTTCTCAATTCTCGACCCCAATATTGGTTTAATTTTAAGCAAAAAAACTGTTAAATGTTAACGTTGTAGAGTTCTTTTTAGGAGGTATATTTAGCAGACTCAAGATAATGAAACACCCAATATAGTTTGTATTGCTGTAATAGATTTCTTCTTGCTGATTATAATTATATTAGGTTTTATACCTTCATTTTTAAAGACACTCCAGAACTTTGACAAAAATTGTGCCATAAGAACCAATGTATTCCCATTGATTCCACTATGTAGCAGAACATTCTCCATTTCTCTCGTTTTTGCCAGATTACTCGTATGTTTTTAAAGATAAATATATCAAAGCTGGTATATTAAATAATCAGCATAAAGAGATAAATTTGATGCATATAAGATATACAGAGGGTTATAATAATGTATATTGGGTGTGTTACATATTATATATATAGGGATAAATTGATAAAAATTTTGATACGAATCCAAAATGGCAAACAAAATGGGGCAAATCCAAGAAGGCGGAACGAAATGGCGGCCTAGCAAAATGTTTAAAAAATCAAGTGTTGTATGTAATATTTATATTGTTAAGTATAATACATAATTTACACTCTACTTACTACTTACAAACTACTTTTGTAATATATGTGGCTATAAATACACATTTTGGTACAAAGATCTATAGAGGTGAGCTGATAAAAATTTTGGTACAAATCCAAGATGGCAGAACAATATGGTGGGCTAATTAAATGTTTAAAAAATCTGTCTGAAAAAAAATACTTATTCGATCGATTTTGAATTATACGTAGAAACCAAACGTAATATAAGGATTCACTGGAAAAAAGTTTGGTGAGGAACCATTATGGTGCAATAATATGGCGGTCTAATAAATTGTTTAAGATATCGGTATCCAAAAGCTACTGATCCAGTTGAGCTGAAATTTTTCTCAGAAATAAAGTCTGAAACAGGGAAGAACTGGTAAAATTTTGTCCTATGTGGCAAAACAAAATGGCGCGGCCTAATTAAATCGGTAAAATTCTATTACCTAGAATAAATAGGGAAAATAGTAAATGCCATAATTATCACACTGATACCTTTTAGAAGAAGAAGGAAGTATTGTAACGGTAAAAAATCATCTTCCAAAATTTTTTCGGATGTTTACGTTTCGTTACATAGGGATAAATTGATAAAAATTTTGATACGAATCCAAGATGGCAAACAAAATGGGGCAAACCCGAAATGGCGGCCTAGCAAAATGTTTAAAAAAGTGTTGCAGATAAAAATTTTTGTAGACTATGTGAATAAAGTTATAAAAAAATATATAATAATAATAAAATAAAATTAGTTAACAAATGAAAATGAAAATTTAAAAAATGGTAAAAATAGGCAGGTATCGAAACAGTGCTTTTATTTAAGCAGATAATGTTTGTATATACATATGTATGTATGTATATATGTTTGCTCCGAACAAACAAAGTTGTTCAGATAAAAAATCCACACTTGCTTCAATCTGAATTATTATGCGCAAAATAACTAATTGAGAGAACGGTGATTATCAGCTTGACAGATACAACATAAACATGTATCAATAATATATACAGGATGATATGATGAATATGATGAAAAATATTTTTTTCGAAATCGGTAAACTGGCTTTACCTTGAACATCCCTTCTAAAGAATTCCACCACACAGATAACACACTCTATATACATATATTTAGATTGCAATATTGTATATACTTTTCGTAATAAATCGAGGGTTATATATATTTATATTATATACTTTGGTACAAAAAAATAAGTTTTTTTAAAGTTTCTTAAATGTGCAGAATTTTCCTTGTAATAAAACTTTCTCGTCATCAAAAAAAGTGACACATATTAATAGCTATATTACTGTGTATAAAGGTATTAAAGTTAAATATTTATTAATATTAACATTTTGTTTGTAGTTGGCTTAAAACTTTCTCGTCATCAAGAAAAGTGACACATATTAATAGCTATATTACTGTGTATAAAGTTATTACCTAATTTATTAATATTAACATTTAAAGCTAATACGATTTTGAAAACATACAATATTGTAAATGTTATGCCCAAAACATTGATTCTTAATAATATAAGTGAGTATTGTTATTTTTACATTATACACAATATCATTACAGAAAGTTAAGTGCCGCTTGACAAAAGAAATTTTCCAAGGCTAACTTAAAAACAAAATGTATTTTGGTATGTAAAATGATCAAATCAATGAATCAAATTTCTGGGGTTATCACGAAAAATACCGATCTTCTTATTTTTTCAGAATATTTAAATAGCTTACAAAAAAATAAAAAATTAACATGTAATTCTCTAAGATTTTCCGTTTTTCTCAATTACCTATTGTGCGACAAAGCCGTTATGGTGTATGATGGCCTATACTCTAAACTAATTTATTGATACTAATAGTGCTACTTTTCTGAGTCATGAGATTTATATTAGTATTAAAAACCACCTGTATATTTCGCTCTACGTATTTGGAGTTTTTTATAATATCATATTGTGCATCCTGAGAGCATAAGATGAGAAAAAAATAGCCATGTCATATAAACATCAAAGAGAACAGATTGTGGAAATAATATATTCGCGATCACTTTATTTTTATTCATTATCCACTAAGAACTTGTCTAATATTGTTGAAGTCTGGCGCTTTAATCTAGTATATTTAATATTTTTTTATTATATTGAATAAGGACTTTAGTAGAGTTTTATTATCCTAATCAAATAGACATTCCGCTATATTCTGGTTAAATTTTTGTTATTAACGACGACCAATTGATTTATAACCTATTATATATTATATGTTATCTCTAATAATAATAATACAGCCCGGTATTAATTAACAAGCGAAATTTGGAAAAGCCCAGCTAGTGGAACTTGTACCTCATTGAAGCATCGGTCACATTAAACTGATTTACTAATCGCTATATATAGCTGATTGATAACAATATCAGCAACAACAATTGTTGTCAATATAACAACTGCTGCTAGCAGTAGCTGACACGATTCAAATGATTGCGGTATGTATCCTCTATAGTCTCCTTTAAAGACCCCTCTTTATTAGCAATCAGCTGCAGAGGAAGCCCAAGTATTCGCGTTTTTGAGAGATGCTTAAGAATGCAAGAATTAAGAAATCATGATTCTTGGGATAAAACCGTATCAAATTGGAATTACTATCCGACGTTTCACCTTCGATTGCACTAAGCATCTCCAGGGATCTTTACTTCGGGAGATCTGAACACTGAATGAGCTCGGAGAGTTTCAAGCAGGCTTATATACGAGATGTGCTCTCCGAACCGTGACCATGTTTTAAGATCGGTTTCCACGCCTGATTTAGACTGTAACCCTTATCTCTATTGAAGTTTTTTATATCTTTAAAAATTTCAATAGATTCTCTAATTTTCAGTTTATAAAATCCTAGAACCTTGATTTCTACCTTTGCCTTTATAATATGGCTAGTAGTATGCTAGTGTTCAGCTACACCAGGTTGGACAATTTGTTTCTTTTTAATACATCGCCCCTGTTCTTTAAGTCTAGTTTTTCCCACATAAACTTCTTTACAGGGGTAAGGAAATCTATATACTCCTTCTGTTTGAAAATGCGTCTCTGAAATTCCCAAACTTCACTTTCTTATCCCAGTTTTTAATTATATATTTCCCCACACCAAATTGTAATTTGACAGTAGGTGGCAAAATGTGACATTTCGAAAGAGTCGAAAATATTGATTTTCCAGTGCCATTCTCTCGAAAACATTTGAATTTAGGTATAGGAAGCATATCATAAAAAGTTTTGAGAACGTTCAGGGCAATATAAAAAATATATAATCCTTTTTTTATTAGAAATAGTGAAGTGTGACCCAATTTAGTACAGTAGATTGTCATTTAGTAACACATATATACTGTCATTTCAAAAATTTTTATTCGGCGCCATTTTGTTCCATCATATTGGATTCCTACCAACATTTAACCAGTTTCTACCTATGCCACACTTCATTTTTGGGCACAATTTAAAATAAATTCAGTAGTAGTTTTTGCATTAACACACAACGCCATTTTGTTACGTTACGTTGGATTCGGACCAATACCGCTATCTGGAATTCATACCACAACTTTATCAGTTTATCTCTATATCACACTTAAAGCTCGCACCAAATTTGAAAATCCAGTACCGTATAAAGATTTTGCTTCTGGCACCCTCCCCCCCACGACCGCGACGGTGAGAATTGGAAAAATTTCAACAACCAAAAAAAAAGTCTACTTTATTTTTATGTTATTAAAATACACTAACACTGGCTCTGAGGGGGTTTCCCCGCCAAACCCGAAAAAAAGTCCCTATTTTATATTATTTGTACCAAATTTAAGGTTTTACCCCCAAACTTCCTCCCCTTAAATACGCCACTGAATTAATCTAATAAGTAGTGTTTTCAGGGTAAATTTTTAAACATTATATTAGGCCACCATTTTGTTTTACTATCTTATATTCTTACCATAATGTTACCAGTTCATTAATTAACACCTGATTTTTGTGAAAAATTTGAGATAAAAAAGACAATTAGTTTTTTCAGTAATATTTTTTAACGTTTCACTAGGCCGCCCTCTTATTTCGGCGTAATGGGTTTTTACCAAAATATTAAGTCAATTAAGGGTCATATGAAGGGCCCCTTAATTTGAAGTCAATCTGTAGATTTTAAGCTATACCGTGAACTGACAAACAGACAGACAAACAACACAACAAACAAACCTATATACCGACCGACGAAATTACTAAGACATATTTTTTGCCATCTAGGAACGCTAAAATGTGAAGAGGATGATTTTTCACGATTACAAATATTTTATTTAGGCGCCATTTTGTTCCGCCATCTTGAATTAATACCACAGTTTTACTAGTTCATCTGTATACCAAAATTATTTATGGCACACAATTTGAAATTGGTCTATTAAGTAGTTTTTCACTCCGAATTTTTAAATATTTTACTGAACCACCATTTTGTTCGGCCATCTTGGATTCGTACCAACATTTTACCAGTTTATTCCTACATAATACTTGATTTTTTGCCGTCTTTGATTTTTACCAAAATGTTACTAGGTCATTCCCATAGGACCCATAATTTTTGATCAAAATTTAAAGTCAATCGGGCAATTCCATTTAAAAAACGGATGTTGCTACCTGTTTAAGTGTTTAAGGTAGAAGCGGCAACACCTTTTCGTTATGATTCGCAACCTCGACTTTTAGTTTAATTTTTAATTATTAATTAATTTTAACATGGAGTGCTATGTAAATTATTGCTTTTTACTTCCCTCGTAAATAGGAAGTATTGTAATCGTAAAAAAACACCCTCTAGGATTTTTTTAGATCTTTACGTTTCAGAGTCCCTAGATGCCAAAAAAACATGTTTTCTTAATTCCGCCGGTCTGTCTGTCTGACTGTCTTTCGGTCTGTCTCGATTGACCGGGATGACCTGGTAATATTTTGTTAAAAATCCAATATGGCGGAACAAAATGCCTAGCAAAATTTCAAAAAATTACTAAAAAATGTATTATTCAATTTACCTCAAAGTTTGCACTAAAATCAAGTGTTGCATAAGAATGAATTCGTAACATTGTGGTACGAATCCAAGATTGCAAAACAAAATGTCGGACTAATAAAATATATAAAAATCAGCCTGATAAACTGTTACATTGATTTCAATTTATCTGCAACAATTAAGTGTGATATAGAGATAAGCTGATAAAACTGTGGTACGATTTTAAGATGGTGGCCAAATAAAATCTTATTCGACTGAGTTCAAATTTTGCACAAAAAAATAAATGTGATTATAAGGATAAAATGGTAAAATTTTGATACGAGTGACGACAGGATAAAATAGAGGTATACAGAATTTTTGAAGAAGTCAGTGTAAAAAAACTACTTATTTAATTTATTTTAAATTTTGTTCAAAAATCAAGTGTGGCATCGGTAGAGACTGGTAAAATATTGGCACGAATCCAATATGGTGGAATAAAATGACGCCTATTAAAAAAATCTTTGGAAAGACAGTAGGTATATATCTGATACTAAATATACAAAACATGTGTCGAACTAAATTGGGTCACATTTCTTAATAAAAAAAGATCCATAACCAGGGAACTTCCAGATAAAGAAATTTACCGATTTTTTCATATCTATCTATATCTAGTTGTGGGGAAAGAAACAATAATAAAATGCTACTTCCCTATAATTAAGGCTCTTAATGAGCGACATTATGACATATTTCCATATGCTGAGCACGTAGAAGGATTACTACTACTTATTCTATACGAATTAATTTTCATTCAATATGTACCGCGCACGTCAATTTATGGGTAGCTATTAAAGTCAGATCTGCTAAGAATTTATATTGCTAGAAAATAGTTTTACTCGTAACTACAGTGATATTTCACTCAGGACTCAGACATATTTTTACTTCCCCGTATAACTGCAAGAGTCCATATATTATGTATATTATTAACATACTATAGGGACTGTATAGGAGACGTTTTGTAATTTTACGATGTTTTAGAATCCCTAGAACACGAAAAAAAAAATAATATATACACGAATATTTGCGTATGACTGTAAACAAAAAAAGTTTTTGTTTAAGTTGTTGTTTAAGTTGCTTATGGTTTATACGCTACATATGTAAGCTGTTTTTTTTTAAATATTTTGAGATGCATTTTCACTCTTTGCCTTTTGAGATTCAAAAGTGTAAATAGAAAACTTGGAGATATTAACGTCTTCTTAACGTATCTCTTAGCGTTATGACAAAAAACAAAAGGGCATCAGAAAACTGCAAAAATTATATTTTTTAAACAGGAAACCCTATATCTTTTATAAGGGCTTTTTTCTCGATTTTTAAAATATATAATATGATGACATTTGCTTTAAATGTTTTTGAAATACTAAGCCTTAGAAATTGGTAAAAAGTAGTATAGTAAAAATCGAAGATTTTTTTAACCGTCACAAAGAATATAGAGTGTCCCATTAAAAAAAACACTTCTTTGTTTTTTATCATATCATTAAATTACTCCTTTTTTAACCTCAAAAAATAAAAGGCGAAAACGCATGTGGAAATATTAAAAAACCATCCTGTACATATGCAGGGAAGGACTACGCTTGCCAAAACACTACCGCTCCTTTGCATAAGCTCTTAGAATAAAAGTCAGCTTAGTTTTAGGTTGTTATCTTAAGAATTTAGGTGACTTAAATGATAGTGCTGTTTGTTCTAATTGGATGCTCAGTAATCCGCAAAACGATGGAAAATCATTTTGAATACAGATAACGTAGGCATCGGGTTTGCCTTAATTCCGGTAGAGGATAGACAAAAACGTGTTTAAGGGAAAATTTGTAAAGAAAAACTTAATTATTTGTATAAAAAAAATTAAATAAAGACACAAAAATATCAATTAATTGTTTCTAATCTATGTTTCTCCTAGTTTTAAACGCTTATTGGACACCAAAAAGTGTAATTGTAAGTATACTAATTAATTTCCTATTAATAACTTGTGTTGCGACTCTCCTATAGGTTGATTGCATTTTAATAATACTGACCTTATTTTTATCTTGTCCTTTTTGTAATAATTTATGAAAATCTGTGTTTTTTAATTTTAACTCTTAAAAATTTTTAATTGTTTAGTTTTAACTCATATTTTAACCCATGAACATGTTTTTTTTTTCGGACATTTTGAGGATGCAGCAATAAAGTTGCGAAACGTCGCCAATTTTAAAAAAGACTTTTGGTTTTTTATTGGCTCCTAAACCCAAATAATATACCACTCTAACATAACGAGAGGATCGTTAACGGAAACCATTTAGAAAAATAAATAAATAACAATTATAAATTAAATGACTATTAACTCATTGCAGTACTTACCAGCAACAAAAGATACCAAAAAAATAGCTTCCGAAAAAGACTGATATGAAGATTAAACGGTAAAAAACAAATACGAACGATATAAAATGACATCCAAATAAATCCTTGACATTTAAGGATTTGAGGTGGAAAGCCTACATAAGTTGATTCCTTGTGTAGCAAGTTCGTTTTGGCAATTTAATCTTCTAACATAATTCTTGATTGGATTCATATTCGGAAGGTGATATAACGTGTTTCTTCATTTTCTTTTATTATTGATTAATGGAATACTAATTGATAAGAGAAATACGATGTTTAAAAAGCACGTCTTTGATATTTTCATCGATTGGTGACGCATGGGTAAGCATCTAACGGCCCAACTGTATCTGACTAATTATTAAATACTAAGTATATCATATTTACAAGCATTTATCATTGAGTATTTGGGTTTTTAGCTATTTCTTTGATATTAAGGATTTCCATAAAAATTTAGACTTTTAAGATCATATTCACATAGATATAATGTTTAATGTCTGATATATAAAGTTTTTATAAGTTTGAATCAAGCTTCAAAAAGAAAATTAACAAGATGGTTTAAAATATATAATTTTTAGTTTCTAAGATTTATTTTTACTTTCCCGAATAGCAGCTCACATATTATAATGTTATTACAATATACTGTGTGTCTGTGTATGTAAACAAAATTTTGGCGCATGATTACTTAAGAAAGGTTAAACCCCGAATTGGCAAGAAAAATTGTCTAGGTTTATATCTCACGGAGATTAGATTTTGGATGCCATGAGCGTAGATCCTTGGTATTTTTAAGGGCTAAATTCTTTTATCTCACTAACTCGGACTTGCATTGTCTTTGTTACTTTGATTTTACAACGTTTCGAATGGTATCTGGATGGATGGCCCTCCAATCATTTTCCAAAAACATATACGTTTTTTATTTTAAAAAGCCCGGAATATCATCTTAAAAACATTATTTTTTATTTAAAAAGCGGTTAGCTTTTAAAAAAATGAGAATGCGCAAAACGATTTTAATCAAGTTAAATTTAAAAATAACTGGGAAATATCTTTTTATAAAAAACTTGGCGTAAACACTTGATTTTTTATAGTTAGATTTAAAAAACATCAAATCTTGAGGACTTTTTAATCAAAGTAGGATAAAAGGTGTCTTTAAACAATAATATTGTGGGAGTCATTTGCGTAGATAGATGATAGATAAAGATATTTTTAGGAGTACAAAAAAATCTTGATAAATAACCTCAAATTACGAAAACCATTGGCATACATATACGGAGGAATATTTCATAGTTAGACAGTGATGAAACACAAATCGAAATGCGTTATTTATGTTCGTTAGTAACATAGAGCATCTTTTTCCTGAAAATATCGAGTACTTCTGGTCTTATGTCAAAAACCTGAAAGGTTCCTCCATCTACCGAATGTGATGCAGCACTATGATCAGGAACTATAGGATAGTATTTCAATTTTACTGATATAAATATAAATGTGGATAATATTAGCCCTGTTGAATGTTGTACTACCTTATCTTCCTATAGTTTTAATGACAGTGAAATAAGAGAGAAATTGTTTGGACATCTCAAAGAAAGGTGGTCCTGACGGAATACTTCTGTCCCATCGGTGTTGTTAAAAATTGAAAATATTTTTTCAAAGGTCTAGGATTTATCATCACTGATCTTTGGAAAGGTATTTTCAAAGGTATTTCAACACAGGTGGCATTCCGCCTAGTCTAGCTTTCTTCGTTATGGAAGAATCGTAATCTCTTTCCTGTTTTAAACCTGGAGATAACTCAAATGTTGTCAATTATTGTAGCATATATTTACTCGCTGCCAAACCTAAAGTCTTTGAAGCCATATTTACCGATGACATATTTAATACATTTAAAAAATACGTATTATCCGAGCAAAAAAGTTTTTACAAGGTACACTCAACTCCTAAAAATCTCGCTATGTACCAAAACTTCCTTGTTTCCAATGCTGAGGTTGAAAAACAAGTTACATCTATACAGACTTGTCTAAAGCTTTTGGTTTACTGATGAAGAAACTGAATGATATTGATATAACGGGAAAATATCTCGAGTTTGGTTTGGTTGTTGTTTGTGGTTCTGGTTCACATGAAATTTTTGTGATATCGGGTATTCCCCAGGGTTTGCATCTAGAGCCTATACTTTTTTCTTTGCTTATTAATGACGTTATATCCTGTTTTGTTTATCTCATTGCCTTTTTATGCAGATGGCCTTAAATTTTGTAACGTAGTTAATACCGATTCTGTCGCTTTACAGTGTCATCTTGATAATGTAAACCATGGTATAGTCTAAATTTTTTAACTGTTAATGTGTCTAAGATAAGTCTAAATATATAAGAGCTTTTACGGAATTTAGAAAGAATTTGAAAATGTTGCATTGTTTAATGACCTTAGCATCATTTTTTAATCTGATTTGACTTTAAATCTTCATATTGACATAGTTCTAAAAGGTCTTAGACTGATTAGTTTTAATAAAAGACATTCTAAGCTCATCAAGATTACAAAGGCACTTACTTGTATTTAACTCTTTAGTTCATAGTATTTCAAGGTATTGTTCTGTCATATAAATAGAATTAAAAACGTTCGAAATAAGTTTGTAAAATACAGTTTGTATGAATTGAAATTACCATCTAATAACATAGCCTATGAAACCAACCTTTGACTATGTGGCTTTAAAAGTCTTGAATATTGACCTAAAAATGCTTACTTACTATTTCTTTACAAACTTGTCAAGGTAAAAAAATGGAGTAGTCTATTAAACTTAGTTTGATTTCCAGTACCAGTAAGTTGTACTAAGTAACTATAATTATTTTATGAAAAATATTATGGTTTTAGTGCCCTTGCAGGTCGGTTACTTTGAAACTTTCTCTTTTCTGTATGTGATATTTTTTACCTCAGGCAAACCCTATTAAGAGGAATGCTTAATTGCTGATTTTAACGTATGTTAACTGGCCAACGGTTTGTTTGTCGAACTTATCTTGTGTTTCCTTTTTTGTAGCTTAGGTTAAGTAGAGTACCGATTGAATAAATAAATAAAATGTAATCATTATGTAATCTAATAACATATTTTCAAAAAGTAATTGTAATTGGATTATATCTCAATAAATAATAATCATACATGAATCCAATTAATTTTTTCAATCTTATTTTTAAATTATTAATTAAACAAACTATTTCCAGTGACATAATGTTTGACTTGTTTACAATTACAAAGAGTAAAACAAAAATGTTCAGAAAAAAACGCATAACAGATATGCCATCGGAAATGAATGAAATACGTACTAGCCTAAACAATATAATGTATAATATGAAATATAACTGAAGAAAGAAACTTATAAAAACTGCAAAATTAAACTTTCACAGTAATCAACCAAGCACCACCTCTAGTATGAACAAAGAAATTATATAAGAATAAATAAATATAAGAACAATGATTATGAAATACTTATAAAAATTCGCCAAAAAGAACTTGAGAAGATTGAGGACACTCGGCTGATAACAGAATACTTTAATAACTACTTCATTAATTTATTAAAAACTGCTCTTAAGCCTGCAGAGTCTCAAAAACTAAAAATAAAAACGCTCGTTTTCTAACACCAACACCAATATTCCCGATAATAGCTTGTGTGAAGAAGCCGATATTATTTCAAAACCTCTTAGTATTCTGATAAAAAAAATTTTTTTTAGAGGGACAGTATCCCACTAACCTTGAATACTCAAAATGTATTCCAGTTTTTAAAGAAAAAGACAGTTCTCAAGATGTAAGTCCATACAGGCCCATTTATCTTCAGAATCATCTTGGTAAGATGTATGAATGCTGTTTCTGTAACAGACTATACAACTTTCTAGAGAAACACAGTCTTATGCGTGAAAGTCAACACGGATATAGAAGGAATTTACTAAATAATAAAAACCAATCTATAAGAATCCTCTCCGATATGACTCGATCCGTCGAGATGGTGGACTATGACTTCCTGTGAAAAATTGGAAAAAAATTGTATGAGGGGCCCAATCAACAAGTGGATCAGAACTTTTCTGTCTGACAGAATGCAAAAATGTTTCATAAATGATCTGTCATGCGAATACAATCAAGAAGGAGTAAGCATCATGTATACAGATGATACAAACATGCTTTTCTCTGAATAAACTTCAGTCAAACAGTGATCTCATCTCAAATTACTATAAATTAAAATTCTGCAAATTAAATGTCTAAGATACATTTTATATATTTCTATAAAAAAGTTTTGATTGAAACTAATTAATTATTAAAAATTAATGGCAAATCTGTACAACGAATCAATAATAGTAAATTTCTTGGTGTATATACAGACAATAAATTTACCTTGGATGGTTGTAACTCTTCATTTATAAAACGTAATATTTTAACATTCCCTTCACTATATATCTATTTACTTCAACAGCATGTTAAACAGAATAAAAATAAGCTCACAATAAGAAATGAAATCCATAATCATTGAACAAGAAACTCTGATCTCATTCAGCAACCATATAGCTACAAAAATTCACTTTTCTACCAATATCTGCCAAAATGTTTTATATACAGTACTTATGTAATTGTTATGTGTTTTGTGCTGGATATCCTCCATTTTTTACTTTTACATAATTGCTCTATCTACAACATTTTGGCAGATATTGGCAAACATTTTGCAATTTTTTATTAACTTGCCAAGGGTCTAGCATTGTAAACTTTGGACACTGGCTAGTTCAAAAGAGTTAAAAATGGGATAATGAGTCGTCTCCTGCCACCTAAAGAGTACAAGCACGACCTGTACATTATATAAACGAGTAATTAAATGTTTAATTACAAATTACAAGGAATTGATAACTAAATTACATTTTCTTTAGGAAAGTTGTTTGGAATTTAGTGATTATTTTTAAAAGTAATTGTGCCCAGCTGTGAGTATTATGTTTGCCAAAATACAATTTTTAAATAAGCTCAGTTGTAGCACAATTTTTTTGCCCCGTCTGAAAAAATGTAATGCTATAATAGCAATATCAGTATAACAGTAATAATATTTATTTGATATTAGGTTCATTTCTATCTCTAGGAAGTAGTTTTCGTTTTTAGGCTACAGACGCTATCGCATTTTGTAAATTAGTAAAATTGGTTTATTTTGTATTTTAAATTTTAATAGATGGTGTTTGTATACTACTTTCTATTTGACTTTATGTATGTATTATTTGCCTTTAACGTAGAATCTAGTAATTTTAAAATAATAACCCCAACAAAGTCGACTATATCAGCGAAAAATCTATAATGATTTTTATTGAAGAAAGTTATGACACTTGCATTTAGATTATATCAACGTTCTACTGCAAACTTCCGGTTCGGTCTCTTGCCTGTTTGAATAAATATATGCGTTCAATTTTCTTCCGGTTTTTTATGTTTGCTACTTTTGCCTAAATCGAATCCTTTTATTGCAGATGATAAACAGCGCAGTGGCCGAGAAATTTCAAAAAATGGAATTTGGATGAAGTAGCATTTATAAACCCTTTGTCCGAAATGGAAACAAAATAAGTAGCAACCCATGGGGAAAACGATGTTCTAAATCCGGCGCGAAGTAGTGCAGTGGGACCCCAATTCTCAAGGAAATTTCCTCCAAAAATGAATGTGACACCGGCAAATACATCCTACGCCTATCAAACTAAGGAACTGAATGTAACTTACGCTATTTGTGAAATTGTTGTGGCTGTTTTGGCAGTGGCCGGAAATGCCCTCGTCATATACGTGTTTACGAAGGAAAGAAGGCTTAGGAGGAGGACGAACTATTACATCGTGTCTTTGGCGACAGCGGATTTCCTAGTGGGATTACTGGGAATTCCGTTTGCTATATTGTCGTCTATTGGCTTACCGAACAATTTGCACGCGTGTTTATTCACCGTGTCGTTATTAGTTGTGTTATGTACGATCTCAATATTTTGCCTGGTCGCTGTGTCAGTGGACAGGTACTGGGCTATTCTCCACCCTATGGGATATTCCAGAAACGTTCGAACAAAGACTGCCTTAAGTGAGTATTTTTGCATTTTAATATTCGTTAAATAAATTTATTTTTTAGATTTAGTTTCTTTAATGTAATCGCCTTACAATCTGACTCGTACTCATATACAAGCGTAATTTTTGAAATACTATTAATTGATGAAATATTTCGAATAATTTGGCACACACTATTAATACATTTATGTTTACAATTTTAGTTTCTAATGGTGTTGGTTTGAATGAGACCAGGAATAAGTTAATTTTTTCAATTTAAACATATTTGTCTGATATTCTGTTAGCACAGGAAATGTATGAAAATAAAATACATACAACTAAACCAACAACAATTATTGAAGAATTAGTCAGGCCTTGAGATTATTATTTAGAGATCTGCGTCTGATTCTCTCTAAAGTTACTCTATGTCGACGGTTTAGTCAGATGATTTATCCTTTATATCAAGCTCCTTGACCTTGATCTCTTAAACATAGCCAGCTTCCATACATTCAATTACAGTGTTTGTTCCCGCTTCAACAAATGATTCGAGCCGCATTTTAATGAAAATAAATGCTATTTTGTACTAACTTGTATGTAACTGTATCAATTTATTCCCCAACGAAGTCTTCTGAAACGTAATTAAAAATTTCTGAAATTCATTTATCATCCGAATTTCATGTATCTCTTTTTGAATTACAAATCTGAATTATACGAAAGCGTAGAAGGGCCACAATTTTTTTATTTTTATTTTTGTAACAAATTCCGACTTCTAAGTCGGAATTCCGACTTCTAACTCGGAATTCCGACTTCTATCTCGGAATCCCGACTTCTATCTCGGAATTCCGACTTCTATCTCGGAATTCCGACTTCTATCTCGGAATTCCGACTTCTAACTCGGAATTCCGACTTCTATCTCGGAATTCCGACTTCTTCTGCGTTGTAATTAATATACGACTGCTTATAAGCGCAATCACTTTTTCATACTCTTTTAACGTCAAATGAAGCGATCATTCTAAATGAAATTAATATTTTAATTATAGGGATCAGGATGAAGCTAAGTAAAACTACAAAAAATTTATTAACTGTGCATAAAGTCCAAATTAAAAAATAATGACTGGGTCGGTTCCGATGGCTTGAATATGGTTGACATGAAAAATAAAATCTTGTACTTTGCTTTATCTTTTTCATAGATAGTAGAAATAATAAAACGCCATTTAGTAAGAACATCTGATCCATATTATGTTAAAAAGATGCCATAGAATGGAGGGGTGCACGCGTTTTCAGATATATATTTTTTTTTCAGATTTTAATATATGCACTGTAGTGTGGGGGCATATGTCTCCTCGCTCTTCATCAAGGCTTATCGTCATTTACTCCCAAGTATTGTTCTTTTCTTTTCCCAATTTAACAACTATTTACTATTATACATAAAATTTAAATATAATTGTTATTGTTTTTCTTTTAGAAGAAAAGAAATATATTTCTTTAAGAAAATATCTTTTTTTTGAGTAAATAACTAGCACCTATGAAAGGATTGTGCATCCTCTATTAAAGTAACTTATATTTTGTTAAACGATTATTCATTAATCTTTATTTTTCAATTCCGTTATTATTCATTCAGATTAAATTTCATCAAAGTGTAAAAGATTTTAGCTTGACTTTTTCAAGTTAAGACAGGAACATAACTAATCAGTTACATTCTATGGATGAAACAAAATATAATAACTAAAACAAAGTCAAAAAAACCAAATTTCCCTGATACCTGTTAATTAAAATATTATTCGAGTAAATTCACTTGTTTTAAAACGCTTTTATTAGTTTCATTTGATTTTCACCCACTTTATAACGCCAGATTACAGTCGATGACATTGCAATAATTTGATAAGTTTGTCCCATTATCCTGAACAGGATCATCAGGTTAAAAAAATTTCATATCGGAAAGGGACCTTGGGAAATGGCTACCATATAAAAGGAAGGCAGCAGGCGCGCAAATTACCCATTTTCGGCACGGGGAGGTAGCGAAGAAAAATAAATTATAGTTTGACAAAACTAAAAAAACACGCTCTAATAGTAAACGGAACTAAAAAAAAAATTATATTTTAAAAAACTAAAAAACATAGTAAATTGAACTAAAAAGAAAAAAAAATTACTTTTGTAAAAAAGCGTAGGGTGCCTTTATGCTATATATTCATATTGACTTTACTTTCAGTAATTACACCGATAAAATATTTATAACTGATATCAGACCCACGCTGTTTTCACAACGACATTAATTTTCTTGTTAATCACTTTATTCTCGTCCAAAGGGTTTTTTTTTAGTTCAGTTTACTATTACAGCGTGTTTTTCAGTTTCTTAAACTATAATTTATTAGAATTCCTCCACAAATGAAGACATTGATATTTTATGAACTTTGAAAACAAAAATCTGTAACATGATTTCAGCAAAAAAAAATTGTTAGCAAATCACATCCTCATAAATCGAGTTTCCGTTGTAGTTCTTATTTCTAACTTTGTGGAAGGACATCAATTTATCAAAACAGATACAGGAACACAGTGAAAAGTTAATTATAATTTTGATTGTTTCTTCAAGCACCTTATTTTCTTTCTTTTAGCTTTATCTATTCGGTAAACCTCTTTACAAATAAAGTGCATTCTACTGACAAGGTACAACTCAATGATTATAGTTGTAAATTTTTTTCGTGTTGATCACACCCAACAAAAGGAATAGGTATTTCTTTTAATTTGTCCAAAATATCAAAATGGGTACCTTGATATACGTGGTTTGCTGACAAAATATCTAATACAGTAGACTATATTACTGATTATAGACTCTTTGACTAATATTCCCAGTCATTTACGTTTTTTATTTATTAAGTTTCATTACCCGCTTTGGATCTACTTGTTGTAAAAGTCTGTAATAGACACATCATTAATATATTGAAATGACTCGGCAGGCCGGGGTCTTCTACCCTTAAGGACCTCACTGCCACTTTTATCCATACTATATATTATTATTAGACCTATTGACAACAACTTCCAATTAATATTTTGACTACCTAGTTTTGTCCGGGACCTGGGACATAATATGAAAATATGACTTTTCTCATTCAATAAAATTTGTTTCACTTTTCTAATCCTGTCACTTTTATTCATAGAGTTGTTATTTCTAGACACATTGGTAATTAAATTAATTGAATTTTTCCTACTTTACTAAATTTAATTTGAATTTTCTACCCTTTCCGAAACCTGCTGCTACATTAATTCGTAATGTATATATTATTTCCAGACATCGGGGTAATATCCCCCTATAAATATTTTGGCTTGAACTACGATCCGAGGGAGTCTACTTAGGGTAAAATATACTTTTTTTCTTATTTATTAAAATCTATTTAAGTTATCTACTTTTTAGAGATTCGCTGCACTTTTTATTTATACTTGATATTGATTATAGATATGTTGGTAAAAGCTTCCTATAAATAGTTTGGCTTGCATTGCCGTCCATGGTGTCGCTACAAGGGATGGAATTTAATAATTTATTTATTTTTTCCTCATTTATTAAAATTTCTTTTCTTCTATACCTTCAGGGATTAGATTTCATCATACTAGATACTATTTCTAGACATTTTCAGCAATTAATATTTTACACAGGTCATAATTGTCTTTATCACAAGGATAATTATTAAATGTGCAGTCACTGGACAACGCATCTAAAGCAAAAATTGGAACATTTATATGAAAACACTACTATAAGTCAAAATTCCGAGTTAGAAGTCGGAATTCCGAGATAGAAGTCGGAATTCCGAGTTACAAGTCAGAATTCCGAGATAGAAGTCGGAATTCCGAGATAGAAGTCAGAATTCCGAGATAGAAGTCGGAATTCCGAGATAGAAGTCGGAATTCCGAGTTAGAAGTCGGAATTCTGAGATAGAAGTCGGAATTCCGAGATAGAAGTCGGAATTCCGAGATAGAAGTCGGAATTCCGAGATAGAAGTCGGAATTCCGAGATAACCTGTCTAACCTGAAATTCATCTCAACTAGAACTAACGCTCTAAGTAATTATTATTTATTTAATAATTATAATTTTATTATCTTTCAAAACCAAAAGCACTAAAATTTTTCCAATAAACATGCCTACTTGGTTTGCTTTTAGTACTCGCTAAAAAATCGCTAATTTAAGACCCGTTTAAGAGGCGTTTTTCTATAATATGTGGTGGAATATTTAATCTTTTTATTAGAAATTTTGTATGGTAAATAATTCATATTTCGTTTTTCTGAATATATCTTCAGTTGGTTAAGTATGGTTTTATAGGTTATAAACTTAAATTTGAAAATGTGGCATATTTTGGCAATATTATAGCAAAAATAAGCGAAATAAACTACCCAATTTTTTGTTTAATTTTGAAACAAAAATATGATGATAAAACCATATTTTTTCCTCTTAATTTTTGTTGTCTTAAAATGTCATAATCTGGCATTCTTATATAGCTATTATTACTATAATTAAACTTAAATACTTGCTAAAATATATTTGGTTGGAATTTGGGAAAAATGCCTACTTTTGATTTGATTTTCTGACCTCGATTTCTATTGATTAAAAATGCCATATTCTGGCATTTTAAACAGCTATGCTTACTATAATTTAACTTCAATACTTACTAGAATATATCTGGTTATGTTGTGGCAACAAAATTGACAGATATTTCTACTTTTTGACCATCCAATATTACAAAAAAAGAGTTCAAGGTTTAATTATTCCATAAAAGATATTTTTTAGCCAAGTAATTATGCTATAACCTATCTACATTAAAAACTGCTGCATGGCTCGAAAACAAACCAAGAATCATTTGACAAATTTCTGGTTTTTATGTGTCTTTTTTGGCTAACTGTTAGACAAAAAAGCTCATCAGCTAATTTGTGCTACTTGGGTATCCATGTCGCGGTGCGCTGTTGTCCGCGTTAAGTCACTTTTTGTAAATTAAATTAATTCATCTATCTTTTAATGACGCAAATTTGTCAATGATTTTGTTATAAAACTCACCAGTACTTTCAGAAAGAGATACTAATAATTCTTTTTCTATTGACATTATTAATAGGGCTGAGAGTGTGTCCTAAGATATAGTATTTCGTAAATATGTCTTGATTCTGGTCATATTTTGAGACAAGCGTACAAAACCGAAAGTATTCTGAATATTGTCTTTAGACGCTTCGTGTATTTTAAACACTCTTAAAAATGTTCGAAATCAGCATGCCCATCAGAGGTCCATACGTTTTTTGTTTTTCCAACTAATAAGCAAGGCGAACACAATAAACGCTGTTTAAAAAAACTTCCGCAAATCCAGGTATGAGTCTGATACCACGATAATTTAAATAAATGTTTATATTGTCGACCTTCTTTCTTATCATTACTTAAGATACTTATCTGAGGCATTGGTCTATCTCTGTGAAGAATTTCTCTTTTCTCGTCTTCAGATCGCCTCGAAAATGGTGTTGTCAATATTGACAATACAATATCGTGCACTGGATTCATAGTTAATTTACAGTTAAAACCGATCTAATTGGTATATGAAAATATCATACAACTAAAAAGTAGCGATTCCTCACGGTCGTGAAACAAGAAATCACTTTTCGACGATCACGGCACACATACTCGAAAAAACTAAACATTAACGCCATTAACCGAGTCCACCCGCCACCGACTTCCTAACACTTTCAGACCCCTTGCTAACTTGCAAAGACCTTACACGCCCCGAGGAATCTTCAAAAGAAAATAATATGCACCGACATACTAGTGATGTAAATATTCGGATTATTTAAATTATTTAAAGAATTGGATTATACGGAATCGAATTTTTATTTTTATGCTTCCGAATCGGTAGCTGCAGAACTGATATCGAATGACATCGGCGGGTGCTGAACTGCCGATTCCACGAATGCACAATGCGATGTCAAACGTCGAAATTCGAAGTAGGAATTAGAGTAAACACAGAATTAGTAATCTATGCTGTGAGTAGGGTCAATGTGTGAGAGTTGATAATTAATGTAACTTGTAATTAACATACCAAAAGCCGATATCTCAATATTAACTTAAGGTGCAGAATCATAAGTAATACAAATTTAACCATAAAAAAAAAGATAGAGAGGAGAGGGTTTTAATTTTAAGATAATGTTGAAAAACCTATCTGCCCTAAGTAACAACCTAAAACTTACCCGCAAATCCTCGGCCCCGCTTCAGTTTTCAATTTTATTATTAATAATCCGAATTTAAAAATCTTCCGAATTCGAAATCAACGAGTTCCCATATTTATTCGAATTCAACCACCGGCATCGGCCCGCTGCTACCGAACCCCCGAACGAAGTTTTCATTCGAAATGCGAATTCAAATTGTACTGCCGTACTTACTCTTCTGGCATCATAATCGGCAGTAGTTTGGCGGTTGTTGGGTAATTTTGAGTGTTTTGTAGACGGCGATCGGTCTTAACAATATGAGAATTAGTCCGCTGATGGTTTCTTATTATTTCGCCGCATTAAAAAATATGAATGCACGATTGCCATTTACTAAAAATACTTGAATACCTCTCACTATTTCTATTTCTAAAACTAGATCGCCTCAGAAGCCTCCTGGAATACGTACCAATAAAAATCGCATTTCGAGGGACGTTTCATTAACAAAATTCGAAATTTGAGAAAAGTAAAATATCGCCTAATTGGGTCTTATGATAATTGTGTATGGCTCACGGATACATATTATTTATTGTGGGTAGTTAGGAAAGTGAATAGTGAATAGGAGCGCTCGGATACTTTGTTAAGAAATGTATGTTATTAGGATTTATACATGTTTGGTTCTATTTTCATATTAATTCACAAAATTATTATTTTAACCATGGAATATTGAATTAAGAAGATAAATATGCAATTTTATAGAAAAATCCGACTGAAGCGGCGCCTCAGTTGCCTTATCTGACGAGCCGCCTCTGGTCTTATTAGTAATGCTTAAAGAATATCCTCTCAGTTTCTTGGTCAGCTGGACTTCCCAAGCAACAGTGGTTTTTTAGCAAATACATTTCCGGGATTCACATAAATATACGAGACAGTATTAATTATATTTATAAGTATTTCTTATATGATACATTTCAATGCATCATAATTCAATATATATATATATATATATATATATATATATATATATATATATATATATATATAATTTTTAGTATCAGATATTTGTTAAACTATGCATTTTGGGTTAAATGGGACAAATTTACCATTATGATTTTAAACTTTTGATGAATAATAAGCGGTTTCTAATTTCAGGTATAGATCTAAAACCCACCAACACTTTTGTATTAATATTTTAAAGAATATGACATGTTTGCTTTTTCACTTGTTAAGAAATTAAATAATTTTTTCTTGTAAGTATTAGTTTAAAATATAGGCCATTTCAAATTTGAACCTCACCATTTGGATCTCGGAAACTATAGGAGACGCGAAAATTCAAGATTTCGATGTTATTTTTTTCTGGCGTTATTTGACAAGGTAGTCTAAAACTAAAAGCATATTTTCATTGCCACTTTTTTCCGGCTACACCACAGCGTTTTCAGATTTGCCATCCGACGTTTCTTCTTTTGGCCATCATCATCAACTTTGTTTTCTCTTATACGCCCCATATTGTTTTATTACATTTTTAAATTTGCATTTCAAACAAGTACCCATCTCTTTTTCTCATGGAGCTCTTATGAAAAGTAAGGTAACAAAAAAATTGAAACAAAGTTGATGATGAGGGCCAAAAGACGATCGGTCGGATGGCAAAACTGAAAAAGCCGTTGTGTGGCTGGAAAAAAGTTGCAATAAAAATGTGATTTTAGTTTTGGGGTACCTTATCAAATACCGCCCGAAAAAAATAACATCGAAATCTTCAATTTTCGGGTTTTCCACATATCTCCGGAACTGCTCGGGACTTTGAAAGTTTCTAAACGGCATATTGTTTAATACATAAATGCACAACTTTACCCTAATTTGACCATCCTCGTAACTCCTGTTTCTCCGATTCCATTGGTGGGGGTCGAATTTGAAACACCTTGTATGTACCTTTAAGACACTAGAGCCAGTGATTAGCCTTCAGCGATATAATAAACTGGCCATGAAAAAGCTACTTGTAAAAAGGTTCTAATTTTACTTGAATAAACAAAGAATAAAGTAGGAGCAAAAAAATATCAAAGAATTTTACCGAGACGTAGCTGCAATGCGCCCACGAGCGACTTATCCATCTTCATCGCGTCACCGAAAAGACCGCCTTTGTTTTTGATGATCGTTCGGCACTCTTTGATAGTTTTTGTGGTTGTTCAAGTAAGAATAGATGACAAGAGTCTTGAGACGCAGTCTTAGTTTTGAGAGTCAAATCTTAGTATTGGTCTTGAGACGATTTACAGGTCTTTGTCTTGGTCTTGGTCTTGATCATAATACCAAGACCAACACAAAACCAAGATTAGTATTGTGGTCTCGCGAAACCCTATTAATGCCTAAACTGGAGGGCCCCTAGATCATATAGGCGTTTACTTTTCCAAAGTACTTCCAACTAAATTAAATTAAATCAAAATATTAAACACATAAGAATAAAACAAAGATTTATTAACAAAAAAAAGGTTAGTTTCAGTTAAGCATTAAAAAAAACTAGCATTTAAAAAAAATCGACGTCCTCAATCCATTGCTATATCCGGGCTAATTCGGTGAATCATAAAGTTGTCAGTGCCCAGAGCCCAGAACGTTACTATATAAAAATAGTCCAAAAAGCTTTATACCCAGACCGAAGAACCCTATAAAAGAGTATAAAGCTATTTAGAAAAACCACAAGGCAGCAAGACACGTCTCAGGGAGAACAATGACGATCTTATCGAATTTGCAACAGCAAATATCCTCTATTTCAGAGAAATTCCTTAGTTCACTAAACACTATCAAACTCAAAACTCAAATGCCCAAGGAAATTAAATTGAAAATGGAGAGATATCCCTCAAATGGATTCTCAAGATAAACTTCCGTTCGAGCTGAAGCCCTGTAGATTTTTACAGGTGCCGACAAAAGTGCGCTTACTCAAAGGTAACCTTTTGTCCTCTCCCACCGCAGTAAATATCTTTTAAATATTCTTACTAATTCTACAGGAAAAACACATTCATATATTTGAAACTCTACGCATTTTATATATAAAGCAATCCAATTAGATCCCAATGATATCTTAGTCAGTTTCGATGTAGATCGCTATATATGAATGTGTCTATACATGATTCAATTTCCATAATATCAGATTTATTTCACCATAATAATATTGAAAACACACATTTAGATCTGATTGAAGCATGTCTCACGTTAATGTATTTTGTTTTTCAAGGAACTTTTTATGAACAAACCTTAGGAGCAGTCATGGGATCTTTACTGTCACAGTGGTAGCCAATATCTTCATGGAGGCTTTTGAGAAGGAAGCCTTAGAGTCATTTCCATTAAAGCCAAAATCATGGTTCAGATATATGCACGACGCTTTTGTAATATGGCCGCATGGTTCAAAAAACCTCCCTGTGTTTCTTGTTCATCTAAATCAACAACATGCTAACATAAAATTTAAAATTGAAATTGAATCAGAAGGCACGATTCAATTTCTAGATGTTCTTGTACAAAGGAACGGGGATGGTTCCTTAGGACACTCTGTATAAACGCATAAAAACAGATACATAAATGCAAATTCCCATCATCATCCAGCACAAAAGCAATCAGTTATTAATTCTTCGGTTTACATAGCCCTTGCGATTTGTGACCAATATTCTTTACAATCAGAAATAGAGAAACTGACCCAAGCTTTAAGAGGAAATGGATATTGCACTGAAGATATTAAACGGACGGTCAATTAGAAAATATAATAATCCTACTCCACAAAATGATACTAATAAGGAATTACCGATGGGAAGTGTAGTTCTTCTGTTTATACACAAAACCACAGACAAGATTGCAAGATTACTTCGCCGGTCCAACATACGTACAATCTCCAACACAAGAAAATTGGACAATGTTTGAGATCGCCAAAGGACAATATTCTTTTCCAAACGGAAGGAGTATATGCAATTTCTTGTTCCTGTGGGATGTCTATATTGGGGAAACTGGACGATCCATATCGACTAGGCTTAAGAAACATGAAAGAAGTATAAGAAAGAAACAAATTGTACAATTTGCTGCATCTGAACACCAACATTCCACTGGACATTTCATAAATGTTCAAGAAAACAAAGTTCTTGCATCGGTTTTGGGATTCTAAAAACGGAAACTTAAAGAATATATTGAAATGTATAAACATCCTAACAATTTTAGTAGAGATTGTTACATCGGGTCACGGTTCGGTGAACGCAGGTCGACTATAAATAGTCTCTCCGAGCTCATTCGCACTTGTGAATTAAAGATCCCTAAAGATGCCTCGTGCAATCGAAGGCGAAACATCGGAAAGTGATTCCATTTTGACATGGATTAATCCCAAGAACCATGATTTCTTAAATGATAGAATATTTTAATAAAACCTAACTATGCAGAACACAACAGAGGTAACATAATTTAGGACATAAAGAAGTTTAAAACAATCCAACAACACGAGAAAATAATTAGAAAAACCCGTTCAAAGTAGTCAGTATGGATTTATAAATATAGAACAAAATCGGTAGAGAATGGACCACAGATACATATAGTGTTTGATATACATGGCAAAAATTAAAAGGAATGTGACTTATAAATAAAAGATAAACAGTGCCTGTTTTTTTTTATTGTCCACCTTATATAAAAGAATTTAGCAGGGTAATAATGCTTTATGTTAAAAGTAGAGAAAAAACCAACACAAAAAAACATATCCCGACTAAGGATGTGCGTTTTATCGATATATCGATAGGTCAGTGACATATCATATAATAAAAATTAAATAAAAAAATTTCGATATTTCAATAGTTATCGATAAGTGTCGATAGGTGTGAAATAATGCTGAGAGGTATCTGATTATATCGATAAGTAGCAATGAACTATCGATAGCTAAAATGTCTATCGATAAATCGATAACTATGAATGAATAAAATATATCGATAGCACATCACCTAACGGTAAGTAAAAATCTAATATCGCTCATTTCTAATCCCGACAAGGGAAAAGAAAAATGACGACAGGACTTACATGAGATGAAGCAGAAAAGGTTTTCAAAATCATTATACAGTAAAACCAGTATTAACGGCCACCCTTCTAAAGGGGATGCCGCTAGTGTCGGCCAATGTCGCCAAACCGAGATATTCGGAATCCCATAACATTTTAATATCGGCCACTCTTATAAAACGGCCGTGGACAGGCAGGCCAACATTTTTATAACCTAGCTGCTGGTAAATGTAGCTTTTTATTAATGGACGGAAATTTTGAGTTCAATATTTATATTATTTGTTGTGGAGATTTTATTGCTATGGGGGGAAATACGCATTATTAATTGTCATCTAGTTTAAATGGCTTTATTGGATAGGGATTTTACATTTACGGTACGACTTTAATCTTATTTGTTTCAAGAAGGTGCTAACTTGGAGCAGAAATAAAATTGTCCTAAGTCAGGAAGTTTGGCAGGGGATCAAGTTGTCTACAATTAGACCGCAAGCAATTTAATAATGGAACATTTTGCAGCCTCAAATTACTAGTTGGATTGCTTCTGTAGAAGGCACATTATCACCCTTAAATCGATTTGTGGTGAGGCCGCAAATGTAAATCTGGAAGACATCAAGTCCTGGAAATCCAAGTTGTTAGTTATTTTTAAAGGAATATTCTCCAACAGATACATACAATGCTGATAAAACTGGTTTGTATTACCGCGCGATGCCCAAGAAGACATTTTCTTTAAAAACGAATAAATGTGCAGGGAGGAAGGCAGCCAAACAACGTGTGGCAATTTTACTGTGCGCAAATATAGAAGGTGAGAAAAAAGATCCATCAATCAACTCTCATAAATCTTTTTGGGCGTTATAAAGTAGTTTTTACATTGACACTCACCGCTATTTTGTTGTAATTGTTGAATTAGTACCAGTATATCCTTATAACACGTTTAATTTTTCTGCAAAAATTAAAGTCAATTCAATAATAAAAATTGTAAGTGGATTTTGTTAAAAATTTAAAATGAATCTAATAAGTAGTTTTTCTGGCTGATTTTTTAAACAATTTATCAAGCCGTCATTTTGTTTTGCTATCTTGGTTTCATACCAAAATGTTGCCAGTTTATTCCTATGTAACACGTGATTTTTTGCAAAATTTGACGTAAATTGAATAATTAGTTTTTTTAGTAATAATTTTTTAACATTTCACTAAGCCGCCATCTTATTTCCCTATATTGGATTTTTACCAAAATATTACCATGTCATATGACCCTCAATTCTTCATTAAAATTTGAAGTCAATGTGGTAAGTAGTTTTTAAGCTATACCGCGAAATGACATACAGCCGACAGACGGACCGACGGATATGATAGAACATATTTTTTGGCATCTAGGTACACTAAAACATGAAGATATGTAAAACCGGAGAAAGTGATTTGTTCACGATTACAAACATTTTATTTGGCCGCCATTTTGTTCCGCCATCTTGATATTAGTACCACAGTTTTACTTTTTCATATAAGTTCATCTCTAATATTAAATTAGTTATGGCACAAAATTTGAAATCTATTCATTACGTAGTTTTTTTCAGGCTGAATTTTTTAATTGAATTTTAGATTTTTAACTATCCTTTTACAAGAGATAAATGTTTTAAAATACTAAACAGTGCGGAAAACCTTCTTTAAATATTAAACGTTGTCCTAACAGGAAGAATGTAAAAATTGCTTTTAAAATTAATAATTTTTTAGTAAAATTTCTGAAAAACAAAAATATTAAAAGTAATAGAAATGAAAAGTCAGGGTTAAATACAAAAATGTCTTGACTTAATTTGAACTTTAAAATTATATTCTGGTCATGTCTATAGAGTGTTTGTTTATCTTGCCCTGGACAGGTATCAACTTTTTCAAATAGGACATAACGTATATTGATAGAGATTTAAATAGATACGTTAAGGAATAAAACAATATATGATATTATGGATGAGTGCAGTTAGGGATGTCGTGTAAATTAATTTGAAAAAAATAAAGTTTAAAGATAATATGGTTAATCTTCTTCCGGATATAGTGTAATTTATAGTTACGTCATGTACGAATTCTAATACGAATATTTATAAAACGATAATTAGTTCGTCCTTCGTGCTTTGGGGTTGTTAAATCTAACATGTAACAAGCTTTGCTTTGATAATTAATTTAGTTAAAGGTTAATTATGTCTGATATTGTATTATAAACCTAATGGATTATATTTACTTCTTGTACTGATTTTATATTTAAATAATTGTTTTCGAGCCTTTTAACTTATTCTTGTTCTATTCTAATACGTCTTTTAATTCTGCCAGCCGCAGACGGTGGCATTGCAAGCCATATTCTAGACAGGGATCATAGTTTTCTTATAGTGATGTTGGTGTAACGTAAATTACAAAGTTATCCACCTCATTGCTCTCAACAATATCCAGAAGTCAATAGTGGAAACCAGTTGCAGCATGCAGGTCGTGATATTAAATAAAATAAAATAGATTTAACTTAAATAAAATATCTATATATATATATATATATATATATATATATATATATATATATATATATATATTCTTTAACCAGCTTAGAGTAAAAAAAACTTGAAACATATGCTTTAACATATATTTGTCAAAATACATATTGAAATCCGATAACGTTTCGGCCGCACTTCGGCCTTTTTCAAATCTAAAATGGCGAAAGACGTAGAATTTTAATTTGATATTTATACATTTAATTATTTCTATTTTATTTTTTTATATATTTTTTATTATTATTACCTTAGAATGTAAATTATTAGAAACTGTACAATTTTGTTTGGTGGTATTCTTTATTTGTACTTTCGTCTTTTCCTTAATTTTTTAAAGTGGAAAGAGAACAAATATATTATTCTTTTATAAAACTATTACATATTTCCATCTTACCTCAAAACGTAAAATTATTTAAAAAGGTACAAATTGCCACATTTTAGATGGAGACCAACCCTGAATAGTCGAAACGTTTAATAAATAAGAAAAGAGCAACACCGACATTAAGAAAAATGAAATAAAGTTGAATACATCCATCTTTTCTCTTAACGCTATAACACTCACAGAATTAAAATATATTTTTATAGATAGTGCTCTTAGTGACTGAGGTATTCGTCGACGGAGCAAAATTTTCTATTAACAAATATTTTAATGTGTCTTTGATCTTGTTGAGACCTTTGATATACATATACTCTAGTGATTCTATATAAAGTTGTTCGACAGACTGCCAAATGTAGGTCTTGTTGATTTCTAGTAGAGTTATGTTGGTGAATATCACATTTTTTTTCGTATTTCAAATCAGTTCAACCAATTTGCGATAGCTGTTGTATTTGGTCTGTTGTTTCGAAATCCATGTCGCATTTTATTTAATAAGCTATGATATTCTAGATAAGAAACTAGTTTCAGAGCAAATCCTGCTTTAAAGAATTTTGCTATCTCATTTTGAATGCAAATGGATCTGTAATCAGAGACTTCAGAACTAGATCCCTTATTTTTAAAAACTGGAATTGCGTTTGGACTCGTTCAAGGATCCAGGAAGTAACCTATTAGCAAATGACTCGTTTTGGTGAAAGGACCTAGCGGTTCAGATGAAAGTCAAGACAATTTTTAAGGATCCTGCCCGAAATTTCAGCAATACCCGGAGTAATTTTTTTGTTGTTCTAGCTTTGACTTTTTTTTTGGGTCAGTGGAATATAAGAAAACATTTGAAGTGATATTTTTTAAATTAACAATTCCAGAAGGGTTAGGTTCAAATGATTGCATTGTTTCATTTCATTTCGCCTTTTCGTCATTCGCGGTAAAGCAATGCGATGCAACAATTTATATTATTTACTTTTATTTAGATCCTTATGCATCCTCTTTTCATTTATACTCTTCCAATGTGCTTTATTTAAACTAATCGCGTTTAATATTCTATCATTTCATTATTATTTTTGTTTTTTAACAGACTTTCCATATATACTAAGAAGATATTTATATTTAAAGTAAGAAATAAATAAGTGACCAAATCTCCGGTCACTTATATTTATTTAGTTCACACAAAAACTTAGGCCATTCGATATTAGTTTCACTTTCGTCATTGGGAATGCCACATTTTAACAATAAGTAAACACATACTATAAAACTGATAATTTTTTTTAAGTGGCTAGTAATGTACATTTAAAAACATATCCCTCTCATATATTCACTTCAACAAGAATCTCAAAAGTGCCCACTTGATAAGTGTGATCCGACAAAAAGGTTTGTCTTATCTCAGTATTACAATTCTCAGTATTAGATAAAACGTTAGCAATGCAGGTCGCAGATATTTTTATAATTAGCAAAACTTTTATAATTTGTAAAACTAAAACTAAATCCAGTCGAGTAGTTGTTTTTCTGATTAATTTTTTTTGCCTTTACCCTATACGGGACTTGCTAAAGTATGACGGACTGGTGACTTCTAAGAAGAGGGAAACCGAGATCGTGGTATGACGCAATTGGGTCTACGCCATTGCAGGACATGTTAACACATTGTAGTTTGCGACTCGTTGATATTAAATAAGGTATAAAAAGCAACGTCTTCTATATTTATAATACGCAGGTATACTTGAAGAATTGTATAAGCAATGTTTTGTTTTACTGCCGGATAAATAAAAATAGATTTTAATTGCTATTTTGCTACGTAAATAAAAATTTTAAGATTGCAGAAATGTTTTAAACTTGATCCAGGTCGATGAGACGTACTTAATATTACCAAAAAAAAAAAGAAATTCATGAAAAAGTTGTAACTAAAGCCAAGAGAAATATCTAACTGAGTGCAGTATATTATTACCCGACTGTTCTAGAAGGATGGCAAGGTGTTTTTCTGGAGCATGAATTGAGAGAGGTGCGGAAACTGTGTAGTTTATCTATATTTTCTGGCAAAAGTAATGGGATTTATATCCACTTTATTAAACAAATAATTTAATGTGTTCTGATGTGATAGTGTTATAAACGTAGTGGACTTGTTTGTAAGTAGTTTTCTGTGTCAAAATCGAGATATTTAACAGAACCTGTTGTTTTACATTATTTTTTTATTGGCTGATCTGTCAAAATTTCTCGCCAACAGATAGAACATTGTTGACGGTTTGTATTATGAGTGCTTCCTAAATTAAGTAGGGGAGTGGAAAGTAAATGCAAACAGCAAAAGTCAACCGGTTGATTTATTCGATTTTTTTTTAACATTAAATATAATGGTAAATGAGGGCGACATTTCCAACTCTACACAGCTTACGGAAATCAAAAAGTTACTGGACGCAAATAATGCTGAAGTAAAGGATTTTGTTCGGGATTTGTTCTCCAAACTTAATTTAAAGGTCGAACAGATAGCTGCTGATCTGGCAACTACCAAGGTACAGGTTACCGAGCTAGAAAAGAGGGTCGAGCAACTCGAACGTCAGACTAGAAAGAATAATGTGGTAATATTTGGGCTTCAGCGGTCTGAACAGCGCAATACAGTTGGTCTTGCTAATTGGGTTATATCTGAACTACAGAACTTATTAAACGTTAAAATATCTTTAAGTGAAATAAACAACGTTTACTTTGCTGGACGAAATTCCAGATCAACTTTAATATTAGAACTTGCGTCATACCTGACGAAGATTACTATTTTCAAAAACGTTTACAAACTTAAAAACAAAGGGATTTATATAACCAACGATTTAACTAAAGATCGTGAAATAAACGGAGTGTTGGTCTCACATCCAAAGGAAGCCAAACAAAGAAAGCTGGTTGCCCGAATAAGAAACAATAAGTTACATATAGGTGAAGAAGTTTTCACGTACGAACAACTAATAGGCAAGCAAAATCAACTGTCCGACGACGAAGAAGTTTTTGGTGTCTCTCTGCTTAGGAAGTCACTAAGTACTCCGGCTACCCCTACTAGACAACCCAACGAAACTGCCACGATCGTTGCCGACGATTCTGCTGCTGCAGGAGGTGAGGCACTCGTGGCTGCTTTGATTCCAGTGACAGCCCCTGACACTTTCACACTTGGTTGCGTCAGGTCGCAGTCGAAATCTAAACCAGTACTTGTGACGCATTCCAAGCACAATTCTGTTGCAAGCGGTAGCAAAACAAAGCATCAAGGAACATCGGCGAACTCTGCGAATGAAAGGCCAACAACGCGCCTCCAGTCGCTTAGAAAATAATTTATTATGTTATTTTACTTGTATGTTTTGCTTTTAATTGTTTGTTTTTTTTATACGTGTATACATATATATATATATATATATATATATATATATATATATATATATATATATTACCTGTTAAGAGTATAGCAAAATCATTAGGTGTTTTAATCGATACGAAATTAAAATTCGTGAAACAAGTTAATGTGTGTGTACAAAAAGCTTTCCATTCTCTTAAGATGCTGTATGCGAACAGGCACATTTTGTCCAAAAGACTTAAGATTATGTTATCAGAGTCATTAGTACTGTCAAATTTTAATTATTGTTCATTTGTTTATGGTCCATTCCTAAATATCTTAGAAAAACGGAAAATTCAGAGGGTGCAGAACTCTTGCTGTCGCTTTGTTTGCTCACTTCGAAAATATGATCATATTTCTTATGCACTTCGTGAGCTCAAATGGCTCAATATGAGTAATAGACGGGACCTGTTCTTTGCAGTCTTTGTTCATAAAATAGTCATCTCCGCATCTCCCTCTTTTCTTAATGACAGATTAGTTCCTGCGAGCCGCACTCATCAAATGGATACCCGTTACAATTACAAATGTCTATTTAGTATCCCCAGACACTCGACAGCCTTGTTCAGAAAGTTTTTTAGCTATCGGGCTGCGCATGTCTATAATAAATTAAACCATGAACTTAAGTTGTTGAGCTCAGATGTTTTTAAAACTCGATATAGACGCCAGTTGCTGGCAATGCAATAGCATTTATTAATTTTTGCAAAAAGAAAAAAAAATTAAACATTTTTTTCTCCTCTCTCCCTTAAACCGTTAATTTGTATTTTGTGTGTAATTGTGTATTATTACTATTATTATGTATGTATGATGTCTGATATTTTGTTCCCTGCTGTAGCTTAAATCACTTGATGGATTTCGGTATATGAGACATTAAATGAATCGTTACCATAAGATAAAATAGCGGCAGTGTTTCGCCATTTCAATATAGGAATCTAATCTTAAAATAATTTTTATATTCAAATTTACAATCACCGTAGTGATAATGTTAACATGAGATACTTGTAAGTGTAAGAGGAAAAAATAAAATAACTGTGTAATCATAAGAATAATAAAATCATAGAATGAATTCTCTGATGAGATAGCAGGGCAATTATAGAGTAAGTGCGATTATGTGTTATCTTGTTCAGAACCTCTATAATGCGAAGTGTGCCTTAGCTTCATATTGTAATGGTAATTAGTTGATATAATTCGAAGAGATTTCGTGTTGCAAATCTGATGTGTCTCCTCGACGTTACCACATAGGTCTTTTTACTTGGATATCTTAACATCTTGCTTGCAAATTCGCCGCTATTAGTTTCATCTCCAAGTTTTTAGATGCGTTATGGTGTTTCGTTTACTGTTTCTTATTATTCCTGCCAGTTTCGTCTGTTTTTGATATGTTAACGATTGAAAATTAACTTATGATAAAACACATTAAACATTCGTATATTACTTTTTATGTTCTTTCTTATAACGTCACTTTGCAAATCAAACTTATATTAATTTTCGTTTAATAGTAAATTGTTTAATTTTTGTTTAGAAGATAGAAAGCGTTTTTTTGTTCGTAAGTTGAATCGTTTAGATTTTACAGCGTTTTAAATCTGATAATTGTTAATTTTCAAACGTCAATATCTCAAAAGTGGTTGTAATAGAATATGCCACATGCAAGTTGTAATATAATATGCTACATGAAAATGTCTAGTATCTTGGGAGTAATCCAAATTTTTAAAAATCAAGAAAACTAATATAAAACGTGCTATAAATGGAATTTTCTCCATTGGCTCCGCTATATTATCAGTTCTTGTCAATTTTATTGCTTGTGCCTAAAGATACAATTATCAGATCTAGCAATCTAGCATGTTTATAATTGCAAGAAAATATCCATTTAAAAGCTATGAGATATACAGGTTAATAATTTATGGTAATAAGTTTGACATTTAAAAGTGAATATCACTTTTAATAACGCAAACTTAGACTTTGCTAAGAATCATGTAATCTATTTATTGAATGTAGGTTTAAAAAATAAAAATGTTAATGACTTCTAAAGTGGGACAAAATAAAATTATAAACCTATTATTTCCTTTAGTTAATTTACAAATAAATAGTATTTAATCAAATTTGTCCATTCGATTAAAATGTAGAATTCCTCTGCCTACTATGTTTTAATTTAACGATATAAAATACTATAGCTCAAATGAGGAAAACGTGTTATAAACAAAATAGCTGTTGCCGTATTTGAAGAAGTCATTGTTTATCTGTATGGGTAACTGCATATAAGGTTCAATGTGAGTTGATCAAACCGACTCTCTACTGCGACTCTGTGGTCTATTGTGGCTAACTGCATATAACCTTCACGCTTACATACAAATTTGATTGCTGATTATTTCATAATCTTACATTATATGACTTACGTTTAATTTTAATATTATTTTACATAAAACACATACAAAGTATCCCAAACTCGATGCATCCCAGCCTACCATAAATTAGTACATCGGTATAAAAATCCAAAACAGCTCACAAAAAATATAAAGAAACAGGATCTCAGCAAGATTACGCTATGTTTTCCAATTTACGCAGTTAATGTAAGGACCTTCATTTATCCAGCCATAAAAATTATACAGATAATTTACAAGAAATGTTATCTGACAATAAGGATGATTCTTCAGCTAATTCTCACAGAACACTCAATTACTATGTTGATTATTTTAGTACGGTTTATACTCATAAAGATGTTAATTTTGGTGTCGCTGACACTGAGTGTAATAAATATGTTTGTATAAATGAATTTAATATTTCCATTTTTGATATATTTTAGTACTTAAGTAGATTAAATCAAAGCTTATGTAGTGGCCCAGATGAAGTATCAAGTATTTTTATTTATAACACGAGATTTGTATTATCGCTGATTTTAAAGATCATTTTTGATAAATCTTTGAGAGCGGGTGTCTTCCCAAATAAATGGAAGGTATCCTATGTGACTCCTATTTTCAAAAGTGGAAGTCTTTAGTCCAGAACTATAGAGCAATTTGTAAAATGTCTATATTTCCAAAGATTTTCGAAGCCTTAGTAACATCTAAGATTTCTCCTTCGCTTAATAAGGTTTTGATTACTGAACAATATGGGTTTATCCCTAATAGGTTAACAGTCTCAAATTTGTTGACCTTTGAGGAATATCTGTTGAATGCTTTTGGGAGGCGATGTCAGGTCGATGTGATATACATCGACTTCCCTAAGCAGTCGATAGGGTTAATCATAATGTTTTAATTTCGAAAATGTATAATATAGAAATCGGTGGTTATCTGTTGTTATGGCTTAAAAGTTTTATTACAAATCGTAAACAGATCGTTAAGATCAATAATCGTTTATCGTCTGAAATAAAAATACCATCGGGTGTTCCACAGGGAGGTCACTTGTCACTCTTACTTGCTTTGTTAATGATATTGTTAAATGCGTTTTAAATTATGAGATCTTATTATACGCAGATGACATGAAGGTTTTTCAAAAAGTGTCTTCTTTTAATGATTTTTAAGTTTTAGATATCATTATGACTATATTGTCAACAAAGCATTGAAACTTCTTGGCTTCATGAAGCTGAAATTAAAAATATTAACTATTTTAAAGCTATTTATTGTTCTTTCATAAGATCAATTCTTGAATATGCTAGCAATATATATATATATATATATATATATATATATATATATATATATATATATATATATATATATATATATATATATATATATATATATATATATATATATATATATATATATATATATATATATATATATATATATATATATATATATATATATATATATATATATATATATATATATATATATATATATATATATATATATATATATATATATATATATATATATATATATATATATATATATATATATATATATATATATATATATATATATATATATATATATATATATATATATATATATATATATATATATATATATATATATATATATATATATATATATATATATATATATATATATATATATATATATATATATATATATATATAACATATATATATATATATATATATATATATATATATATATATATATATATATATATATATATATATATATATATATATATATATATATATATATATATATATATATATATATATATATATATATATATATATATATATATATATATATATATAAATATATACATATATATATATATATATATATATATATATATATATATATATATATATATATATATATATATATATATATATATATATATATATATATATATATATATATATATATATATATATATATATATATATATATATATATATATATATATATATATATATATATATATATATATATATATATATATATATATATATATATATATATATATATATATATATATATATATATATATATATATATATATATATATATATATATATATATATTTATAATACATATATATGTATGTACATATATATGTATATATATACATATTTATATATATGTATATATATATACAGTGTGTCTACTTAAGTTCTCTACTTATGGGAAACTTTTTTATTAGTAATTTTACGGAATTACAAAATGGAAAACTTTGGGTTCTTACTGGCAAGTCCACTTTCTTACTTTTGTTCCTACCTACATACCAGCAAAATTTCCTTATTTATCGATTGTTGATAATGGCATTGTTACTGCCATTGTCATCCACAATATTGTATTACTTTATTGAAACATCGGTTTGAATATTATAGTAAAAAGAAATGCCGCTGAAATTAAGCAATGAAGATAAAATTGAAATAATTTTAATTGTAGGAGAAAATTATAAAACATTTCGAGAAGCTGCAGACATTTTTAACAACAGACACCCCGCGATAAAGTTATACATTTCACAACAGTGGGGAATATTATAACTAAATTCAGGACTTTTGGAAATGCAGAAAATAACTTCACTAATTTTAATTCTAATAAACATTACATGTAAATAACTTAATTAACAATAAAAACTAACTGTTCCGTCACTACACATTTGCCTCAATATATCCGCCATCTCTTTCCCTACAGGTTATCGTTCTTACAGAAAATTCTCTTAAAACGTTTCTAATCATGGCAGGCGTTATGGCCTGTATCTCTTCCCTAATTACCCTCTCCAAATGATCAACATTCTGAAATGGCCTCTTTAGATACACTTTCTCTTTTAAGTAGCCCCAAAAGAAATAATCAGGAGGGTTCAAGTCCGGAGATCTAGCTGGCCAGAAAATATCAGAATACCTGTCGATTACTCGTCCATTAAAGATAAAATTTAAGTATTGTCTTACATCCCTTGCTCCGTGGCATGGTGCGCCATCCTGACATACTGGTACCATATTTGGAACCTCTCACTTATGGATAGTTCATGAATAAAATCGTACAAGTAAGTATTTAGAAAATCCAAGTAGCGTTGACTATTTAAATTATGTCAAAAAAAAACTGGTCTAATTACTCTATCTTTATAAATTCCGCACCACACATTTGTTTTGAATGAATACTGATCACGAGTTTGTATAACAAAATTAGGATTAACGTCACTCCACCAACGACAGTTTTGCGAACTTACAGTCCCATTGGAAGTAAACGTTGCTTCATCGGTAAAAATAATGCGTCTTGCCATAAAAGGATCATCTTCTAGCTCCCCTTGTATCAGACAGCAAAACTCGAACCGTCGCTCAAAGTCTCCTGGTCTCAAGGTATGTATAAATTTTGGTTTGTAAGGTCGAAAACTGTTTTCTTTCAATATTTTTGAAACTGTATCTTTACCTACGTTATTTGGCAATGTTGCTGACCTTTTGCGTAGGGACTTTTTAGGGTCTTCTATCACAGAGAGCATTACTTGATTTGTAGTTTCGTCATTCGCAACCCTTGACCTCCGTTTCTTGTTAAAGTTATTTTCTTCATTTCCAAAAGTCTTGAATTTAGTTAGAATATTCCCCACTGTTGTGAAATGTATAATTTTATCGGGGTGTCTGTTGTTAAAAATGTCTGCAGCTTCTCGAAATGTTTTAAAATTTTCTCCGACAATTAAAATTATTTCAATTTTGTCTTCTTTGGTTAATTTCAGCGGCATTTCTTTTTACTATAATATTCAAACTGATGTTTCAATACAGTAATACAATATTGAGGTTGACAATGGCAGTGACAATGCCATTATCAACAATCGATAAATAAGGAAATTTTGCTAGTATGTAGGTAGGAACAAAAGTAAGAAACTGGACTTGCCAGTAAGAAGCCAAAGTTTTACATTCCTTAAGAAGTGATTTCAGATAGGAAGCAACGAATCTAGTGCTAGATATGTTTTTTAGATTTTGTATTACATTTTACTATAAAATAAAAATTAAAGGTACATTTCTCTTGAGTCAATTTCGATTTTTTGGAATTTTTGACCACACTGTATATGCAATCTCAAGTTTGAATATTTTAATATTATTTTGGCAGAAAGCAGAACTTTTTATAAAGAGGAACTTTTTTCCGTAAAACTACTAATAAAAAAGTTTCCCATATGTAGAGAACTTAAGTAGACACACTGTATATATATATACATATATTATTTATATATATATATATATATATATATATATATATATATATATTATATATATATATATATATATATATATATATATATATATATATATATATATATATATATATATATATATATATTATATATATATATATATATATATATATATATATATATATATATATATATATATATATATATATATATATATATATATATATATATATATATATATATATATATATATATATATAGGTCAAACAGCCAGACATTTTGCTAAAAGAATAGAGGAGTATTATAAATATTTCATCAAGGAAAAACTGAATCTAATTATGCAAACTATTTGATTGAAACAGGTCGTATTTTTGATATTTTGATAAACATTTTAAGATTTTTATTAAAAAAGAAAAAGGAAATAAGACTCATAAATTGAATATACTGTAGTCTATAGAATAAATAACTTTAACGGTGAAATTTTTTGTTAGTCGATCAGGCAGAACTCAACAATTCCCTTTGTTTAATTGTTAAATATATTTTAATAATTTTAACTAGCACTAAAAAATTCTTAGATTTTTAAATTCTTGAAATTTCCAAATCGTTGTATTATACCTAATTTTTTCTTTCATTCGAGATGTAATGTCCGAAGAAGCTAATGTGTAGCGAAACATGTTACAACTTGTTAAACAAATATAGTGGAATTGTTTGTAAAAAATAGTTGTATTTTTACTTTTACATAATATTATGCATCAATTAAGACGAAGTTGCCCCTGCCTCCGATCGAACCGGAAGTGATTGAAGTATTTTATCTTGTTTGTTGTGGTGCGCTTATATCTCCATGTTAAACTAAACGTAGAGTTTAACGTGTAGTTTTATATTTACAGTCAAATCCTGTTTAAATCTGATACAAAGAAAAACTATTTAGAACAACACAAAACAAAATTTTCTGAAAGATTTTAAAATTTATGTTAAAATGTGCCTTATTAGTATTATAATATTATAAATTAAAAAACAATGTAATTAACCCAACCTAACCAAATAAATTTAGTTTAAATTTTAATTTGGGATGAATAGAATCATTAACATTTTTTTTAAATCAAAGAGAAGTTAAGTTACATTTATCAATAACAACTTCCCTCGTACAGATAATTATTTGGTAATAACTTTACTCAAATTCTATAAACTGTAGTGTACTTATTATTATTATTATTATTATTATTTATTTTTCGTAACATCATTGTCGTATTCTACAAAAAATATATGATGCTTTTTATTATTTTCCTTCATCAAAAGAAAGTTCTATTCTAGGAAATGAAATTTTACTGATTATTTAAACTATTTATTAGACCGCTATTTTGTTTTGCCATCTAGATTTCGCTCTTAAAATTGACCATTGTATTTCTGTTTAACATTTGATATTTGTGCAAAATTTGAAGTCAATTGGTATTAAATTTTTAAATTTTATCAAGCCGCTATTTTGTTCCACCATAATGGATTTACGCAGAAACTGCTAGTTTATCCCTATATCAAACTTTATTTTTGTGCAAATTTTGAAGTCTATTCGATAAGTAATTTCTTAATCCTTATCATGATTTTTTTACATATTGTGACGCGGCTATTTTGTTTTGCTTTTGTTTCGCCATACTAAATTTGTACCAAAATGTAACCATTTCATCCTTCTATAAGTCTTGAAATTTTTCTTTAACTTGAAGTCAATCGAAGGAAGTAAAAACACTGCAATTGAAATATCTTTAATCAAAAATAATGTGAGGCAATTATAGTAAGACTTCAGGGTTATCCAGAACATTTTCGATACAAAAGCTTGCAAGAATGGAATATTTCCAAATTTTATGTTGTACTGAATAAAAACTCGTTTTCGTTCTTATTCTCGATTTTATTTCAAATGAGGGAATTTTCAGTGTTGAAAACTCTCAAAATATGTATTTCAGTTATAGTTATAGAATAGTCCGAAATTCTTAAAAAGAAAATTCTAACCGGTTTTGTGTGCGGTTTCCCTGTCACATTGCTACGATGTTTTCAGCTTCAAATTTGCAATCCATGTACATATGGCCAAGGAAATTGTGTTTAAGATTTTCCTTACAGACAACCTTGACTCTCATTGCAAATTTGAAATTTGATTATTTTGAATGTAAATGTGTTATTGTGATATTATAACTGCTAGCAAATCTAATTTGTTATACCAGAAGACATACAGAATCTGAGGAACGAAGAATACTATTGAACATATAAAGACAAAATGCTTTCAAAGTATTCGACACTGAAATATAGGTACATTTTTATTATTTTTAATACCATACAGTCAAAAATATTTTTAACCTGATTGCTAGAATATTTTGGTAATTGTACAAATCTTTTATATTTCAAATTGTGGTCCTAGATCCCATTGAATATTGTTATATGAATCGTATAGTATACAGAATTACTTTCGGAAAATGTAGGATTGTTTGCCTATTTTATGCAGATAATGCTTATTTAATATCAAAAAGCTGTTATCAGGTTCTGTTTTAGATTTCATATACTTTATTAAATATATGACCAGGCACTATAAATTAACTTAGGTCTGATCATATTGGCGATAAATAATATCACACTGCCATTAAAGACAAGTTATCTTTGATGTCTGTTTCTAATAACAATTTGATAGCCAAGTTTAAGTTTTTATATTCTATCAAAAGCGGAAATTTCGATATTTTCTGCATAAATTTTACATCTGTGTACGTAGCTTTTATAATTTTTGTATTACTGAATAAATAAGCCTTTCGCATATTAACTTTACTTCAGTAGTACAAGGTGGTTAAATTCAAGGTTTAAATTACTTAATGTTTGTATCTCTTCCTATAATAAGATTTAAATCCTTTGCGTATTTAGACCAGAGTCTAATATTAACCGACTAGCCTTATCAAAAGATCTGAATTGTTAGGCGCCAAATTTTATTTAAATATTATTTGAAGGGAATTGAAGAATCAACCAATGACCAGTGAGCATTAAAAATAATTTCAACTTTAGTTTTTAATTTTTGTTTGTGACTTACCAGGTAACGATTAAAAAATGAATAGACTGGACGTCGGAGTATAAGTACTAGTAGGTGTTCATTAGACACTTTAAAGCAAAGGGCCATAGATATTAAATATGGCGATGATTTCGTGCATAACTTTATGAATTTGTACACAGAAGAAAATTGCCTTCTAGAAACAGAAAAAAGATTTATTATTTCAAACGAATGATCATACATATATATATATATATATATATATATATATATATATATATATATATATATATATATATATATATATATATAAAATCGGTAAATCTCCTTTACCCGGAACTTCCTTTGTTATGAACCTTTTCTTTTATAAGGAATAGTGAAGTGTGGCCCAATTTAGTTCAGTACATAGTCATTTACTAACACATATATACCGTCTTTTGAAACATTTTTATTGGGCGCCATTTTGTTCCATCATATTGGATTCCTACCAATATTTGACCAATTTCTACATTGACACAAACCGCCATTTTGTTACGTCATGTTGAATTTGTACCGGTTTATTCCTATATCGTATTTATTTGTCTGCAAAATTTAAAATCAGTTGAACAAGATTTTTTTTACCTTGATTGTTAAAAGAAGGCCGCCATTTTGAATTCACACCACAACATTATTATTTTATCTCTACATCACACTTAATTCTTGCACGATATTTGAAAATAGTTTTTTCGGGCTGATTTTTTAAATATTTTTTTAGGCCGCCATTTTGTTTTGCTATCTTGGATTCATACCAAAATGTTCATTCCTATGCAACGCTTGATTTTTGTACAAAATTTTAGGTAAATTAGATAATTAATTTTTTTAATGTTTCACTAGGCCGCCATCTTGTACCGGCATATTGAATTTTTACCAAAATACTACCAGGTCATCCCCAAATTACTCTTAATTTTTGACTAAAATTTGAAGTCAATATGGTAAGTAGTTTTTAGGCTATGCCGCGAACTGCCAGACAGACAGATCGAGAGACGTACCGACCAATTTGATAAAACATATTTTTTCGCATCTGAGAACGCTGAAAGCTCAAGATATGTAAAACCTCAGAAGTTGATGATGATTACGAACATTTTATTTGGCCGCCTTGAATTAGTACTACAATTATACAACTTCTCTATGTCACAATTACTTATAGCACATAATTTGAAATCAATCCATTAAGTAGTTTTTTCAGGCTGAATTTTAATTTTAAATTTTTTATTAATCTGCCCTTGTGTTTTTCTATCTTGGATTCGTACCCAAAATTTTACTAGCTGATTCCTACATAATACTCGATTTTTACGAAAGATTTGTGATAAATTTTAGATAATATTCTTAACATTTCGTTAGGCGTCCATTTTATTTCGCAATATTGGATTTATACCAAAATGTTACCAGGTCATCCCCATATTACCCTTAATTTTTGACCAAATTTTGATGTCAGTCGGGTAAGAAGTTTTTTAGCTATGCCACGAAAAGACAGACAGACAGACTGTCTGACGGAATTGAGAAAACATATTTTTCGGCATCTAGGGACCCTGAAACGTCATAATCCGAAAAAATCTCGAAGGATGATTTTTTTACGCTTAGAATACTTCCCTTTTACGAGGGAAGTATTTAATTGTTTTCCTAGCGTACTTTATTTAATGAAAATATTCAATTTATTTTTAGAAAGGATGATATAGAAATAGAAAAAAGGTTGCTCTTACTTTATTTTTATTAAAAATTAAATAAATGTGATTTAATTTATAAAATAATACAATTTAAAAATAGTTTACAATAAATTGTGGAAACTGGATAAATTTTGCATTTTTTTGGATCCATTTATGTTTTTACAGTCTTCTGGAATTTAAAAAAATGTCAAATTGGCAGGTAGGATAACCCACCTGACAAACTTTTTTATTATCACTTCACATTATTTCCGAGAAAAAAATTTTGGCAACACAAAGTTTACTTAAGTCAATCATTAAAAAAAATCCCATGTGATGCAGACTTTAGCGGTCACATATATATATATATATATATATATATATATATATATATATATATATATATATATGTAAATAGCAAAAATATATAATTTTTGCAGGTGCAACTTTTGATAAAGGTGTGTGAAAGCGCATTTTTATTGATTTTAGTATATATATATATATATATATATATATATATATATATATATATATATATATATACTTGAAAGAATTTATTATATATATGTAACATTTAAATCAATAATTTCACTAGAAATCTTGATGACTAGAATATCTCGGACGATTCCTCTCATCTATCATCTATCTCATAAAAACGATGATGTTTTAGAACATACGTGCAACAAAAGTTTGCAATGATCTATTTAGACGTTTTTTAAATAACATTCTTTTTTAATAGTAATGAGTAAGAATAATTATAAAAAACGTAGGGAACTGTCTGTTAAGGTGCATATATATAACAAAGAAATTTCTCGAACCGGCTCAACCAAATTTCTGTGCAACTAAATAAATAAAAACCTAATTTGGAGAGCTCATTGTAGTGATCTTACAAAAAAAATAATCATGTTGTTACCCAATCAGGCCGCTTAACACAGTTATGCCTGTCAAGTAAATTCTTTTTCCGCGCGGAAAATAACTAATTTCTACATTCAATTTTCAAATGAAGCAAATATTAACAGTTAAAGCAGGGCCAAATCGTAAACGTAAATATGTAACGTAAACGCATAAGTTTGACGTAATGTGTAGTCATAACAACAGTGTAAAAATGTGATAAAATGAAACTTGAAACGCAGCTGTATCTTAATTATTTTTATATTTATCTATTACGTTATATTATTTTAGCCTAAAAAACTGTAGTTTCGGACTTTAAATTATATAAACACTATTCTTTAACACTTTTTGTTAATATTTCTTTATCTTAATGCCATATATCTACATAGAAAAAGTTTAAACACACACATTGTTTTTAAACTGTTGCCAAGATATTTGAGATTTGGTTTTAGAAAATAATTAATTTGTTAAATAAAAACTTACTTGTTTTTACTAAAAACGTTTTGTAATGTGTAAATTTTTTTTTGTAAATACAAAAATATTTTATTTCTACCTAACATTCCTCCCAAATCAGTCTTGGTAATGGATAATGCGTCTTATCATTCTCACGTAGAAGATAAAGTGCCAACGAAATACTCTACAAAAGCTCATATGATATCGTGGCTTAAATCGAACAATCTTGTATGTGATCCAACATGGAGAAAATATCAATTATATGAAGTATGAACCCATGAACTTTCAATTAAAGATTGAAATAAAATAACATTAGAAGCGATTGACTCAATATCGGCTGAAAATTGGAAATCGTATGTTAAACATGTTCGTTCTATTGAAGATAAATACTGGGAAGTAGATGGCAAAATTGAAACGGTTATTGATGATTTAGTTATCACACTGGGATCTTCAAGTAGTGACGACGAAACCTCATCATTTTCAGAGGAAGACAACGATTTAGAAGGAATCGAACCATTAGAATCACAGCCGCCAACCTCAAAAATGGCTTAGTTTTTTTTTTTCATATATTTTGTAAAATTGTTCATAAAGTAGCTTTCAATAAACTGCTTCAAAATAATTAATTTTCTGTTCAATGCAATTAATATTTGAAAAACTACATAACTCATATTTTTCCAAAATTAACACAGTTATAGTAGGGGAGCCAGTAATGATTCCAGTGAACAAGATTTATCAAAAATTTAACCTTTGCAGTTCGACTTTGGGCTATTCGGGTATGCCAAAAGTGACCGTTTGTCTCCGTCTGTCATATTACTTTGTACAGGGGGCGTCATTGTGAAGTACTATACGGGGCGTTTCCTAATTGCGTGCTAATGTTAAAGGGGGTGATTCTTGGACCTTTTAAAAAAAAAGTTTAATATGAACTTAAAAGTCTTAACTTGGAGAGACAGGGTTTCAAAAAAACATTTTTTTTAAATCCTAATTCTGATGCTATTATAGATAAATAACTGTGTGAAATTTGATACACGTCTTTTATGCATAAAAGGGCATTTTTTATTAACAATCAATTTTTGAAATTTCTACCAGTGGCGTGCATATGTAATTAACCTGGGTAAATTCGTATGCTCCTTAATGCATAGAAGACGTGTATCAAATTTCATGCAGTTATCTACAATAGCATCAGAATTTACCATCCTGTATCTCAAAAGTTAAGACTTTTAGGACATAAAAACGCCCCCTTTAACATCAGCGCGCAATTAGGAAACGCCCTATATAGTACTTCACAATGACGGCTCCTGTATAAAATAATATGACAAACGGAGACAGACGGCCACTTTTGGCATACCCGAGTAGCCCAAAGTCGAACTGCATAAATTAAAATTTTGATAAATCTCGTTTACTGGATCTGATGCTGGCTGCCCTTGTAAAATCTGGACTTGTAAATGGTCTATCACTATACTGCGTGGTCCAATAATAGTGGACGTAGGCAATAGCCCGGGAACCGTTAATGACAGAACTCAAGAAAAAATATATTTATAGGTAAATCGATCAAGAAAAATCAAAATTAAATCATTTTAAAATTCGAAAGTTCGCCGTTTTTGCAACACAAAAGAGATATAGAAGTGCGTTACACGAAAGAAAACAGACAAATATAGATAAAGGTTCATTAAGCATAGTTACATTTTTTAATTATCTGAAGTGCGTATAGTCAAAAAGGAGTGCCATACTATTTAAAGAACGACGGGACACCACTGGTTTAAAGAGATTTCTTGGCCCGCACTTTAGCTGTCATTTGATACGGTTACAGATGCGTCTTTGGCTATGCTTTAACTGTCTAATGTAGCGTGCATACGTAACGTCTAGATTCAGCTACGCATATATTTTCTATAGTTCTTCTCATTTGTCAAAGATGTGTTTATCTAAAATACTTTGATGCCTATTGGGGTTCCTAAAGCCGAACGTTGCAAACCGCTCCTTAAAGACACTAAAACACGCTACTCATAAATTCCACGTGATGGCCAACAGTCGAACGCGAAAGGATTTTAAATTGCGCTCGGAGAATAATGGTGATTTCTAAGTATTCCGTACTTTTTTCTGTGGTTGTTATATACCTTTGCTAGATTTTTAACCACCTAATCGGAATTTTCCCAGCTGGCTTAATTCACTGATGTAAATGACGATTTATGCAATCTAGTGTCACTTCTCCGTGTATCATTGCGCCTGGTATATTATTAGAAGCTACCAGCTTACCTTTTCTTACTAAACGGGTTCTGAAGGGAAATGCTTATGCAAAAACTGAGGATCTGTTTCTGGCAATGGACAGTTTTAGTGATCTTAAATTACAATAGTGTCGATGTTGCCTGTTGATTAAATATGGCAATTTTTTGCATTTTAACATAAAAATTGCTTTGAAGAATCGCATACCAAGCCGTTAAAATGTGAATTGTTAAGGGTAATTTATAGATTTTAGAGATGCTGTGTTATAAAATAAAGGTATTAAATTAAACAACAAAAAAAATTGTAAATTTCCTTTACTCGTAGCGTCCCTCGTTATGAATTTTTTCTTTTAAGAGGAATAGTGACCCAATTTAATTTTGCACATAGTCATTTAGTAACATTACCAGTTTCTCCCTATGCCACACTTGATTTTAGGGCATAATTTAAAATGAATGAAATTAGTAGTTTTTATTATTTTAGTCATGTTGAATTCTTACCAGTTATCCCTATATCACATTTAATTTTTGTGCGAAATTTGAAGTCAATTGTCGCCATTTTGTTTCGCTATCTTAAATTCGTACCACAATTTTTCTAATTTATCTCTATATCACACTTAATGCTTGAACAAAATTTGAATTTAATCTAATGAGTAGTTTTTTGAGCATCGTAGCAAATTGTTACCAGTTTATTACTATGTAACATTTGATTTTTGTGCAAAATTTCAGATAAATTAAATAATTGGCTTTTTATTAATATATTTTTAACATCTCACCGCCATTTTGTTCCGCCATATTGGATTTTTACCAAAATATTAACTAGTCGTCCTTATACGACTCACAATTTTTGACTAAAATTTGAAGTCATTTGGATAAGTCGCTTATAGCTATGCCGCGTTCTGACAGACAAACGGATCGACATATAGACCAACGGAGGTGAAAAAACATTTTTTTTTTGCATCTAGAGACGCTAAAAACGAAGATATGTGAAACCTAAGAGGGTGATGTCTCACGATTACAAACATTTTGTTTGGCCGCCATTTTGTTCCGCCATCTTGAATTTGTTCCACAATTTTACAAATTCATCTTTATATTATACTTAATTCTTGCACAAAATTTCAAATAAATTGGATAAGGACATTTGGTTTCCAAACACCTAATAGAGATTATCATACATATCAAAAACTGAGATGATGAGTATACTATATGTCTAGGCGTCTAGTTCAGTTATAACAAAAAAAATATTAGAAAATACTACAAATGCTGTTAGACAAATATTTTCTCTTAACGTTGTGTTTTTCGCACTGAATAGTGCTTCCATAAGAATACTCCAACTAGACGGAGATTTCATTTTATTTAATAGATTCTCAATTAGAATTTAGTTAATAACCACTACGTATCAGTACATAGTTGATAATTCGTTACTCATTTGATTGACACAGGCGACAATTTCGTTTTGTTAAATGAAGCTGACGGACACCTTTAACCACTTCAGCTAATGAAATGTCGCTCATGAACACGATGGAACATTTTGGCCTATCAGTTGCCTAAGCAAATAATACTTACCTTCTTTCCATGCTTACCAGTGAAAAGTGGTTTGATAACTCGATTTTCAATTCCAGCATTTTCGATTTCGGTAAGTTCGGCCAACCATTTTGCCGTGTGAAATAATTCAAACAAGCATTGAGAAAAGGCTCAAAAATATTCCATAGTGTTTCTTTAGGTATTTTACTGGAAGGTCGACCTGCTTGTTAGTAGATATTCCGGTAATCGTGTGTATGCTCGGTAACAATCAAAGTGATATCTAAATTCTCACGCAAATCGGCCCTGAGGTTTTTTACAGATAATAATTTTTGTAAAAGTGGCGTCTTATTTTTGACGCAACAAAAACGACGCATTAAAAATGTTTTTTATCGCAGGCAATTCGGAGCATAAATGAGTTCTTTATTATTCTTTTTAGTTATCTTGCCACATATCCAACTTTTCAATTTTATTACTGTCTCTGCAGAAATCCTTCTAGAGTGACAAGACTGATTGAAACGTTGGTTTTTGAGGCAGAAGCAACACATTGTTTTATTTGTTTTGTTAATTATATATCCCTACGCCTTATTTTCTGCCCACTGACTATACATATTATACGCTACGAAAAACACTGTGTCGTAGAATCCGGATAGTACACCTTCGCAAACTTCTCTCACAATTCATCTTTTTGTCTGTCTATAGCGTTTTTCATTCGCATTCGTAAAAAATAACAGTAATTCATTCAGTGTTTTTCTCTTTAAACTCTAATATGTATGTCATTTTTCAGTTTTTATAGTATACAAAAGCACATTAAGAATCACAATCCACTACAGCGTTCTCTTAGTAACTGGTGCGGAGGAGTAGACTTGTCGAAGCGAGGCATGAAGCATAGGGCAGCGGGGAAGGGGGAAAGGTAGGAGATAGGCAGAGGTAAAACAACTGCTGGTAACATCTATTTTTGGGTCTCTTAGATCTTAGATTTACGGACCAGTCAACAGGTCTTGCTCCTCGTATTATGTAAACTCAAAAACCTACAGCGCTAGCACTATGCTGATAAGAGTCGATCGCTGATCATTTAAAAGTCTTTTGCTAGACAATAGTACAATCCCTAACATATATGTGAGAATATCGGCGCCAACCTACAGGATCACCGGGATATCTCGAGCCATGTGCCTACTCAAGTTTAGTGTTATTGTTATAGTGAAAGACTAGTGACAGGTTTACTATGTCAATTTATGGCCCAGTGCCTTTGTATGTTATTTGTCAGTTTTTAGGTTGTAAAATAATATGGTAGGATGGTAAGTATTTGATTTTTTGAGTTTTTTTCTTACATGTATATGAACTTTGCGTTTATTATAAACAACGATATTTAGTGTTATAATACATGCATTGCTAAAGATTTTAGGATAGAATTTAGCTGCTTAAATATAGAAAAATCCATACACCAATTTTGATGCTCTAAGTGTTTAATAAACTTCCAGCAGTTATTAAGTATAACAATAATTTTGGCAGTTTTATATACAAAAGGTCTTTTACCTTCTAAAGAATTCGCATTCCTTGAATAAAACATAATGTTAATTTATTTACTTAAAAACAGTAATGTATATATTTGAAGTTTTCCACACATTCCATCCAAAAACTATTTTTTTATGGGAAACGGTTAATTGAAAGTTAGACCTTTATTGATAAGGCGGGACTATTTGTTGGCACAAAAAAATATTTAAGAAGCTTTTGAAAATACTGTCATAAAGTCAAAAGATAGATTTATTATTAGGACAAAACCTGGATACATAGCTGAAATAGTTACTGACAAAAATGTATCTGGATGCAAGGTACAAGTTACTTTTTTAAAAGGTATCTTAGAAACTTTCAGAAATATACATTTAATCAAAAAGTAACTAAGTTCCTTATATCTTACGTTATTCTTTAAAAGTAACTAGTTGCTCTAAAAAGATACTGTGTTTTTTGAGTTTATCATAGGTATTAAAACTATATTAAACGCGTTATTAGGTACTTATTAGATACCTATAGTAGGTATGATATAACTTAACAACAAAGTACTTACCAAGACAAAAAAACATATTGCAAATAAATTATCAACAAAATATACCGCTGAAGCTACTAATTTATTATACTAAAATAGATGTAACTAAAATAAACATTAAAACTCGTAAAAGTAGGGCAAAACATGTGAGAACAACTAGTTTAAACTAAATATTATGCTATACTTCAGGCGGTGGTCGAAAAATATCACGTGAAATATGGAAAATGGAAAAATTTAATGGCTAGATTTAGGGGGTCATTAAAAAAAATATTAAAAGGTCTCCAACCCACGATGAAATCGCGACCCCCTAAATAAGCAAATTAGCTACAACAACTTGGGTTTTGTGCAATAACAATTTTCTCTTTCTCATACTATAAATATGACAATAAAAGCTTATAAAATTCTTTACAAAAAAGGGTTTGTACACTTTTTTCGTAACACAAGCACTCTCGCCGTAGCAGCCGCTTTAAGCTGAATGATGCGCGTCGTGCAAATTAACCTATACAGAGCACACCTAGGAATACGCCACTGAATAAAAACTGTAATTAAAAACACACATCAGTCAGCTATCCATATAACAGCTGAAAAAAGAAAGAATAGAATATTTTTTGTACAAAATTGTATGAACTTTTATTTTATATACTTTATAATTATTGAACAAAAATCAACTTGTATGTGATTTGCAGATTTTGGGTCGCGCTGTTATCAGAAATAGTAAAATTTTAAATACATTTTTGATGCTCTCAAGTCTAATTATTTATTAAACTATTACTACCGAGGAGTACTAACATTTAATTATGAACCCATTTAAAAAATTAGTATGTATTATCAATCGTCACTTTCTTGGTAATTACCGTGCTTTTTTGAGGAGAAAGTTTACATATAGTAACAAAAAGAAATAAAGCAAAGCGAAAATGTTTCTTATATAAGATTTGAAGTAAGATGTGTTTAAAATAGTAAAACTGTGCAAATCTAAAACAATTAAAGTTTTAATTATAAAATATAAGTTATTCATAACTTATAAACTATCAAAAAAACTTCTAGTAATTGTTGAGATGTTTATATTTTGTTAGTTTTTCAATCCCTGTGTTTATTTTTATTTGCTATAATCACACTAGCTACTACTACACAATAACATTAACAATAAGTAAATTAACAGGAGCAAATTACTTAATCAAATAAAACTTTTAACATAGCAAATGATGACCAGGAATTTTTTGCCCTAAAATGTAAAAAAACTACGTGAAACTCTACAACCTTTATATTGATCATTTTTCTCTACCTCATTAAGCAAACAAGTTAAATGGGAGTTCAATTTATATTTAGTATCTCTGTACATTTATCCTTTAAAAAAAAAGATTTAAAATTATACCCAGAATTCAAAGATTAATTAAAATAAATGATAATGCTGCACTACTTTTTTGACCCACCTGCTTAGGCGTATATATTTTTACATGAGGCACAATTGGTCATTACAGAATATTTCAAATGAGTTTTGTTGCCAAATTTAATCTATAAAGCATAAACAACGCAGTGTTTTGACTTACCCTGTACATACTACTTAGCTTCCTGTCAAATTTGTATTACTTACCTAACTAAGTTACTTCTAAACCCCACCTACATTTTAATATTTATCACCTACAGAGATCAATTCGTGGCAATGCTCTATGAATTTCAAAAATCTAATATTCTAGGTAATCCTTGTTATTTTGTTTATATGATTTATAAAAAGCAAACAAACTGCACTTTACGGCTTGTTGTTACTGCAAATGATGTAACTAAACTAAAACTAACTCGAACACATAACAATAGCTTGCTATATTTCCTTCTGATGTCGAAGTAAAAAACGGTAAAAGGAGTTGTATTAAAAATTTGAAATAAAAAGGTGCTGACATCGATAAAGTCACAGAGTGAGTGCCATCAAAGCGTGAGAGTCAATAAAACGTGAGAGCCAACTTTCCTGCGACGCAACGTCCCGCGTGTTGCAATTTTTATATAGGATTTATACGTTAAAGTTGACCAGACTGACAAATATGTAACTATAGTAACTTTTTGTAACTAGAGATATTTTTAAAAAGTAACCGTTACAAAATACTCAACAAAAGTATCTAGTTACAACATACTTTTTCCATAATTAAAAAAGTAACTAAGTTTGTTCAGAGTAACTCAGTTACTTTATTGTATCTTATATATTAGATACTCCAAGCCCTGCCTGGGTATATACATTTCGAAGAACATTCCTTCTTCCACGAAAATAGTAAAAAAGAACTGCTGGGGGTAGTAGAACTCAAGCAATTGGCATATTGTTGACGATATGGACGAAAAAGAGAAGTTATTGTGCTAAGTTTACCACCGTATTTGCAAACACGTTAGCCATAATTGTATTTCAAAAGATAAAATTACATTTGTGCGTATCTGAGATATTATTATTTTTAACCCTATACTCATGCTTTATTGATATTTAATAATATAAATAACAAAGTACACATTGCACCAAAGCTTCGCTAATGGTTATCCCTTTTACTGAAGAAACGTGCCACTATACTGAATATTCTATTGGATTTTGAATGTTTGTTTTCCTAGTCTAGGTTAAAGTTTTCAAACATATAGATATAATAGAGATAGCTGGGTTTATAGGTAAACCATTACGATTAACGACACACTCCCGCTGAAATTCGACTGGATCTATATTTTTAAAATTACACCTGAAAATTTCAAAATAAAAAGTATAATTCTATCAAGACTTGGTATGTTTATTTTGATATTTTCAAATAAGTTAAATCATTTCTTTATTTGTGCACTTTGTAAATATTTAAACAGTGTATATACTGGTATATAAATAAATGTATATAAATATATATATATATATATATATATATATATATATATATATATATATATATATATATATTCAATTCAATGCCGGATTGATGACAGCTCTATTTTTTCTCGTTTTTGAGATATTTTTAAAAACTAAAAGTGTATTTTGTGTTTTTTTATTTCATAATATTTTCAAAATCTATTAAATCATTATTGAGGTAACTTTTTAAGGGCAATTCATCCCTGCATTTAGATTTTAATTTCGACGTTTCGGTTTTGAGATCATCATCAAATTTTTGTTTTCTTATGACGGCGATTTTGTTTTTAGCAAATTTTTAAAAAGAACTTTTTTTCCCCTTAAACTGATGACAAATGATGACACAATTCGTTTTTTTTTCGAGTTCTCCATGACTGGGAAGCAATTGCCGTTGCTGTGGTACTAAAGCTGTCAGATATTTTCATTTAACTGCACATTTTATTGAATTTTGTCAAAAATTGTAAATTATTCAGAGAATTGCCGGACATTTTTTTGACGTAGTAAAGTTGGACATGCTAATCCAGGCACGTAGGGGAGGGCTGTGAGTCTGGACCCCCCCCCCAAAACTTTGAAAATATCTCGGTATAAGCAAGCTTCTTACTAATTTACCTGGGGTTTGACCGTTAGAACCCCTGAAATGATTTTCTGGTTTGGACCCCCCCCCCCCCGAACTGAATTTCTGGCTACGTGCCTGCGCTAATGACTTATATTAAAAATCAAAGAAATGGGGAGAGTACCGTCAACTTATTTTAGCATGATTTTTTTTATTAAACCATCCTTGTGTTATTTTTCTAGCAAATCGATTAATTGGGCCTTTTATTTACGAGCAAACTCTAAACTGAAATGGTTCCAGTAATTAGTTGTTCCAGCAATCAGTTCGAAATTTCCCCAGATCACCTTTTATTTTTCCCCAAAATGACACACTTTTGTTAACTTTTCCCCAAAATAAAAGTTATAGTTAAAGTTAATAATAAAGCATCAATTATCTGTGTTTTTACTTTACTTCTTGAATACTGTTTTCAATACAATGATATACACTAGTAAGATTAAGGAATTATAATATACAGAAAAGATTAGATTCAATTATCTAGGATGGTAACAGAGGTAGCCTAATAAAAACACTAGAAAAGACCGTAAACCCTTTTAAATTCAAGTAAGTAACTCATATATCTTCGATAAAATGTACATGGAAATGAAATCATCTAGTATTTCTTGAACTGAATGTTCCTCAACATTGTTACTATTATAAACTTCTTTAGATTTAAATTTATTTAACATTTTGCTGGTAGACTTAAATTTGAGGCAGCCACCATCTTGTTCTTAATAATATTCATTATAGAAAAAGCTCTTTTCGCACGTGCATTTGAGAAAGGAAGAATACTTATGATAAATATAAACAACTTATTTATTTTATTAAAATATTTATTCATGTTCTCGAGCGGCATTTTTATAACATGCCACCTCACTCCAAAATTCTTCTGAATGTGCTATTTTTTTGCCACTGATGAAAAGGAAGAAGCCTCCACTGATTTAATTCTGTATCTATGTTTTTTACTCCAACAAGTCCCTTTAAATAAGCTACAAGTTCTGTAATGTCAGGCCTAACTTGACTAGTAGCTAAACATGGTGAGAAAAATGCAACAACAAGTTGACTACAAGTGTAGTATCTCTCTTTGTTTTTGGCTAATTGAAAGTGAAGCTGCAAAGGATCCCATTGATCCAAAATCTTGGTAATGTCTGATATACGAGCAACCCAACGAGTTCCTGACAGTTTGTCAATTTAAAGTGGTTTTTTTCCTGCTATTGTTTCATAAAATAATAAATATTCAATTTGACGTTTGCTGCTGTATGAAAACCAATTATAACATTCTCTAACTATATATTCTAAATATCTAGGGAGAACTTTACACGCATTCTCTGCCGCAAGAAGTAAAGAGTGTGATACACATTTAATAATAATAATAAGGTGTGGTACAACTTCTCTTAAAATTGACGAAAATGAATGATATTCACGTACCATTACATTGGCTCCATTAACACCAATACCTATTAATTTATTTATGTCCAGCCCATCCAATCGTAACTGATTTTTGAATGTATTTGTAAGTGTTTCTGCATCACCAGCCTCAATCTCTAATAGTCGGTAAAATGTGGTTACAATCTTCATTTTCTTCTAACTAAAATATTGCACCATGTTACACAATGTTTTTCTTTTATTTACAGTCGTACTCTCATCGATTATCATGGAATATGACTTATCCTCAATATCTTAAATCAGGTCCTCCAGCATGCATGGTGAAATAACATTAGATATTAATCCCGAACACTTGGTACGGTGTACTTTTATTCCACTAAGCAAAGCTGATGATTTTTCTAAGAATGGCAATAAGTTACCAAGATGATCCATTGTCAAAATAGAACCATGCTCAGCGATAAAAGCAGCCATTTTAAGCTCTGCGACTTTTCTTTCTTCCGGTATATTTAATCCAAAAAAACCTATTCAATTTAATGTTGCTAAAACTAGCTTGGGAGTATTTAAAAGTTTCTATATGTTTCTTGCAATTTGTTTTGGTTAAAAAAAATCTTTAAAAAATATTCAGCTCTCTGCTTGCAACTCGTGTAGAAGATGTAGGAATTTCGGCCAAAGAGTCTTGTTTCTATTTCGATTATCATTATTTTTTTGATACTTTTTGGTCGGCATCTCCGTCTAGCTGTTTGGGGGCATAGATTAATAAAAGATAGAAATACCCTAAATGCGAATTTACCTTATGAGAATTCCCTATAACTAAATGAATGACAATTGTTTTTTAAAACAAATGGCCTCCGCAATCATGGCCAACTCGAACAAAAAACGAATTGTGTCGTTTTTTGACATAAAAACAGTTTTTTAATAGGTGTCATACATCATTTAAAAGTGAAAAAAGTTCTTTTTAAATTTGATAGAAAACAAAATGGCCGCTATAAGAAAAAAGTTGATGATGATGTTTCATAACCGAAACGTCGAAATCAAAATCTAAATGCAGGGATGCATTGCCTTTAAAAAGTTGCCTAAATAATGTTTTTACAGATTTTGGAAATATTTTTCTTTTCTTCGAAAATGCAAACTTTTAGTTTCCTCAAAATATCTCAAACCCGAAAAAAGGTAGCGAAATCGTCTAATCGGCATTGAAATTACAATTAAACCCAAATCCAAACATGGATATTTTGATATTTAGAAATTAGTCAAATTATTTCATTGTTTTTTTTTTTGCGAGCTTTGAACACATTTTGAACCGCATTTATATTGGTATATATATTTAAATTTTTAAATATTAAAATAGACACAAAATCAACTTCTAATAATAATGCTCCAATAAAACTAACATCTCAAAATACCAATAAAACAGAACCAATAATTAAACTTTTTATAATCCCTGCTATAACTAATCGAGAAACCAAACAGAATAACCTCACGCCAAGTATCACTCTTCTTAACCTGAAACCAAAATAAATACAAGCGACTAAACTCAAATCCAAACAGCGAATGGTAACGGTAGAAAGAATGGGTTTCTCTGATCGTATCGTATCGAGAACTGTAGTTTTAAGAGCTGTTTCCCAATTTTCTTTTAAGGTACGTTAAGGACAAATTGATATTCAAGTTTTTTTTGAAGGGTCTTTTTAAATCAATATGGAAAATATTCACCTCGCCTAAGGGTTACTCTTCATATATGTGGCAACTCTGCACTGGCTTTCTGTCAGCAACGCGACAGGCCTTAACATTAAATCTTTGTTTTTTCATGTAAACAGTATAACAAAAATAAATAATAAGTACTGATAAAATGTCTGTGGGTTTGAAAACAATTATCCAGTTGGTCAAGAGGGAGCTTTTGGCGAAACCGGAGAAAAAATCGCTTTATGTTTCATATAAATAGTTAGATAATTATGTCTGTCAAATTTTTTCTAACTAGATGAAATATTACTTGAACTTTTTCATGTACTAGAACTCACTAATAAATTAAACTCTCCCAATACAATGACTGAAACGTAATTACAAGCTTCGTTTCAATCCTTGACTAATAGCGTTACATAATAATATTTACTTGAATTATTTCTAACATACACTTTCAAATACAAAATCTAAGTACGGACGTGAGAAGAATGCGGGATTCAATAATGTAAAAGCTTTGCTCTCGTCGCTGTTTATTACATTTATCTTGGGGAATCATTTGCCCTTTGTAGTATGTAGCCTTTTTTTAAAGTAAGTGTGTTACTGCACATGTTTAGAGAAATTGATTCATTGAGGGTCCCTCAAAATATCCCAAAAACGATTTGACAGATTTTACTTAAATGTTGCACCTAGAAGATATTTGTAGTATTCAAAATGAAAATACTTTCTGATTATGCCTCCTTTTCTTACTAGGAGCAACTGTAATTTTTTTTTGCCATTTAAAAATGTTCATCAATAGTGATGTTGAGCGGCTTTACATAAATTATTCCAATTTCCACATCACAAAATAAATATTTAACTGCGTTTGTACCCTTTTATTTTGCGCCCCACTTACAGTATTTTTAGAGATAGAAAAAATTTAAATATAAAAGTTGTAGTATTCTGCCTGAACCGTCAGGATTTTTTATAAGAATAAACAAAAAAAACATCGCAGATCTAAAAAAATATAACATTGTGTTTTTTAAATTGATTACCTCGTATATTATTTTCTGCATTGTAATTCTCGTATTTTCCTGATTTCAACTATATAAATAAATATATATGAAAATAGTTAATCTAACCACTACTCTTCAGCTAATGTAATTTAGATGGAAGGAATACTTGCAACGTTGTTAATTTCTGTGTTATTTAAGTAAATTAAAGCAAAAACATATCTGGTGCCGTTATAGTACGCGGTCGTCCTGCGGGTTGAAGTACTTTCTTTTAGGAACAGATTTACCTGTATAATTGAAGTTTGTTTATTATTTTCACTTTATTCTTATTATCAGCCGAAAATTATGGTTGAGATAATACTATATTTATGACCACCTGCATACAATTATAAGCAGGTAGGTTGGGTTAGGTTAAGTTAACTAACACAATCTTACCTAATCTACTTGCTTATACAGGGAAATATAAGTTTTTCTTCATCTCCCACATTTTATATATCGGACTTCGATAGTCGACGATATGACAGCTCTGTTTTTTGAAAGTAAGTTTATAAAAGTCGTCATAAAAACTTACTTTGAAATCACTCTTAACTGTTGATTTATTTCGAATATGTACATTGATGCATTCCTAAATTGCGTTTCAAAACGTAAATAATACAGTAATTGCTGATCTTGACATCAGCCACACCGATGCAACGTGGAATAACAGCACCATTTTCGAATTTTTGAGGCAATATTAATCCAAATATTTAAAACTTTGAGATAAATTCTTTAATTCTTATCAAATAGATGTTACATCTTTTAATATATAATATATAAACGGTCACACTATAAAATAAAAAAACCTTATATAATAAAAACGTTGTCCCCCTAAATCGTGTCCTATGAAACTAAATCGGTCAACACTCGAAATGAACCAAATAAAAAATAATAAAGTACACTCAAAATCGCAAAAAAGTGTTTTAGAATTATTTGTAATGCATATCCTGTTTATTAGGGCCTTTTCCTAAAAATCATTTTGACTATTTCATATAATTTTAACAAATGCTGAAGCTATGACTTGTTTTTATCGATTTTTTATTATCAGAAAACTAGAAAAAAATCACTGTTCTTGAGAAAGTGAATAATGGATAAGCGAAATTTACTAAAAGTTGGTCACGGATCTTGCATAGTGTATGCAGAATGTTACAAAGTCGTTGAGAAATATAGGTGTCCGGAATTTATGTTTATTTGTAAAGATAGGGTTTTGGAGTGTGCATTAAAATATTTTGTGGTAGCGCTTATGTTTCCGAAAATCAAATTTACAAAACCACCACCTTACCTAATACAAAAATAATTTTAGGCAACCCTAAAATCATGGTGTCCAGCTACTACGTGAATAGTGAATATTAATTTTTATAGTGCTAAATGCTACAGGTATTGTTATATTTAATTTTCTAATTTCATATGGATTTCATGTTGATTCTGTATGTCAGAAACGGTGTGAGTTAAATGTTGATTACGTTATTAATAGTATTCCAGAAATATGTCTATGTCCAGCAAACCCCAAGACGCTATTTTCACAAATAACTGAGGAACGCTACAACGCCAAAATCCAGGCACGAATTGTAACACTTTGTACAGTGTTTTCCCGTAAATCTTACCATGTATCTAGAGAGTTGGTTTGAATAGTTACGGAAATGTCGTAAATACAAAAGTTGTAGGGTTTTTTTACGAATCATCAGAATGTTTTATCATACGTGCGAAAATATTATTGGAAATGTCAAATTTGCAATAATATTCCAACCACCTACAGGTGGTCATTTTTTTAAATGGAACACCCTGCATATTATTAAATATTTAAATAGATCTTTTCTTTATATGTGTGGTTGTTTGTTATATTTGATAGACCTAATTTAAAAATATAAAGCATTAAAGTTTCTGCGTTACGGAGAGCATCGTGAAAAGGTATAGTTTGTCATGTGTGTGTTTGTAATAGCTGGCCAATCGGTCAACCTTTTCATTTCCTTCAATTCCTACATGTGAGGGTATCTATAAAAATACTACTTGTTTTCCAGCTTGATAAAGGTTAAAGAGTATTTTCAATGGAAGAGGGTGGTGGGAGTATATGATTTTGAGGCTATTTATGGAGCTGAGTAAATCTAATATAATTATGCATTTATTGAAAGTTTGAGTACGGATAAGAATCAATGCTCGGAGGATGGCAAAGCTTCAGCTGTGTAGATACTGCTTGGAGAGTGAAGTTTATGTGTGATCTGATTATTTTTGGTAAGTACTGCCGAGGCGACTCCATTTTTCGGCTTTTGAGGCATCAGTGTAGTTGTGTTCAAATGTCTTTTACTTATGGGCGAGGGAAAGAAAGTGTTTTTGATTATGACGGGACTAGTTGCTTTTGTCATAGATGGCTAGGCTTGTGCCGCAGATTGGTTTTGGTGTTAGCCATGGAAGATCTTGTTCTCTTGGTGGGGCAAAAAATGAGGGTTCGTCGATTGATAAGTCCTTAAGTATTTGCTCTATCGTAGAGAGAATTGACTTTGGTGACTGGGATATTTTGTACTCTTGATCTAGAAAGCTTTTATGAAGAGGGTGGTTGGTATGAACGAAAAGATTAGTTCCATAGTATAGGGTATATATATTGCGCCTAAATGAAAGAAGTGGGTTTTCCGCTCTAAACAATGAAGACTTGTTATGGGGCTTGTGCGATGATCGCCGAGAGAGATTCTGATTGCGCTGTTGTGAATTGGGTCGATGGATTTCAGTATAGTTTTATTTGCTGAGTTGTACACTGTGCAACTATGATTAATTTTGGATCTGATGAGCGCATAGTAGATCTGTTGTAGGGTGGAGGAGTCAGCTCACTAAGATCGGTTAACTAGAGCTTTCAATAAATTTAGGCCTTTCTGGCATATCGTAACGAAATTGTTTATATAAGATTTCCAATTCAGTTTTGCGTCGAAAACCATTCCCAAGAATTTTATTTCTTCAGCAAAGTCTTATTGATGAGTACATAATAATATGGAGGGTTTTTGTTCTGTATGTTAAAATCCAGTTTCGTGACACTAATTTTCAAACTGCAATAATTGCTCTTGGAGTCTATTTTCCATGGTCTGGAAGTATTTTCCTTGGATAAGTAATATGAGGTCGTCTGCAAATATTCTGGCTTGAATGGGGAGTTTAATATTTTGGATAATATCATTGATAGCCATTAGGAGGAGTGTTACGCATATTACTGAACCGTGTCCGTGAAATTCCGTTTTCTTGGATGGTCTTCGGTGATTCTGTTCCATTTGCTATCACTATGAAATATTTATTACTAGGGAAATTTGATATAAATGCTAACATGTGTCCGTTTATGTTACAGTCTTGTAAGTTCTTGATGATATGATAACGCTATGCAGTGTCGTATGCTTTCCTTATGTCAAAGAAAACCCCTACACGTATCTTCTCCATTAGTTTGCAAGATGAGCAGATTAGTAATATTGGACGGTATGATTCTGGATCAGCTTTCGATTTATTTGTTTTTGGGATTGGAATAATCGTAGCTTCAGTTCATATTCTTGGTAGTCTGTGTTTGGTACAGATCTGGTTGAAAATTTTTAGAAGAACATTCTTAGCTGCTTCAGGTAACTTTTGGATAAAGATTATAGGTATATTATCTGGTTCAGGTGCACTGTTTTTAATTTTATGGAGGCAGTCATCCAGTCCATTTTCTGTTAGGGGTGAGTTTAGGTCGGGTTTATAGGTATCATCGATGATTATAGTGTTTTCTTGTTCAGTGTGCTGAAGGAATTATTGAAAGTTAAGGTCGTAAGTGTCGAAAGTTTTTCATATGAGGAAGCTAAACATCAAGCTATTTGATTGTCTTCTCTGATTATTTGTCCGTTTTCTTGAAGATAGTTTATTTTATGGAATGTTTTTTATCCAGATATGTTTCTGATTTCCGATCAGATTTAGCTTAGTGGGGCAGAGGGGTTTATGTTTTATGTTATTTACGTAATTTTGCCATGAACTAAAATATTAAGCATATTATTATTTAAAACATATTTTATTTGCTTAAAAAAGAAGGAAATTCTAGCCGTCATTTTCGACATAGCCCCCTTGGTTTATTATACATTTGCGAATATTATTTCTAAATTTACTAGGTTTGTATGAAATGGGCAGGAATTATCTCTGTTCAGATTTCTAATTTGGCAATAGGAAGCTGTTCTAACTGGTTCTCTATATAATTTTCTAAATACTCCAAATATCTCTGGCCAGTTAACCTTCCATTAAAAATAACAGAACCTATTATTTTATTGTGTAAAACACCACACTATTGCGTCTACTCTAATATTCTAGAATTTGGTTAAAACTTAAGTTGTAACTCTGTATATAGTAAAGCCAAAACATCTAAGCCAGAATGTTACCAAATTTTAAAATTAGGCAAAATTTTCTTAGGTTATAAAGTAGAATTTATTGGGAGGTATTTATACTAACAGTTTGTTAAAAATCCAAAAACAGCCATTAATCAAACTTGCCTTAAAATCACACTACATGTTAAAAAACAAATTTCAATAACTTAAGTAAAAAAATTTGCTAGTTTGAGTAACGATGTTCATATTTTTTAAAGTAATAGTCAGGTCAAAATAAAAACTACTTAAAAATTCCATCTACGGAAGCAAAATGGTCTTTAATTTTTACCGTTTGTGGAAAATATAATTATATATTCCATTAAGATCTTAATTCCTAACAGGTACGTGTAGAGAATACAGTTTATTGTAGAGTTTTCGTCTTGTCGAACTTTCTTAAATGTTCGTAAATATAGTCGAATGCGGTCTTATCGTGCGGTTCCAAAGGTCACCAACATTATGAATCAAATCAGAAAACACAGTGAATACCAAAATGTGTGATTCTTTTATCGAGCTATTAAAGCTCGATGGGCTACTTACAAATATACAGGGAGAAAGAAGATAGTTTTTTTATTATATTACGCAATATTATTACGATAGCCACTTATTATTTTATATGTTGGCAAAAACAAAAATACACAAAATGGCAAGCGCCTTAATAAAGTCGGAAGGCGGTTCGAATCAGTGGAACAATCAGGATATGTTCTGTTTTTACACTTTTGTTAAAAACACAAGATAGTTAGTTATTACTTCCCTTGTGAGATTTTTTCAGATCTTTACGATTAAGGGTCCCTAGATGCCGGAAAACATGTTTTCTCAATTTCATCTATCTGTAGGTATGTCTGTCTGTTCGCGGCATAGCTAAAAAACTACGTATCCGATTTCTTCAAATTTCAGTCTATATATATATATATATATATATATATATATATATATATATATATATATATATATATATATATATATATATATATATATATATATATATATATATATATATATATATATATATATATATATATATATATATATATATATATATATATATATATATATATATATATATATATATATATATATATATATATATATATATATATATATATATATATATATATAAAATGTTTTCATTCCGGGTGTATATCCAAAATCACTGTCGTTCTGAAAAGCATTTTCAAAATCACATTTGGCATTTTCAAAGCTTTCTATAGAGTCTCTATTCGGACGCGAAAAAGAAAGCTTTGAAAATGCCAAATGTGATTTTGGCGAAACGTCAGCAAAACTGTTCTTTTCAGAACGACAGTAGTGAACGGATGTACACCCGGAATGAAAACACATTGTATTTTTCCATCCGTGAAGGACTAAAAATCAACACATTTTCGTCAGCCCCGAGTTTCTGGTAAAGCGATTTTACCAATTTTTATATATCAAATTTTGTCTTATAATTAATTAAAAAATTTTACTTATTTTAAACACGCTTTAAAATTGGAGCAAGTATTCTATAATTATTTATTTGTTGCCTACAAAATTACAAAAGTACTAAAAAAGTAAGCAAAAAAATTGTGTCAAATCTAATAAAAATATTTTTAAAGTAAAATTCACTGGCTAATATCCAGGAGCCAGTGGCAAAAGCTCTATCGGTTAAGGAATGTACAGAAACTTGTGCATAAAAAAAAACATAATTTACTTCCGAAGAAGATTAAAATATGTACACGAAAAAATCCATAATGCAATTTATGATTTATACACGTCAAAGACTAATATAATCCTTCAGAAACTTTTCAATATTATAGACTAAAAAATATCATCATCACTTAAAAAGTCCTCGTCTTCTGAGTCGTCCTCAAATGGCGCAATGATCATTGGTGCTATTTCGACATCTAGAACTCGTTCTCGATTCCACCAATCCCATATTAATTTCTCCTTATGTTCCACAGATTTCTTCCAGTACTCCGGCGTAATATAATTTAATGAATCTTGCCAAACAATTTGCACTTCATCTGATGTAAGACCATCGTTCACGTGTTTTTCGTAATATGATTTTGCCCCAGCCGATATTAATTCTATTGCGTTAAACTGGCAATGATATGGCGGCAGTCGTAAAACCTCATGTCCATTTTCCCGTAATATTTCATCTACGGCATATATTGTTGGTTTTTTAATAGATTTTGCCATTAAAAGAAGTTCTAGTTTCAGTATATTGGGTAAAAGATTTTGTTTTTGTTTTGTTAGCCAGTCATAAATATCACTTTTCTTCCAGGATGAAGTAGGTTGTTTGTTTAAGATTCTTGAATGATAAGATGCATTGTCCAGAATGATTAAAGCATCTAAATTTGGAATCAATTGTTCTTTTAACCACTTTTCAAACAGTTTACAGTTCATATTATCATGTTAGTACATACTTTTGGATGTTGAAGAAAGCAGTAAACTTGCACCTGGAAGAAATCCTGTTGAAGAACCTGCATGCAAAATGATGAACCGTTTTCCCGTCCCACATCCCTTTTTTCTCTTGACACTTTTTACAGACTCGTCCTGCCAAGATTTCGAACCACTTCTAAGAAATAATCCATAAGAAAATATCCAAGTCTCGTGTAAAAATACCACTTTTCTAAATTTTGAATTAACATTTTCCGTATATTTCTTTAAAAACTGGGTACGCTGACTTGCTATATGTGGCAACTGGCATAAAATCTTCGATTACAGTCCTTTTTATATCGAAAACCCAACATTTTTATTAATTTTGACAAGGATTTTAGTCCAATTTCCAATATGCCTCGACTTTTTAAAGCTTCTTTTAAAACTTGAAGGGTTATATTAGTTTTTGATGTGTATAAATCGTAAATTGCATTACGAACATCCATTTTTACGTTGTCACTTAAGTCTTCTGTCTTTGGCTTTTTTCGTGTACATTTCTTGATCTTCTTCAGTAGTAAATTATGCTTTTTTTCATGCACAATTTCCTGCACAGTCCTTATACCGATACCCAGAGCTTCTGCTACTGTCTCCTGGATATTGGCCGGTGAATTTTCATTTTCGTAATATTTTATTATATTTAATACCATTTTTTTCGCTTATGGATGTCGCTGACTTGTCAATCTGACTTTGAAGTGACATCGCTCAAAGATTTTTGCAACTGCTGGTATTTATATGTTATCCTCTTTTTTCATATGCAAATATCATAAGTCTATCTAATTCATCTTCCGGATTTTATACGGAAGATCTGATTACACGTAATAAAAGAAAAACAAACTTAAAAAGTTTGTCGTTGATAAATCGTATGACCCGCACGATAACACTGCTTTTGGCTATATTTTTGATAATTAACCAAACCAACAACGTATGATTTGTCCAATTGTTTTTGTTTAGAGACAAATTTTAGGTCTATTCTCTAAAAGTAAAGTTTAGTTATAGAGAATATGTATAATGTTCGATCAGTAAATCACAAGCATTGAATGTTTCAAATTTTTTGCCATAACTCAGTAATAAAAAAACAAATTATTTATTATCATTAGACATTTGATACCAAAATGTTATGTAGAAATATCTGATTTAAACAATCAATTTTCTCAAAATCCCTACAAGTCTTTTTCGTTTTTATTATACGTAAGTCTACAAGCATATATTATTAATATTATTAACTAAATTAAATTGTTTACATTTTAAGAACCCCTGATAAAGAAATAAAAATATTTCGAAAGCTTCGTAAAAAAAAAGCATGTTGATTCTTAGTCCTTCATGGATGGAAAAATAAGAGGTTTCCATTCCGGGTGGCATTTTTCCGTGTCCTATACATATAGCGCTACAAGGAGCGCTAATGTAATAGGAAACGGAAAAATGTCGGAAGGTTCCGTCTCCTATACGATTATCGCTCATCAGCTTTGCTTGCCGCGCTTTTAAAAATCCGAAAATAATGTAATTTACTATTTTGTAAATAAGCTAAATGGCTTAAGTTCCTAACATCGTATTGAAATGTTGACATTATTCATAACATACTCACAAAATGAAATAATCTGCCATGATATAATTATATTCCTGGAGGTAAATGTTTTCCCTATCGCATGGCTGAATTTGATTGAATGATCTGACATGGGGATAATTTTCCACTAAGATATATTTCGGAGAATTTCCACTTGGTGTATCTTTTCCATTTCAATTTGCAACTAGGTCAGGTGACATTGCCAACCCTTAACCTCGAATTTTTGGCGCAGGTCAGGGATTAAAAAAAAAACATGCTTTATTATACTTTACTAGCAAATGGTCAAATTTTCAAGTGCCTAGCACTGCACTTTACTGTCCCTAATCTACGATTTCTCATAAAAAACAAATTTTTATCATCAAAATCAGACAATTTGACAGCGGTGTCAGCGCTGAGGTTTGTCAATCCGGAACATTATTTATATATCGTGATATTAGTTGTTGGTATTCTTTTGTACAGTGTACAGTGTGTAATGTATAATAGTCCTATATTTATCTCATAATTTAATGTTTTTAGCTTGAAAACGAGCAATTAAGTGTCGAAACGTCCCTTTTTCAATAAGATAAAGATTTCAAATAAAAAGGTTTTCCTATACCCCCGATCCTAGCCCAAATTTAAAATTACTCGTTTGTTTTATTGAAATAAGTTAGAAAATTTTGGACTACAGAAAAGAAAAGCGTTTTGTATTTTGCGGGCAAACGGCAGCGTCAATATACGACGTCATCTGCTTTCACTTTCCATGGAGATAGAGTGAGAACGCGAAGTAGCTATCTCTCTCTCTCGGATGATTTTGTTTACATTGACTTGCGCATATCCACTCGAATGTCTGTGCTGAAGTGTTAGTGACTGCAACGCTTTCTTTTATACCCCCACCTGGGGCCGAAGGTTATATCTGAGTGGCCTTTTGTTGTTATTTATGTTTTTCGGATTGCGCTAACTCCACTTAATTTTTTGTGATTTTAGATTTGTCGATTATTCTCTTCTATATTATTGGCAGTTTTAACGATTCGTCTCTTTGATTTAAATCATCTTGTTTTTCAACTTCGGATTATTCTGGTCTTACAATGCTCTGTATTGGCAATCTCCCTACACCCGTCGAAATTTATTTTGTTGCCGGTTTCCTGATGATGTAGGAGTAAAGGCGTGGTTGTTTGTTTGTTTTTTGCTGACTTTATGTTCTACTATTCTTGCTGATATTCGCCTGTTAGTTTGCCCCATGTACAACTTTTCACAGTTCTGGCACGGGATACTGTATACACCGTGGTTTTGCAATTTGATTTTGTTTTTTTGGGTTTCCAAGTAGTTTGCCTATGGTTATTTTTGGCTTTGTATTATTTGTATGTTGTGTTTTTACATTTTACTTAAAAATAAAAATATTTTTAAAATATTAAGCATTTTATAATCTACATTTTTATTATAAAAATGTAGTATGTTTTATATAAATTCGCATTATTTACTTAATTATACCATTATTATGCTGTCAGAACTAGTGCGTTATGTACTCAAAAAATAATAATGACTTAAAAACGTAGCGCGCTGAACACCTTTTCATAAGAGCGACCCGTTGAGGAATCACAATCAGCAGTTAACAAATTCCACCTCAGACTCCCCCCGCACGCCGGTTTTCGCGCTTACATTTTTGTTTACTGCAGTTGTTATGGCAACGCAATAGTGAATATCCGTAAGCCAAATAGAGATGGGAGCGGCATAAAACTGCTGCTGTAGGCTGGAGGCGCTTGTTATATAATTAATGTAAATTAGTGCGTTCGGATCATCGGAGGCGGAAGCAGTTTTGCACATCGTGTCGTGTATCGTGGTATATAACTGTTTTCTAAGAACAAGAAATAAATTCAAAATCTTATAAATTCATATTATTTCCCCTAAGTATTAAAAAACACTCCAAAGCTATAGATAATTAACATCATAAAAAGGTAAACAAATAGATATTTTGGGCGTGGTACCCCCAAAAGGTTTCGTCTGCAGCGCTATTTTTCCCTGCGGGGCAGTGCACCTAGCTACGCTGCGCTTCACCCGTTCTTAAATTTATAAGCCGCCACTTATTTTGGATATTACTTTTACAGATGGTAAGACTACTTGTTGCCTTGCCGGTTTCATAGTTTTTGGTGTTCATTGTTCGGGAACCCTGTGCATTAATAACCTTCTCTACGGTGCGATTTATCTAGCCATTTTTCTCTAATGCACCAGAAAATATATTAAGTTCGTTTTGCCTCGTCTGTGTTTCAGTTCTTCGCACGGATCTAAATATTAGAGTAAAGGGCATTAAGTGAAACACTGACAGATATTAATGCACAGGGTTCCCGAACAACGAACACCAAAAATTATGAACCGGGAAGGCAACAAGTTCATATGTAAAAGGCAACACAGACAGAAAGGCTTAAAAAAGAATTACAAATAGATTATAACAAATCAGTACACTAATATTTAAATCTAAACATTTGTTTTGCTTAACTTAAGTCAATTAAGATATTCTATCTGTTTGGTTAATGACACACATTATTTTTGTATCAAATACGTAAAACAATAGGAATATAAAAAAAAGATTAATTTCATTTTAATGGAATTCTCTGTACCGTTATCATTGTTAATTCAAATGAAAATATAGGAAATATTATGCATAATAATGAGATTACGGCAAAACGACATTTTTGGAGTTATCATATTTCTCAGATTTGTATGCGTAATTGAGTGTCAAGCTACGCTGAAATCTCTTGATGGATCCCTACTATAGGGTATGCAATGCAAAGCTGAAATCCATTTAGGAGGTGTTTTATTTAACATTGGATGGATCGTATAAAATGGTCGAAACATTCTAACATGAAACAGTAATTTAACGAACAAAATCATCCAATATTAATCGTGTGTTATATTGTGAATACTATTCCTATATTACACATTATATATGGGACCTTGTTTTCTTGGGTTAAGTTAACAAAATTTCTTCTTTTAAATCTACTTTTCGCTCATTGTGTTAAGCTTTATCAAGATTTTATTTAGTCTCCTGATTCCTAACATTTTTTTCCATTAAAAATATATACATACACGTAAACATCATTATGTATCTAACATCGTATGTAAAACTCAGTTTTATATTTTCTCGTCGTGTTTGCGACCCTCCTAGTTACGACAGTGATTATGTGCGCTATGCATCATGCGCGTTCACTGGGGGACAAATTTTAACTTTTTTTTGTTTCTTGAACAAAACCTATTTTTTTGAATTCAACTGCACCGAAATAACTAAAAAATACCTATTAAAAAATTTAGTTGGCTCGCAAATCTTTGCTACAAAATTTTAATTTATAGGCATATACAATGAACATAAAAAATACAGATAATAATATATTGTGGGTTCAACAGCATTTAAACAGCACATTTTTATCATTGAATCTAAAGTTTAGACACTCGTTTTGCGCTTCTTAGCTTGCATTTTGAAAGCAGCCTCTGGGGCATCTCTCGTAATAGTCCACCAGTAGTCGACTAACATATAACAGTCCATTTTCCCTGATACCCAAAAAATGTGTCGCAACCATTTTAAAGGCATTCTAAGAGTCTTTTTCCTTGCATATTCCCTTTTTAATTTTACCCTCATTGACTCTAGCGAACTTTTCTTTTAAATAACGGAAAGCACGGCCTTCTTTGTCATTGGCCTTTACAAAGTTTTTCATAAGTCCCAATTTTAAATGAAGCGGAGGTAGTAAAATCTTTTCAGGGGGAACTAATGGCGCGCTCTCCACAAATTTGCCATTTATATTTTTTATCTTGTATGGTCTCTAGTAACAATTTCAAATTGCTATACGTTTCTTTCATGTGGACAGTATCACCAATTGGGTCTGAAGGCAACTTGTTTCCGTTATGGAGTAACATAGCTTTAAGACTTACTTTAGAGAAATCAATGAAGTCTCCAGTCCTTTGGATCATAGTCCAAATTTAAAGCTGCCACTAATCCCTTAATGTTCCTACAAGCTACCAAATTGTTTTCTATGTTAAAAAATGGTGTTAAGTTTTGACGGCTTCGGTACACAGAAACTTACTTCATCTTGAAGTAAATTCCATTGTTGCAATCGAGATGCCAATAGTTCTGCTTTTTTCTTGGTCAATTCTAAATCCCTTATAAGGGCACTTAATTCACTTTGACCTATTTGGTTAGGCTTTTTACTGGGAAGTTCACAGACAAAATCGGAGTCTTGCGAGTTTGATGGGCCGGCGACATTTTCCGGTACACTCCCGTTCAAATCCGTTTGATCTGGTACAGGCAATTCGTCACTATGAGGCACCGGGCGTATGGCGGATTGTAAATTTGGATACTGTATCGCAGGCCTCCCAAAAGCCCTTTTGTGTGGTTTTTCGGTTCTCGCCAGATCATAGGTACAGCGAAGGGCATCTTTCGCTTTTTTCCACTTAGCCCAGCCAAAATACAAGTGGTAAGTCTTTTTTATGAGAAGGCTAAGAGTACGTTTTTGTTTCACAAAAATTACTGTTGCTCAAAACTCTCTAATTTTTCAAATACGAACAGCTCTCGATCAACTGAAATACAACTAATTAACGATTTAAGATGTATGTTATATGTATTTAAACCCCCTATAAAGTACACCTGGTATAATAAATCCAGGTATTTCTCATTTAATGGTCGAACTTTGCCATGCATTAAGAGTAGGTAGATAAATTATCATAATAAGCATGGATCTATAAAACCGGAGCCAACTGAGACTTTTGCAAGATATTAATTAGTTTATTAAAGTAAGTAAGATTTTGCTAGCTTGGTCTCGGAAACATTTTTGCTGTTCCCCAGTGAATTATTTGCATTTTGCAAATTCGGTTGCACGACCATGACCCAAATTTGGAATTAGGCATCTTTAGAATGGTTTTCTTTGGAGTATTAAGACAAGCATATTTGAACAAAATTTTGACTTTAAAGATACCGACACAAACGTAGTCAGTAGTAAATCAGTAAGAGACGATATATTCTTGTGCAAAAGCGAATCTGATATATTTTAAATTGACTACAACATATTTTAGAACTGCCAATAGTAGAAATGCTTACGTAATTAAAAACTTGTTAAGAGACTTGTTTAGAACTTCAGATAAAAACGAAGTAATATATCAACCTGAACAGAGATAAATATACGAATTCGTGGAATTAAAGAATATTACAATTGGCCCAATAGAGACGTGAAAAGATGTATAAAGGATTGAAGAAAAAATTGGTCATTGGTCTCTTTAATTAGCGAAAAACGTAGTTGTATATTTCAAAAGGACTTAAATCTATGAAAAACAAGTCAAGTTAATATCTTCATTTGAACCGTTTCTCAGATACACGCCTCCAGATATAAAATAAGACGTTCGTGTGAAGAATACGGGCCTCAGTAATACATAAAAGCTTCCCTTTCGTCAGCGTTTATTACAGTTATACAGAGTTTATCTTTCCTACATAATTTTTGTTTTATCTAAAAATTCTATTTTGTTATTAAAATATATTTTATGTATAAGCAAGATTGTTTAGATATAATAAATAAAGTAATTACACAAATTATAAATATTTAGCCTTAGATTCGAAAAGTATATCAAATATTAATATTTATATACGAAAGTAGGTTCTGTTCTTACTTTCCTCGTAAAAGGAAAGAGAGGTATTGTAATCGTGTAAAAAAATAACTTACTGAGATTTGAGGCATAGCAAAAAATCCTGCATTTTAATTAACTTCAAATTTTACGCAAAAATCAAAAGTTATATTAAAATGAACTAGTAACAATTAGGTAAATACGATATGGCAGCCTAATAAAATGTTTAGAATAGAATTTTTATTCTATTTAATTTAACATAATGTTTTAAAATTACACTTAAGAAGCATTCAAAATTGTTACAGGCTAAAAAACCGAAGTTCCTAAATAACTTAACTATGGCTTACAGTATCTCATCAGCAATAAAATCATTTATGTTGTTTACAACATTAATGTAAAAAAACCTACTTCCTCAATTGACTGAATCAAGTGTGAAAACATTAGCGGCTACACTTCGCTGTGTGTCGTTTGGTGCCAAACAAATGAAACTGCTGGCTTGTATTTTCATTTTCAAGCCGATTTTCAGGACGCTACCGGCAAAAATCTTACTGTTAAACTAAGTAATTCGGAGATTTATATAAAAATTCCCGTACCAAAATATACTTCTTGTATAATGTAATAATAATATCCTACTAAAATAATGAGAAATGAACACGCATGAAATAAATAATATAAGAGGTTGTATTTTCAAAAAATGTTTTACAAAGTCCTTTATACTATAAACAATCGTTTCAACACCATTGTTGAAACTTATAAAATATAATATTTCTACTGAAAATTTTGAGTGGCCGTAGGAAAAATAGTGTATATTACTCGTGTAACACTTGGTATGTAATATACTATTTCGCATCAGTAATATACACTATTTTTCCTAAGGTCACAAAGAATAGTAATTAGTAAGACTTTTATTTTTATATACTTTTTGCACTAGTGTTGAAAAACTGAGTAATTGTTTTGATTAATTTTTAATAAAACAACTTTTTTCGACTAACCATGTTTCATATACGGTCGTGTTGAAATAATATATTGTATAACAAGTTTTGAAAATAGCTCTTTTCACACGAATGTGAGAGTTTAGTAGCAAAAATAGTAGGCGAGTGCCACAAGTCACGTGAGTGTGAAAAGTGGTGTTCAAACGTGTGATACACAGTATTTTTTCTATGTTGCAATAATTATAAGAACGTTTTTTCGATAGGCAAAGTAGTGTCGTAGTGGCCCTCTTTTCAACACTTTTTTTTTCTACAAAGCTAGTATGGCCACCTCGAATTTGAAACATTTCACGGCTCAAAACTGAAAAACAAAATGGGTGCGCATTTAATTGCCACTTTTGGTATCTATTGTCACCAACTTGATAATATTCATCAGTAAATATTATGTTTTTTTAAAGGATAATGCTTTTTTTAAATATAGCGCACAAAATAGAAAAATAGTAGAAAATATTAATTTCATAAGATTAAATATCTTATCTCGCTCGGTCTTGAAAAAAACCGCCTGCGGTTCGTGCTATGAAATTGTGTTTTATAAAACTTGTGTTTTAATATATTATTTTCTACTACTGAATTTGGGGCGAACTGTGTGTCTATTCCCATTTTGCGCTCCCCCTACAGCTTTTATTTATAGAAATAGAAATAAATTTTAAATGTAAAAGCTGTAGGTTTTTGCCTGAATCGCTAGAATTTTTTTTTATCAGAATAAACAAATGAACATTGCAAATCTGTCAAAAAATATCAACTTCAGCAATATATAAATGTTATATTTTTGCTATATAGTTTCTTTCAATATTTCATTTCAAATGAAAAATCGGTAAATATCCTTTACCCGGAACTTCCCTCGTTATGCATTTTTCGTTTTATTACGAATTGTGAAGTGTCACCACTTTAGTTCAGTACATAGTCAGATATATATATATATATATATATATATATATATATATATATATATATATATATATATATATATATATATATATATATATATATATATATATATATATATATATATATATGCCTCTTACGAGGGAATTTGAAATAGGCTTACCTTAAAAACTGAAGTAACCTGCAGATTCGTTAACGCTGTTATTATCACAACTAATTTTTTATTTTAATTGACGTATATTATGGGATATTTAACTCAAGAAAAAACTCATATAGTGCAGCTGTATTTTACAAAAAGAGCTAGTGTCGCCGAAGCACATCGGGAAGAAAGGAGGATATACGCGCGATCGTCAAACACCTTCAAATAGAACCATAAGTTATATTGTAAAATATTTTCAAGATAATAAAATACTTGAAAGGAAAAAAGTGTTGCCCATGAGTCTGCAGAAGATTTAAATATATTGCTATTTTATGAACGTAAGAATATTTAATGCATTAATTTACAAAATGCTTTCCTCTATTACAGAGAATGCATTCAGATCAGTATCGGAAGGTTCGTTGTAATTTGGAGAATCAAGGCAAAAAAAACTCAGTATGTTATGTAAAAGGACGTTAAATTTCACAGTATATTAGCAGTAGTAATATTGTGTTACTTTAATACGATATTTTTTTATAATTAATGCTTCAAGTTTTTAGCTTCTATTAAAACATACTTATACTAACGTCTAGACTTGGAATTACTTTTAGCACACTTGTCAAAGTCACCTCTAATAGGTATAGCAGTTGTTCATAATATGTGAAACCAGACTATTTGAGCATGCACCTTAATTATTAGTCCACTTTTGCATAAATGGTTAGATCAAATATACCACATGTATATGTTGGTGAAATCGGGAGATTACTGGCATTCTCAAAAAGAAAAGGTTGTGACATTTAAAAAAATTGATTTTTTTTGCATTTAAGCTGCAAGTTGGTATTTTTTTACATTCAAAGTTTTGTCTATCACAAAAATATAAGATGCGGGGGCGCAAAATATAAACCGAGAGTCGGTACATTTAAATTCAGTATGTACCCTTCATTCCTTATATTACAATACAAGTTTTAATGACAAAAATATTTTAAATATCTTTGACATTCAAAAATAGAATAAAAAATGACAGCTAAGCAACCACCAACCATATATCCTCGTATAAAATAAAATAAAATATGAAGTAGGTTCTCTTTTGCAGACAGGAGCTGACCAAAAACGAACCAATTTGAGCCGTTTGAAATGATCTCCCATAAAATGCGGTTTTCGGACCTTATTGAAAATAAAGTTGTTGGAAAGGTATTTTTTAAATCTTGTGCTGAAAATTTTTTACAACACACGTGTGATATAACGTTCTTTCTAGCCAAGTTAAAAGTGCTCTTTTGGCAGTTTCTTATGTGGCCGTAGGAAAATAACTTTTCGGTACCTAAAATGTATATTTTGGTTATGGGTTTGGTTAAAATGTATTATTTTGTATGGGATACTATCAGTTGACCGAGAACGTTCATTGGTCATCAGAGGACAACAATATATATTAAATACTGATCCATATTGTTACGATAAGTTAAAAGATTAATTATTTAAAAGAAACCAAGTAGTCTGTATAAAGTAAATAATATCAGCCCTACATCAATGCAAAGCGCTCGACTAACTATAGTCACCCTCAGTGATTATTTTATGTTTTATCATTATTTTTTATAGTATTTAAGTTTAGCTTTTGTAATAAGTCAAACTTTTTAGGCGATCGCGATAGTTAATTCATTTATATTTGATAAGTATTGTATAAGTGGGTCAGTGCCAAAATGGTATAACATTTAACATTTTCCATCAAAAAATAGATAGAACTACATGGCGTATGAATCTAGTTTCGACCTATTTAAAGTTTGTTTTTCGGCCAATTTCACCTCGACCGATTGACTTTCGTCCAATCTTCAACTTTCCTCAACTAATAACACAATCAATAAACGTTAAATAAGGAATCACAGTACAAGGTACTTGCTAGGGATATGCCCTCAAAAACAGTTTTCTCAATTTCAAATGCGGTTGTGCAATATTTATTTTTAGGTAACACTATTTAGTTTATTAATTACATGGATGCGAATAATTTTCACCAGAAAACTGAGTATTGAATTATTAACAAATCGGGCAATACTCTTCTCAAATTTTCTATTTAAAATAACTTAAAGCCAGCTATAATAAAAATTTTCCACGTGCCTGACAGTAAACAGCGTGGATATAGCCAGATAATAACTTATGGGCTTTCAACTGTAAACTGTTACAGAAAAATACTAAACCCCACATCTTGGCTTCTGAAATGAAATATCCTATTATGTGAAATTTAAAAAGAGGTCATTGAATTATTATCCATAAATTTATAATTTTTTGCAATATTGACTAAAAACTAAGATCTCGGTTTTTATAATTTGCCTCAACGTAGTTTATTTAGAATAAGTTTTTAGTAAAATATCGATCTAATAAAATATTTATCTAGATTTAAACAAAATAAGTGAGACTTGAGATTTTAAATTTAACAGTTAAAATAAAAACATATTAGATTTAGAGATAATTGTTACATATTGAGTTTTTGAGTATCAATGATATTTATCATCAGCTACTTGTCTATATATAAGCTCAATTCTGAACTTATACTATCATGATTATTATAATTATTTATACCAAACACCGAAAAAATAGATCGTCCTTGTAATTATGTTTTTAATAGTTAAGAAATCATGATTCTTGGATTTAGAACTTGTCAAATTGGAATTACTTTCCGACGTTTCGCCTGCATTTGCACGAGGCATCTTCAAGGATCTTCACTGTACAAGATCAAAACACTGAATGAGCAGAGTTCAGGTATTTATTCAAATTTTCAGGGTGCTTTATAATTTCAATTAATTCTCTAATTTGTCGTTTATAACAACCCGAGACTGATGCAAGAACCTTCATATCTTATACATTAATCATGTGTCCTGTTGTGTGTCGGTCGGATACAAACCGTCCAGTTTCACCTATATTCACTTTACCGCAGGAAAAAGGAATTTTATAAACTCCTGCTGATTGCAAAGGAATCACATCTGTTGGTGTCCTTAAGCATTGCCCAATCTTTCTGTGTGTACTAAAGATTACGCGAATGTTGCATCTCAGACTTCTTGCATATTTATCTATGGTATCCTGAATAAAAGGTAAAACTGAACTACTTAATCAGTGGCGTATTTAGAATGCCTTCCTGGGGGGTCGGGGCAAACATTTATATTTGACAACTAGAAAAAATAGGTCCTTGCTTTTTGTTTCTTAATACAACATAAACTTAATAATACTCTCATACAAATTAGCGAAGATGACTAAAGAAAAATAATAATAATCGTGGTGATGCCTTATAAAATAATACTTACTTTCAAACATTTTGCTTGGGTTATTAACCCCCTCCCATAAAAACGCCACTGTACTTAATGGTTGAGTATCCAACACTGGTTTAGGTCTGAAATTATTATAATATCTAATCGAACGCCTAATATCTTCAATGCAATACTCTTTCGATTTTAAAGCTTCAGTCAGTTTTTCTGTTTCTTCCGGAATGGAATTTGTATCATATATTTTCAGACTAATGAATTTATGACGGATTGTTTTTAAGATTGGATGATGGTGTGCCGGTTTACAGTTTGACCTAGGGTGCGTTCTCTCTCTGTTGCACTAACCCATGAAGGAAGGCAATGGCACCATCTGACTCAATTTCCATAGTGAATTTTATATTAGAATGTTGTTGGTTTAGTGGATCTAAAAATAGAGTTAAATGTTCTTCTCCTTGAGTTCATATTAGGCGCAGAGCTTAAAGCAATTTCCTCGTAAGTCTCCATGAAGATGTTCGCTATTACAGGAGAGAGCGGAGATCCCATGGCCGCAACCGAGGTTTGCTCATAAAAGGTCCTTTGGAAAATGAAATATGTGGACGTGCATTCCCTTATCAATTTAATTAAGATTGGATTAAGGTTTTTATGTTAAAATATGTCAGAAATTACAGAAATTGGCAATAGACAACTTTGTATATAGGGATTCAACATCAACACTGACTGAAATATCGCCGGGATCTAAAATAAAATCTTTAAGCTTTTCTACGAAATGTTTAGAGTTTTTGATATAAGAATTAGATCGTCCTGTGAAGGGGTTTAATATATTGACTAAATATTTACCTATTTTCTAAGATGCGAACCTATTACCGGTGGGACGTAACGGTACATTAGCTTTATGTATTTTTGGAAGTCCGTAAAATCGAAGAATCTTCGAACCGCTTGGCTTCAATTTCGTCTTCTCTAGATGTGGCAAATCCAAGACATTAATAAGGCTGCAAATTTTTCTTTCAATTTTCTTAGTTGGATCCATTCATAGCTGTCATTTTGAAGTAATGTCCAATGTTGCAAATGATTGATTTTAAGCGTCGAAGGTAATTCTAGGTGTACCTATAGAAGGTTACGGGCGTTTGTGTCTAAATCACGACGAGTAGCCTTGATCCTCTTCCTTACGAGAGCCATGCTAGCGCGACTGTAAAATTTACCGGCTGCCTTTCTTTAAACATGATGATTGACTTGCGTGTAATTGCAGGCGAAACATCAGAAAGTAATTCTAATTTGACACGGTCTAAACCCAAGAACCATTATTTCTTAATTGACTGCAGCCGTGAAAGCCTTCGTACGGAAATAGACATAGTATTTGAAATATTTAAAACGCAGCCCGGAAACACTAACAAAAAGTTGAAAACAAATTTGACTGAGATATAAAAAATTGTAATAATATTATTAAGTTTTAAAGCAATAATAAATTTTAATAGATCTCTATGGTGGCTAATACTGGAATAAATCATACTTGAAACCAGAGGATATATATAATTGATATACAGAATCAAGTGATATTACATATGATGATACATATGGAGAAAAATCATCCTATTTGAGTAGCGTCATTACTGCTCCACGAATGCGGAAAACATGAATATGGGTTGGTAATATCTGAATAAATCTGAACGTAGAAACAGCAATTTACAATTAAGTTGACTTATTACGGATCAGCAAGTTCAGCATCTTTGAAAAAATTTAAGGCGACTAATTTTATTGATTTCTAAATACCAAATAGTAATATGAACCATAAATATGCTAATAGAAGGAAGAATTATTTTATATACATAGTTATTAATATTCTGAACTGGCATCAATCATTAAAAAAGGTGATGCATATTAAGTCTTCCTTATGTATGTAAATACCACAAAAAGAAGAATAATAAACTCTTGGTAAAGCTTGAGATAAAAGTCCGTTTATTTACCTTCATTTCACATACTTACCTAATGAAGGCAGTTAAAACAATAATAGTAATAGTAGTAATAAAGCAGATACTTATTGCAGAACAATGAAATTTGTATTTGTATTCCGAACTCCATTCAATATAATCTACCTCAAAATAAACACGATTTTTCCGAAATATACCAAGTACCCTTCATTAAATAGAAAAATATTAAAACAGATTCTTGATAAACATCAATATTTCTACAAAATATACACAGATGGCTCAAAAAAAAGGGGTTGGATAAGCCTTTTCAATTCCAGAACGGAACATAATTAAAAAATTTCGATCTAATCACGTTGCATCAGTATTTACTGCCGAAGCATTGGCAAAACTAAAAGCCCCAGAATTAAATTGCAGTCGAAAGGTGTTAGCATCGTGTTTGTTATTAATGACATAGGAATTGACGAAGAAAAAAAGGAAGTGACTTGTTTGTGTCTACTCGATTTTAGTAAAGCATTTGATATTTTGAATCACACAATGTTAATAGCTAAGCTTCATTATTTTGGATTTTTGGAGAATGCTGTTAAATTTCTTAGATCATATCTCTCAAATAGATATCACTGTGTATCCGTTAAGAGGCAATCTACCAATTTTAAATCGTCATATATACCTATGACAACAGGTGTCCCACAAGGCTCAATACTTGGGCCACTTCTTTTTTCACTATATGTTGCGGATATGAATACTGTATTAGAATATACTAAACTGCGACAATATGCTGATGATTCTCAGCTGTATATGACATTTTCACTGGATAAACTACATACATCTCTAATAAATTTTAACAATGATTTACGAAAATTGCATGAATTTGCTCAGGACCATAACTTAAAATTAAATGCATCCAAATCTGCTATACTATTTTTTGGGAGCAGTAAGTCTATTATAACACATGCGACGTCTAACTTTAAAGTACAAATAAATAACACGTATTTACCAGTGGTTGCTGAAGCCAAGAACCTGGGAGTTAATTTTGATATTGGTCTTACTTTTCAATTACATGTAAAAAATAAACTTAACGTTGCATATATGCGCTTAAAAAGATTAACAAATTTTAAAAAGTATTTACCCCAAAAGGCTAAATATTATTTATGTAATATGCTTGTGTTATTGCTTCTAGACTATGGTGACATTGTAGATCACAGCTCAGTAAATGGAAGTGTTATCAGATCTATCCAAAAACTTCAGAATGCTTGTATGCGTTTTTCCTTTAATATTTCTTTTAGAAATCACATTACTCCATATCTTAACAATAATACAATTTTATCAATGCTAAACCGACGTAAATGTCATTTACTGTCTCTAATTTATAAAGTCTTGAAAACTGGTCAGCCCCCATATTTAAGAGCCCTATTTAATATACATAATCACTCTCATCTTACTAGAAATGTAAATAATTTTACTATACCACCCCACAAAACAGCAAATTTTTAAAAATCGTTTAGTTTTGTAGCAATCCAATTATGGAATAACCTTTCTAATGACATTAGAGATTTTTCAATTTTTAAATTTAATGAATACATTAAGAATTTACTTTTAAATGAGCAACGAAACATTTAGTAATAGCTGGTTCTTTTTTTTTTCATTTCTATCTCGATCTGCTTTTAAACAAAACTCATACAGTCAGTTAAATAAATCTATATATAAATAATTTTTTAATTTAATCCGCTGGTGTGCCGAATTTTCAATTAAAATCTCATTTTTTTTATCATTTTTTGTGGTTCCTTGTTTTGCGCCCGTTCTGCACCGCTCGTATTTGTGTATAGCTGCTTTGCCTGTTCGTGAACTCCGCCATTTGTGGAAAATATAAGGTTAAACTATGTATAAATATGTATTTATGCTCGCATTTAAGTTGTATTATTAATATTAAAATTAGGTAATTTATCTTTCTAGGGCAAGGCTCCGACATATATCCTTATGTCGGTGGATCGGTTTTATAATCGCAGTGTTGTCCTTATTCGTCAGAACTAATCTTATTTTAAATTATAATTTACATGTTATTGTATTTAACTGACTAATAAAATAGTTTTGAATTTTGAATTAACTGAATGGGAACTATCCTAAAGCCAAAAAGCTAAACAAAAAACTTACTTTCAGTGGCTTTCCGGCTAGGCTACCAGTCGACATTTGCCTTCCGGATTCCCATGACTAAAGATTCCATGTTATAAATAAACCTCGTACAATGAGAATCCCAGACACAAAACGATGGAAAGATCAGCATTCAGTGGTCCGAAGCTAATGTCTTACACAGGGAACAACATTGGTAAAATTCATTGAAGATTCCTTTATTGCAGAAAATCAAGGCGTTTTCAGCCAATAAACTATCCCTAATATCTGGATTAATGTTTCGCTTGTCACTCTCATTTTGTAAATGTGACATTTAGAAACATTATTTGTTCAATTATTGAGAATGTCATCTTAAATTTAAACCTCTTTAGTAAGTACAGGTAATAGTCACTTAGACGTCATACCCTATTGCACCCATTATCATCACGACTGGCATAGGAATTTTAATTAAGTCTCCACTGGATAACTAGATACTAGCCAACCTAAACGTTGTGAATAAATAAGACATAAATGCAATGAAAGTCCAGCAATTTCTTTTAATTATAGTTCTACTTTTACTAGCCTTTCATACAATAGGAAAGTTTAGGACTTTAAGACATGCAAATTAGGAGATAAGGGAAAATACTAACTATTGTCTAAAAACCAAGAATAACTTGGTATATTTAATAAAATAAACGAAGAAAACTTTGTAAAGCAAGCTTTTATTCATAAACTATTGTACTAAAAAGTAAAAAATAATAATAATATGCGAATGAAGTTAAATAGTAAAGCTACAGAAGCACTCACCCTCACTGATCAAAACTGCAATCATTACATACTTAATAAAACTTTTACAAACACAAAACTTTTAGAAATTTGAATATTCTCTTAAAAGCTCGGAGCTCTAATTTCAAGTGTGATGTTGTCTCACGCCTCATATCAACAAATATAAATGGGCAACATATCGTCTTACAAACTAGTGTTTCGAATAAATATTCGTCTTGAAAAAGCTCTAGGAAATTAGGATTAAGTAACCAATTACAATTTTAGTTCTACATTTAGTATTTTATTATATTTAATTTTGAAAATAAAAATATTATTATTATTATTAGTATTATTATATTTAAGATACTATACAATAAAAACACTCCTTGTGTTCGTAAAATATTGAACCTTATCGTCAATATCTCCCCTTATTACATCTGAATTTCCCAGGGCGGTGATTCAATACGATAAGAAATTGAACCATGGTTATATTTCGTTACTGCCTCTAACCAAAATTATAATTGGGTAACTTCTGTTCAGTCAGTTACACTGTTTTTATAGTAACTAAAATAAACGACAGAACATTTTACCTTTTCGTAACTCATGACTATTAGATGAGAATACCAAGGAAATTAGAAAATTATTCAGTTTCTATGATTTATTTATTATAAATATATTAAATATTATTAAAGACAAAAAAGTCGTTTTTTTAAAATAGAACACCCACTATGTTTTTTATTTATGCAAATGAACATAAAAATACCTATTATATATATATATATATATATATATATATATATATATATATTTATATATATATATATATATATATTTATACATATATATGTTTTATGCCTAAATTCTGGTTACAGAGAAAATCATACTCACAAAAAAAGTATAGGAGGCCATGGAATGAAAAATGTAACTATTTGATTGATGAATTTGAGAGTTTTTTAATTTGTCTGTGTTTTAAGTGGTTGTTGTTTTATTGAAAAAAACTGTTACATTGAAAATAATAATAAAAGTCTAGCACTTGCATTAAGAGGGTATCGCCGAATATTTCCCATAGCAAGGATACCAAAGCAAATTTTTGACAAAATTCGCAGTGATTTACTAACTTATGTAAAGTTTTGAAATATTAAAAAAAGAAAAACGCCCGTTCAGTCTTCTCTGAAGATGTTCATAGTACATCCTACCAACTCTTTAAGATATGCACAAAGGGATTTAAATTTTTCCATGACCAGCATACATCGAGTATTCAAAAAAAACAAACTATCCCCATATAAGATTCTTCCAGTTCAATTTTTAAGTGAAGCTGATTATCAGACCAGACTGGATTTTTGTATGCAAATGATAGTCCTGCATTTTAAGAGAGGGATTTTAAATAAAATCCTTTGAACTGATGAGGCGATATTTTCCACTGCGGGAATGCATAACCAAAAAAAATACTCACTACTATTCTGAGACAAATAAACATTTGATAAAGCAAATTAAAAGGCAAGAACATTAAAGTGTTAAAGTGTGGTGTGGTATTATAAAATTATAATGTATTTGAACTTACCAAACAACTTGCTCAAAACCTATATACGAAAGTGCTAATTATTTGATTTCAATAGTTTTGTCATTTGGACTTTACATTTGTCATATTGTAACAATTAGCAATATTTTAACGCCAATACTTTGATAATAGCTTATTCATTTAGGAATAGGAAACACTAAACCGAATTAGTCTAACTTTTTTGAAAAATAATTCAAAATTTAATAGTAAGACAGTGTCAGTCAAGTTCAATACAAAATAACTGTATCCTTATTTAATTCGAAAAATCATATTAATTGAAAAACAATGTAATTTAAATAAAATTTAAAAACTAAAACTATTAACAATAAGACAGTTATCGTTAAACCTTGAGTCATGGGTGAGGGTATAAAAGGAAGCTTTGTAGTCACTAACAATTCAGTCTCTATTCGGACCCGGAACAGAAAACATCGACAATGCCTAATGTGATTTTAGCGTGACGTCAGCATTATTTTTTTCAGAATCCCCTAAACACAAAAGATAGGATGCAACGGTTTTAAACACATTTAACGTTAGTTAGTCAGAGCAAAGATGGATATCAACACGATAATTAAACTAATAAGTTTATAAAACGCGGGAAAAAGCAAATAGATATTTACTCTTAAAACAAGGAGCAATACTGAATGAAGTACAATCAAAACTTCGAAGAGATACCTTAAGACGTAAATAGTAACACAACCACTTACAACCGCGATCATCAAATCCTCAAAAAGAGTAACTCGAAAAGTAAATGAGAAATCAGATAAACTAACAAGAGATTGATTTAAAAAAGAATCTTCCATAGACAGGGTAAACACACAACCGAAGAATACAAAAAAAATGGAACAAACGCAAAGTGATAATCGGAAAAAAAAGAATGATACAGCTGAAGGATGAACATGAAGCAGATACAGAAGATTGTAAAAATATTCCAAAAACTTCTATACACAATTATATAACTTAAGCATAGAAGAACAAGAAATAAATGAAGATCAAAACAGAAGGTAATCTGTATCAATTCAGAACGATAGAAAACATCATACAGTACATATACCTGGGCCAAGTAATAACAATAGGAACAGACAACAAAACACCATGTCGAACAAGACTGGGTGGGCTACCAAAAATAGAAACAAGAGTATTCGATCAATGTGTAATACCCGCCTTAACATACAAAGCACATACATGACACTTAATCCGAAAAATTACAAATAAACTAGCCACCACACAAAGAGCTATGCTTAACATATCACTACAAAACAGACAAATACGCCAATAAAAAGAAAATCCAAGGTAACAGACATTATAAAACGAATAGCTGGATTGAAATGGGATTATGTCAGTCACGTAGCTCGACAAACCGACGAAAAATGGAACCGAAAGATCTCGCAATGGCCATCATGCTGAGAAAAAGAAAAAGTGGCAGACCACAAATGAGATGATCCGCCGGCCTTAAGAAAATCGTAGGTCAAAACTGGATGAGAATGACATTAAATAGAAGAAACTGGTTCAACAAGTATTGTGGATAGACCTCCCTATCCACAATACCGAGACGCAAAATTTCTTTGAACTTACTTCTTTTATATATTCAGGATTTTATGCATCTTGGCTTTGGGTCAATAAAAATCCAGAGTTCAAATAATTATTATTACAACTGACGTTTCAACAAACATGTCTTCTTAAGGGAGAACTGCACGCAAAAAGTGAAAAACCAGCGACAAGGTCTAGTCGAGTTGAAAGTAAGATGAAAAGGTACCTACGCATTAAAAAAACTTCCTGCACGTCCGACCTCAAAAAAATGTGTTATGTATAGGTAATTTAAATTACATTTCCGTTGAAAATGGGTTCAAAAGGGTTCACGCGCTGCAGAAATAAAAAGACATGAGTACGATTTACCATTTCAAATTTTGCAGTTACGTAGAAAAAGGATCAATGTAAGGCGGTAAAGAGCCATTTTGTGGAAAAAAAATTATATGCGAAGGCATGTGCGTCAAAAATTGGTCAAAAAATGGTCGAAAATGGACAAATCTACTTTTATTTTATAACTCTAGATTTGATGTTTTCATAAAAATTCGCATTTAGCGCCCAACTATACATATTTCCCTATTAAAATCACATTGAAGCTAATACATATCTCTTATAGTTTTAACATAATATTGCAGCGGCGAAAGGCTTGCAAATGATCCATATTACTGCGTGCAGTTCCCCCTTAAGAGCTGGAAATATTGCCAATAACAAAAAAGAGAGTCTTGTTTAAACATTTTGTTAAGTCAAATAACAGTGCGAAAAAGGACAACAGTTCAAAAGTTGAATTAAGGACAAAACACTTAAAAACACATAAGAATTTTGCACATTAAAAGGTTAAAAATTAATATTATTGCAAACATAGTTTAAACAAATTTTCATAAGTCAAACATGTGTTATTATCCAGGATATAGTGCTAAAAACGACATTTTCACATACAATATGGAAAACACACGATATAAAATCTGCTTTTAAAATTTAATGGTTTACAACCAACCAATATAGTATTATCGTTCATGGCGTTTGGTGTATGGTCTCCCGGATCTCTCCTCTCTTAATTCGACTGGCAGTAAAGGTGCCAAACGTTGCTGCTGTTGGTTGTAAACTATTACATTTTAAAAGTACATTTTATATCGTCTGTATTGTCCATATTGTATGTAAAAATGTCGTTTTTAGCATTATATCGTAGATATTAACACATATTTTGGACCTTTAAAAGAAAATTTGTTTAAGTTATGTTTCCAATAATATTAATTTTTTAACCTTTTGATGTCTATGTGTATATATATATATATATATATATATATATATATATATATATATATATATATATATATATATATATATATATATGTATGTATATATATATATATATATATATATATATATATATATATATATATATATATATATATATATATATATATATATACTGTAGGCCGTTTGCACCTGCAGAAATTATATATTTTTGCTTTTTTAGTTACAATTAAAATAGATATTAGATGTTGCTCAAAAATAAATCGAAATTTTTCGTACTTTTAAGTGCAGGAATTTATCGAAGAAATGCACAGCAAAAAAGCTAAAGCTCCATCTCTCGATGTTTTCGAACATTTTAAGTTATTTAAGTAGAAAAGTGTTTTTGAAATCTTTTGCCGATACAATATTTCCACCCACTTTGCCGATATGGAAGTAATACATTTCGACTGACATCTTTACTTTTCAACCCAGTAAATAATATTCGTTTTTTGCCTGCCCATATTTCCTGATATAAATTTGATAGCAGTTATAAAAAGGCGGTATTATGAATTTAAAAGCAATTTTAAGAAGGGACAGTTTTCATGTTATTGATTTGATGTCTTTTTCAGGTGTGAAATTACATGCGATATTAATAAAGTTCTTGGTTGCTTAACGATGAAGGCGCATTTAAAGCAATATCTAACATTTTTGAAACAAAATAAACTACTAAATTACTAGTTATTTCTCTATCAGTTAAACGTACTTTTTAAACTCGAATCTTTTATTACCCATTTGAATATTAAATTTTCATTTTAAATTACTTTATAATACGAATCGCAGTAAAGTAACGCAAATAATAAAATGTGATCATCCGTCTTGCTATGTGAAGTTATCACATATTATATGGACTTAAGGTGTTTATGAAATCAGTAGTTCTATTGTAAATTTACAGAATAGTGTTGTAACTCTTGCCTCAATAAAAAGGTTTCAGTACTTATCAAAAGTCAAATTTACCCTATAGTAATCATGTCTGGCCAAGCACAACATATAATGTTTTATCATCTCAAATTAAATTTAAGCTCTATATCTTAATTTAAAATATTCAAATTCAAAAATCGTAATTAGTATGCGTATTTTTGTAATTTCGAAGTTACGGAGTTTCGAACATTCACAATTGACGTTAAAAATGACTGCTGGATAAAAAATGGAATACAAAGCAAATTATACCAAAATCATCACCAGTTGTGTACCTATTGCAATATCAATACTTCCTTTTTAACATTTCGTTTTTGCTTGGCCTTTACGTTAAACATTTACGAAACATAAGTACCTTGTGTTCCACCGTCAACTTGTAAATTGAAAGTTGAGGTTAATATTTTGAATTTCGTGAAAATATTCTTGATTTCCAGCAGTGCCAAAGTATTGTAGATTCTAACGTGACACATGCTATGTTGCCGGTTTTTTTTGTGACACGAAAATTCTTATTGAAATATTGAAAAATCAGCTTAATTAAAACATCTACTGTTCTATTACCATATAAAAAAACTCCTTTATAACCGTGTTAGTGTTTTATAAAACGTTTTATTTTATATTTAAATGTAAAACATTTGTATACGAGCTTTTATCTTTACACATTCACATCTTTGTTGCAATTGATTATGTAGATGTTTAGAAAACCTCATATGCAATTTGGACACAATTTAAGAATTGCTAAGTGTCACTTCCAAAAAATTCAGTTTTTTTAGAATAATTCTCAAATTATATGCTTTTAAATATCGCAAGATAACTCTCAGATCGTGACTCAACATGTGCAGCTCTTTAATGGTTGAACGGATCAAAATAAATTAATAGCTTATGATATTAAGCTGTATGTCTATAGATGTCAATTTAAAAGAATTGAAAAAATGTTATATGTATGTACCACAGTAGTAGGTCAATCCTTAGAGTACATTACATATTTAATTTGTGATTTACTATCTTTGATCCGTGCAATTTGAGGCAGGAATTAAAAACTATACGGGAAAACCCTTTAAAAGGAACTAGATGCATGGGATCCTTATTAAATTTATTTTAGTACTTACATACTTTGTATATAAGTACTAAAATATAAATACAAAATGTCATAATTTGTCAACGTTTTTAATGAAATGTCATTATTGTAAACAGTTTTTATTATAGTCTAATAACGAGTTTTGCATAAGGTTATACATTTATAAATTAATGTTTTAGTTTAAGAAAGTAACGTTCAGGCTCCATGGATAGATCATCGTCTAAATTTTCTAAAATATTTTAAAACCGTGGTTTTACAAGGCTCTTTTTACATATGTAGAATAACATTTACAGTAGATTTTATGGGTTACAATTACGTCCCAAACCAAAGTTCTTATAGTGATAGTAATTCTTAACGTATTTCTACAAGGTTGCAACTTTGAGGGAATAATCTTTAAACAATTATAAAAATGTACGTTATGAGCCGGTCTATTCTAGCGGTTGCAAGTTTTTGCTAGGTTAAAACATAATGACCACGAGTGCGAGCAAAGGCATATATCGGTCTCTGTAAAAAAAGAGAGGGTACATCTAGTATGCGTACATGTCTTGTGCGTTGAGGGTTCAAAAACATGTAGTTTATGGATACATCCTTTATTCAGAAGACACCTTACGAGTAATTATAAGTAATAATCTTAACTAAAGTGACCTAAAACTTGGTACATACTGTCAACTTGTTTACACTTTAAAATCTCGATTTAAACTGTTGTCGTATATAGATATCGCAAAGATATTTGGGTCGATATGTATTGTAATATACTTAACTTTGTTTAATGATGAATAATGTATAATGAAAAATATATGAAAAAAAAATAAAAAATTATATTTGACGTATAAATCTGTTTTCGTTTTATTACCATAATCGTTCATCATATATTCACAATAGCCAATAACAGTAAAGACAGCCGACAATAATGTTTTTTTAAAAATTGTATATTCTAATTTTAAAATAATTTATAAATACATTTTTAGGTCTTCCAAAGGATAATAAACACATAACAACACCCCAAAGGCCTAAAGGGTATCTGGATTAAAATCTAGATGTCAGTAATGGAAAGGCCTTTTATTTTCTTTTTCATAGATAAATTTAAAAATTACACTAATATAAAGATTATTTTAAATAAACGTAATCTGCATATGAAAAGTAATATATTTGTCTGTTATTATTATGACTAATTTAATTTAATTAAATAAATAAATATTAACAAAATGTAATTTTGTCAGCTGTCGACTAACTGCAATGTCATATCATCTAGTCACCCTCTCTTTATCACACAGTTATTCGTACAGTCTGTTGCGCTCACACTCCCATCAAGTGTCGCGGCCCTGTAAAAAAAGCGACAACAAGGCGACAAAAAGATTAAAAAAGAAATGCGAAGAAATAAAACGACAACGTAACACAAAAACAGTCTGCTGGCCCTTCATCAGCCCTAATGCATTGATCAATTCTTTTTGGCATACTTTCAATTAGGTTGTTTATATGGTGGTGTGCAATTACATTCCATTTCTCCACAGCGGCTTCAATAAGGGGAAAACCTGCAAAACATATATTTCTTTTCCTTACACGTCTTCCCAATATATCCCAAGCATTTTCGACTGGATTTAGGTCCGGCGACCGCGGAGCCCAGTCCAAACTTGATATTCCGTCTACTTCTTTTTATTCGACCACTACTCTTGCTTTATTTGCGGTAGCATTATCATCCATAAGTTAAAAGTTTAGATCTACAATAGCCCGCCATATGGGAACAACCGAGCCATCGTTCTTGGTATATATATCAAGGGCGTTTTATTACTTCACATTACCCCACCCCAAAACATGTTCCGCCTTGATATGGTAGCACTTCTCTATAGGCAGCCTTGGCCCGTCGACCATCGCATATTAAATTAGTATTAAACCAATTCTGGTTTCATCGGAAAAAATTACATTTTTCCATTGATGTTCGGTGCACCAATTTAACCTTACCCATTTCTGCAATTGTGAAAGTTTAAGAACTCGCGGGAGGGGCATTCTGTTTCTCAGACCTATTTCATGTAGCTATTTTCGAATTGTTTGAGTTGATGCCTCGATGTGATGTGCTGCCCGAATGTGTTCCTTTATAACTGTTGATGTTGTTGTTGGAATCCACTTTGTCAGTATTCTAATAAAACGATCTTGACTTGCTGTGCTCTTGCGATTTTGATGCCTTCGAAGTCTTTTCAGTTGAACCAGTCTCAACATATCTGGAATAGAATAAATTCGAGAGACATCTCTCTGGTTAACCCCTATTATTTCGGCCACGTTCCTCTGACTTCTACGGCCTCGGTTTAAAGCAGAAGTTCTGGGCATTTTTAACTTCTTATAGTTAAGTTGACAATGTCAAAAAATTCACCTTACAAGTCGATTAGGTTGTTTATTGTTATACGAGTAGTTGTTTATTGAGTTTTAGAGGAGCAAACACTGATTTCGATCGAAATCCGTGTGAGCAAATTTAGATATCATCATTTCATCCTCCCTGTATTAAAACTGTAAATGTTTAAACATTGTGATGATATATAGTAATTCTGAAATTAGCGTCTTTTTACTTGATACCTGTATCAAGTAATGAAAAATAATAATACAAATACATTATTAAATTTGGCAACACTGTTTAGGGAAGTTAAAATAAGAAGTACATCTTTAGGTATTCAAAAATGTTCAATGCCTAAGTGTATTATTAATTAACCATATTAAGTTATGGTTTAAAGTGTATATCTTTTTATTCAAACTTGGTGATGTGGTAAAGTAAAACTTTACGTATCCGTAGCATATGAAAAAATTAAATCTGCATGCCCCATCTCTTTTTAGCAGTAATATTAAATTTTGGTTTATTGACAAGCTTACGTAATTTTTAGTTTTCCTGGTACAATACAATACAATTTTCGACTCTGCCTAGGGCTTCAGAAAGTAGAAGTAGAAGGCCTATCAGGAAAAAAAAAACTTTGTTAAAATCGGTTGAATAATAACATAACAACAATGACTTATAAGCTTGATATTCGAAAAAGTATTAGGTAATATTATACAGATTTCAAAGTATTGACCACAAATTATCGGACAACAAAAGACTGTGAGAAAGGAACACCTTGTGTAAACCTGCCAAACAGTGTAAGATCTAAAGATTTAAGTGAAGCTAATGAACAAAGCTTAATTGAAATTAGTGACATAGAGATCAGTTTAAAAAGAATTGGTGTGCTATGCCATTTATTTTGTATATAAAATTATAATTAAAATTATTATAAAATTAAAACAAAATAAAACATGTCATTATTAATTGTTCCCAAAATGTGTGGGACTTACGTTAACACATTATTTGGTCTTTTCATGTATCCAAATTCAATATTTATCTGAAATATATTTAAATTAGCTAGATGAAGCCTCAACCATTTTAAAGGTGGAAACGTTTATATATCTGCAACATATTCATGACGCACCGTTGAAATTTCCATAAAATCTTGTGATAAACATCAACCCATGCAAAGCCCATCACTCTTTTCCCTATTTAGCTTACAAACACTAAATAAATAGAGTTTGAATGGGTAAATCTTCGGCGCTTTGACTAAAGCTGAACGCATTTATATCGTTTTTATAACATGAAGCAAAATATTCAAGCGTGTTGTAAAAAAGTTTTTAAATATTCAGGCGTCGCTTTACATTGCCACATAAATAACTGACTAACGTTACGGGTATACTTTCTTTTTAATATGAAGTCCGTATATTTAAGCTTAACATAAACATTGCCAAAATTAAGATAATGTTTTTATTTCGTCGTTTTTATTATATTATAATGTAAGTTTTTTGTTTGGATTATAATGGTCAAATTTAAGCTTGTACACACAACATTATTTTATACATAGATAAGGGACATGAATTGTCTAAAAATATTATGAAGTAACAATTTTTATATCCAAACTCAAACTAAGAATTGCAAAATTATATAGCTGAAAGTTTCAAATATCTACTATGTATTTCAGAAATAAAATGCAATAGGAATACAATCTAATCTTAGATACGTTAAGAATCTTAGATACTGCAATAGTAAATTTATTTTGTACAAAAATTAAAAAAATCGGTAAATTTCCTTTACCCGGAAATTCCCTCATTATGAATATTTTCTTTTATTAAGAATAGTGAAGTGTGTCCCAATTTAGTAACGTACATAATCATTCAGGAACACACATAAATATACTGTCTTTTGAAACAATTGGGCGCCATTTTGTTCCATATATTGGATATCTACCAATATTTTACCAGTTTCTACCTATTGCCGCACTTGATTTCTAGGCATAATTTAAAATAAATTCAATAAGTAGTTTTTACATTGACACCCATCGCTATTTTGTTATGTCATGTTGAATTCCTAACAGTTTATCGCTATATCACATTTACTTTTTCTGCAAAATTGAAAGTCAACAGAGTAAGATTTTTTTACGCTGATTTTTTTTTAATTTTAATTTGAACGCCATTTTGTTCCACCATTTGAATTCATATCACAACTTGACCAATTTATCTTTATATCACACTTAATGCTTGCACAAAATTTGAAATTAATCTAATATGTAGATTTTTCAGACTCAGTTTTTAAATATTTTGTTAGGCCGTTGTTTTGTATTGCTATCTTGATTTGATTTTATGCAAAATTTGAGGTGAATTGGATAATTATTATTTTAGTAATAATATTTCAACGTTTCACTAGTCCGCCATCTTGTTCCGGCAATCCGATTTTTACTAAAATACTACGAGGTCATCACCAAATGAACTTTAATTTTTTAAGTCAATCTGACAAGTAGTTCTTAGCTATGCCGCGAACTCACAGATAGATAGAGAAACCGACGGAATTCATAAAACATATTTTTTTGGCATCTAGGAACGCTAAAACTTGAAGATATATAAAACCTGAGAGGGTGATTTGTTCACAATTAAAAACATATTATTTGGCTGCCATCTTGAATTAGTACCAGAATTTCACTAATTCGTCTCTATACCACAGTTATTTATAGCACGTAATTTGAAATCAGTCCATTAAGTAGTTTCTTCCGGCTGAATTTTTTTAATATTTTATTAAACAGCCATTTTGTTCCGCTATCTTGGATTCGTACCAAAATTTTACCAGTTTAGTCCTACATAATACTTAATTTTTGTGCAAAATTTGAGATAAATTGTTTAAGTAATTTTTTAATAATAATTTTTTTAAGATTTCACTAGGCTGCCATTTTGTTTTGCCATATTGGATATTTACCAAAATGTTACCAGGTCATCCTCATATGACTCTTAATTTTTGACCAAAATTTGGAGTCAATCGGGTAAGTAGTTTTTAGTTCTTATTTTTATCTGAAGGTCACAGTTTTTCAAAAGCTTTTTATATTTCTGAAATGTACTTCGGGTCATTTAGATTCGACATCTTATCTCTTTATCGAGGTTTCATTTTTCCTGAAGCCAGCTTTCTAAATACTAAACTAAGACTCTCTGAAGGTTATTGCGATACACTGTCAATTTCCTATTATCTCTGCTAATGACGATACATTTGGTTTTCTTAGGGTTTACCTTTAGGCCATACCTTTCACTAACAGAGGTTACTCGATCTGATATTTGCCGCAGTTCTTCAACGCTGTTTCCTATTACGAATGTGTCCTCGGCATATATTATGTTGTTAATATGTTTTCCATTGACTTTTATGCCGAGATATTCGTTGTCTAATACCCCATCAAATATGCTTTCGGAATAAAAATTAAATAACAGTGATGACATAATACACCCCTGTCTTACCCCTCATCGTATTGATACGTCTTCAGTTGTAATGTTTTTTGAAGCAACATGTGCGGACTGGTACCAATACAAGCTTTCGATGATCGTATATCCTTCTCGTCAATGAGTACTACATAAGCAAATTTTCACTGCCAACTCTGGGTATGGCAGGAGCTTAATCTGTCTCATTTAAAGCCGACTAAAATCTTTAGTACCTTTGTGACATGCGTTAGCGTTCTAAGATGACTCAAACGAAAGCTCTTTACGAGTGTAAAATTTGGCGCAAAAATCTGGGGCCCTGAAAAGAATGCCAATTACTATGAAAAGAATGCATCAGTCATGAATGATTGCTTAGGTTATCGATAGAAATGACCTGCTTTTGATAAACCTCACCCTTCCTTCGAGATTTTAGATTCGTGCAGCTTTAGTAAAATGAATAAAAATGACTAACTTTCCGACTGGCAGACATTTTTTTTACCTAATTAAAGCCTGCCTTATTTTTGTGCAAAAACTATGTAGCTTGCGTTAGCGTTCTGACAGGGCTCAAATGTAAGGTCGTAAATTAACTTGACCACCAAATCTACCTGTATCAGAAGACGAGACTATCTTGCTTGAAGTTTAATAATATTTGGTAAAAACTAAGTTGAATGTGTTAGCATTCTGATAAGTCGTGAATGAAAGTTTTAAACGAGTATTAGACGAATAACATTGACTCTCAAGCAGTAAGAATTATCATCTGTCTCCCTCTCCCCTTCTCTCACTCCCACTCTCCGAATGTAACGATACAGTAAAAACCGTGCCACGGTGGCAGTACAACCGGATTCTCTATAAAAGTAGCGTGAAATGTGAATGCATCTGCATTTGGAGTACGTCGACGAAAACTCCAACTCCGCGCAGTGTAATCTAGCGGTACATTATATTTAGACCTCAGGTCTTTGTTGTTTGCCCAAGCATAAAAAATAGTGTTATACCTATTATCTTGGCAGTTGTACTTTGGTCAAACTTTATTACACTTTGATTTTTTAGCAGTAATGTAATACAATATTCTTAAATTCGTAGTTTCGGTTTAAATATGTCCTATATTTTGAAATAAAAATACTTAAGTAATTTTATCCACGCCACACCCAGGTTTTTGCGCTAAAGGCCCATAGTCGATGTAGCATGATTCTAATTTAATGATATTATTTTTCACTCTAGAAAGATTTAAAATATTTATATTAACGCCGTGTAATGTTATAGGTGTTCTCAGATTTTAATGAAGGGTTTTATGTGGTGCATTTCATCTAGTTGCTCGTTTCTCGCCCCTTTCTCTGCACTCATTAAAACAAAGTGACATTTAGAGTTTCAAAGATAAATGTAAACAGCAGAAAACGGTTAAACAGGAATTAAATTTCATACATACAAACTATTGTATTCTCAAAATTAGATAACATTTTCCAGAAAGCATTCTAGGCCATGCATTTTTAGTATCTTAATTTAGATGTCATTACGTGAAAAATGTCTTAAAGACACCTATTTATTATTACAGTTTAACATTAAATTAAGTTATATGACAGTCCTACTATATCGTATGGATCAAAATTGTACAAAGATCAAATATACTAACTAAAAATGCTTATGAAACTAATATAACACAAATAAATTATATTGTTCTAAAATATAATATTTGAGAGAATAGTTTAAATATTCGTGAATTTTTGGTACACTTTATAATAGTTTTATTATACATGATGATTCTATTATATAGTATAGATCTCTTACCAAAATTACTTTTCACTTGGACAAGTCTTGAATTTTTATATAATCGTATATTATGTTTATGCAATTCTATTATGTTTATATTTGAATTTTTGTTTTTACTGTTTATATTGTGCACTAATATGTTCGTTTTTAATTTATATACATTTTCGGTGGTTCCAACTATAATAATTTATAGTGTATGCATTTAATTATTTTATTTTGTATTTTTTTAATGGGTTTAAAACAGCTGAACAAGCAGATACCCTTATTGAAATTAAATATTAATTTTTTGAATAAATTAGGGACAAATAAATATTTAAGTGCAATAACATTCCTAGCCCTATACAGAACACCAGTTAGTGGAGAAATGCAATTTCTTAAAATGTAGGTTTTCCAGCTATAATTTTCATCCAAATACAATTCTAAAGATTTGGTTGCATTTAAAATATAAAATAATTTTACCATTAAATGATAACGAAAATATTCTGTTAGTAACACTGATTTCGTTTACCATCGTAAAACTAGATTTCTGGGCATTTAAAACCGTGAAGCCATCTAAATAAATATTTTTTTAAATAATAGTTAATATTGCTCTCACTTTTATTAACAGTTTAGCCAAAATAAATAGTTGTAGCATTTTTAGCAGATTTATTGATTACTCTTTATTTCTATATTATATAAATATTGCAATATCATGATTTACCTTGTCAAACCCCCTACATAAATCCAGAGAAACTAAGCAACATTTCATATTATCAAGAAATCATGGATCTTGGGATTAGATCGTGTCAAAATGGAATCACTTTCCGATGTTTCGTCTTCGATTGCAAGAGACATCTTCATGGATCTTCACTTCACGAGATCGGAATACTGAATCAGCTCTTACATCAACGTATTTTGTCTTTCAAAAAACTTTCTGTGAGCAAATCTCAGGAGCAGCCATGGGATCTCCGCTATCACCAGTGGTAGCCAATATCTTCACGGAAGTTTTTGAAGAGGAAGCCTTAAAGTCGTCTCCACTAAAACCAAAATCATGGTTCAGGTATGTAGACTCCACTTTTGTAATATGGCTTCATGGTACCTCCCTGGGTTTCTTGATAATCTGAATCAACAACATGCTAATATAAAATTTACAATGGAAATTGAATCAGAAGGCATGATTCCCTTTCTAGATGTTTTTGTACAAAGGAAAGGGGATGGTTCCTTAGGACACTCTGTATATAAAAAACCAACGCATACGGACAGGTACTTAAATGCAAATTCACATCATCATTCAACACAAAAACAATCAGTTATTAATTCGTTGGTTTACAGGTGCCTTGCGATTTGTGACCAAAATTCTTTACAATGGGAAACAGAGAAACTGACTCAAGCTTTAAGAGGGAATAGATATTGCACTGATGATATCAGACGATCAACTAGAAAATATAATAATCCTACTCCACGAAATGATACTAATAAGTAGTTACCGATAGCAAATGTAGTTCTTCCATTTATACACGGACCTACAGACAAGATTGTAAGTTTACTTCACCAGTCCAACATACGTACAATCTTCAACACACACAAGAAAATTGGACAATGTTTGCGATCGCCAAAGGACATTATTCCTTCTCAAATGGAAGGAGTATATGCAATTCCTTGTTCCTGTGGTGATGTCTATATCAAAAAGAAACAAATTGTACAATCTGCTGCATCTGAACACCAACATTCTACTGGACATGTCATAAATGTAAAAGGAACAAAAGTTCTTGCATTGGTTTCGGGATTCTATAAACGCAAAATTAGAGAATCTAATTTATAGAGAGATTTATAAGCATCCTTTTAATAGAGATACATGCTTCAGTCTACATCATACGTGGAAACCGATCGTTACACCGACTACAAGTAGCCAGCCTGGGTCTTTCCAAGCTCATTCAGTTTTCCGATCTCGTGAAGTGAAGATCCTAAAAGATGCCTCCTGCAATCGGAGGCAAAACGTCGGAAAGTGATTCCATCATGACACGGTCTAATCCCAAGAACCATGATTTCTTAATTGACCACAGCCGTGAAAGCTTTCGTTCTATATTTCATATTATCATCAATATTCATCTTAATGTTGATAATAACATCAGAAACTGCAATTTTAGTATTCCTAAATTTACGAAAGCCATATTGCCCATTAAAAAGCAATTTTTGGTTATATCTGGTAGTATTGAAACTAGCCTGTATATCCTCTTTAAAGATTAGTGAAATGTATTCATTTTTAATTTATTTGGATAAATTCCGGTTTTAAGAAAATTTTTGTTACATATAATAAAATTGAATTTCTTGGTACTTTAACACTTTGTATAATTTTGATTGGTATGATATTGAATTCAGCTGCTTTTTTGGGATATAATTCATTAATTTTATCTTCCAAAGTCTATCTAAGTTTACATAAGAATACCTGTAATTTTGCTTGCTAAGGTTTCTGGGATTTCTACAAAATGGACACTCATATCTGTACCTATTTGTTGTTTTCCTTCAATTTTTTACCATTTACAGTGAGATAGATATTTGTTGCTTTCATTTTCAGTCTTGGATTTGTTTGTTAAAAGTAGAAGTGATTTTTGTTTTATCTAACTAATTTGTTTCGTGTTTGAAATGAGCATGTTTCAAAATTATTCCCAATTTCTTCATATAATAAATATATTTTAATTTAGGAATGTTTTCCATTTCGAGATACATTACTGGAATTTCTATTATTTAAATTTTGTGACCACTGAGTTGACTTCTTTTTAAAACGAATGTGATTTCGTCTGATTTATTGCTTAATGCATGGTCTATTAAAGTTGAACTGTGATTTATATATCTTGAGGAACTGTTTGAATTTAGAACTCCAAAATTGTTTGGTAAATAGATAAGATGCGGAAATGTGGCTAACCTTTTACATTATAAATTTAAAGTTGCAACATAAAAATTCAAGGCGACTGTCGGCTCAAAATAAAAGAAAAATTTGGCAATTAATTCCATTTAAAATTAGTTATAATTTTACAAAGATCATTCCTGGTCTTTTTCTTTGGACTTGATGTTTAAAGTCGACTTTTCCAAAAACTTTAAAATGACAATTTCAAGTGAAATTTCCGGAAATGTCCAGTAACTTTTCAAATATTTCCATATATTTTTAAATTAAAACTAATACCAAAAACCTAATCTTACCTTAAAATTTTTAAATGGTTTAAAAAAAATAAGGGCGATAAAGGCAGCGAGTTTTATAATTAAAATTATATTTTTTTAAATACCCGTTTGAAACTAAAGCGTTGAGGTGTATAATGGACATACAACCCCTTTTGCTATCCTGTTGTGTAATTTTATGTATACATGGTGACTATGAAAATGTACAAACTCAAAATCTAGTATTTTACTTGACATTTTCGAAAAATTAAAACTTGATTTAAACTTTTTTTATTTGAAAGGCTTGAGTTTAAATTTTTAGATTAATAAATTAGTATTTGGTGAGTACGAGTTAAATTATATTTAGATACATATATATTATTATCCTTATCATAATAGTTAATGAAAACTAAAATATCTCGAAAGTATCAAATATGTTTAACTCAAAAATAATTTACTTTTAATTATTTTTCTTCTTAGTATTTATGATAAAATCTAATTTTAATAGTGTCGCTTACTTCTCTATTCGTCACTTTTTGTATTATGTTATATACAATTGGATGTACATATACTACAAATTATAATATTCTTAAAAATGTAACTTGTAAAAAATCACTAAAAAGTGAAAAATAAAATATTTAATATAAATAGAACCGCCTTCAAAAAAAATCGCTAAAAAGTAAAAAATAATATTTTATTTATTCTTTAAATATAAACATCTTCAGCGCCTAAATAATGACTAATCTGTAATAATATATATTAAAAAAATATACATACACGTATTACCTATACTCACTAATAACCTAAGACCTAACCTAGACCTCGTCACTATTTTGAAGTCGAACTACCGAGTAAATTTGATCGCTGCTGGGGTTGGAGTTGTTGTATAGTTTACATTTAGTTTACCTAGGTGTATCTTCTATAACACGGCCGTTAATAAAATCATCATGCACTAATCTAGCCAACAGTTACTACATGCGAATTCGTTATTGGTCTGTTTGGACATTTATAAATGTCTTATAGGAAGTCAGTATTGTCATTTGATTTTGTGCTCAGCGATCACAAAGAGGCCCTGAGAGCAAGTTTAAAAGATTTAAGGCTAGCTATATATTTGGTTTATATGTAATGTATTATAAAATACATCAACTATACTTTGTAATGGCTATGTGAGGCTGCTTTGGGCGTCGACTTCAAAATATCTGTATTTAAGGAATAAGTAAAATATTATTTTTTACTTTTTAGCGATTTTTTTGAAATCGTTTTCATTTTTTTTAGTGTTATCACGCTGTAGTACTGTAATAAAATAATAAGATGAAATATATTTGGCTCATCAAAATTAGTAAAGGACATGTTCTGATTTTTGCCAGTATTTACAAAAGTAAGAACCACGTTAAGTTTACTATAAAACAACTAAAGGGAAAATGAATAGAATAAAGTGATAATTTTTAACATAAAATTATATATTTTATTGTTGTGTATTGATCGATTTTTTTCTTTTTTCGTCCTGTCAAATTAATTTATAATGTGTTTTCTTGATGCAGATGAAATATTAAGAAACATCCAGAGGAAATACACAATAAAAGTGTCAGCAGTTAGTCCATTAATAATTGGGTCGTAATGTAATGTATTCAAAAAAAAGTGTCTTTCTACACTTACGTCTTAGTAAAAATAAAGATAGAACAAAATGTCCCAACTAAAGTCTATAAATTTTCCTTCTCGAATACATCTCCGTTTAAAAAAACTACTCATTAAAATGTTATTGACGTCAGTTTATGTTTGTCACAGTGCATTAAATGTACAGTAAAATTTAATGTGAACTGCTGGAACTTCGAAGTGCATGATGGAAATTTATGGTCTAACTTAAAACAAAAAATCTCAAAGAATGGAAAAGATGTTTGACTGCGGTTTGCAGTACATTTGGATTTAGACCCTTTGGAATAAACATCCCCTAAAAATCAACCTTAACTTATTTTTCTTAAATGGCACCCCTGTTATTTCTTTCAATTTGTTTAAATGAATGGCATAAGTGAAGTTATTATTTTCTAAAACCAAAGTTAGAAAAACTTTGTATGTTTGATAAATAGGGCTTCATGTTTTAAAAATATACAAGTTTAATAATATTTTTTTGCAATTTTGAGAAAAACTTATGTCCAAGTATTTTGTAACACGTTGTGCATTATGTGGTGGAACGCCATCTTGTTGCCATATTATTAAATGACGCTCTAAAATTAAACATCTTGTAAAAGTCTAGGCAATAAATTTTGGAAAAAAATTAAATATCGTTCTGAAGTTAACGTATCATCATAAAAGTAAGGCTCAATAAAATGTCTATGAAATACCCCAGCCCACGCGTTAATTCCAAATATCGTCTGAAGACGAATTTCAATTATTTATCAAGTATTGTTTTCAGTTTTAATCAGCATTGTGTTTATTAACAACCACATTATTATGAAATCTGCTTTTATCTGTCCAACAAACGTGAAAAAAAATTTCGGGATTGTCATACATTGCAACCCGAAGGGCTATGACAAACTATAATCTTTGTTCAAAATCACCAAGGCGTAATGCTTGCAACCAAGTGAATTTTGAAAGGGTGAAGTTTGTTTTCTCCGAGATTTCGCTGGATGATATTTCTTGAAATGTTACATTCCCTTGCAAGAGTACGGATGGAGATGTGCCGATTTACTGCAGCATAAGCCAACACATTAATAACGTTCTCCTCATTTCTGATTGCCATTCGCTGATGCGAATGTTTCAAATTGGTGTGCATCTTCTCTAACTTCCACTCTGGAAACCGAGGGTGTAAGACGTCCAGGAAACCATTGTCGATAAATTCTTTCTGCTTCAAGACAATTTTTTCGACATTCTCCGTTAATAAGGAACATATCAACGTAAACATTTGGAGAAAACCGTTGGACACAATAGTGTTCCTCTGAACAATGTATATAATTTTTTAAGTAAATTATTTTTATTTCTCTCGTAAAAGGGAAGTACTGTGATCGTGAAAAAATCACCCTTTGAGCTTTTTTCAGATTTTTTACTTTCAAGATCCCCAGATACCGAAAAACACGTTTTCTCAATTCTGTCGGTCTGTCTGTCTGTCCGCCACATAGCTAAAAAACTACTTTCAATTCACTTCAAGTTTTGGTCGAAAATTAAGAGTTATATGGGGATGACCTGATAACATTTTGGTAAAAATTCAAATGATAGCCTAGTGAAATGTTAAAAAAAAATATTACTACAAAACTATTGATCCAATTTATCCCAAATTTTGTACAAATAGAAAGTATTATGTGGGAATCAACTGGTAAAATTTTGGAACAAATCCAAGATGGCGGAACAAAATGGCGGCCTAATAAAATATTTAAAAATTCAGCCTGAAAAACTTTTTAATGAACTGATTTCAAATTGTATGCCATAACTAATTGTTCTATAGAGATGAACTTGTAAAACTGTGATACTAATTTAAGATGACGGCCAAATAAAATATTTGTAATCACGTTTCACATATCTTCACGTTTTATCTTCCCTAGATGCCAAAAAATATGTTTTATCAATTCCGTCGGCCAATCTGTTGGTTTGTCTGTTTAAACTATTTATCAGATTGACTTCAAATTTTTGTACAAAATTAAGGGTCATATGGGGATGTATCCGGTAATATTTTGGTAAAAATCCATTATGCCGGAAAAAGATGGCTGTTTTATTACCGAAAAAACTAATTATCCAATTTATCTCAAATTTTGCACAAAAATCAAGTGTTACATAGGAATGAACTGGCAATCTTATGGTATGAATATAAGATAGCAAAACAAAATGGCGGCCTAATAAAATATTTTGAAAAATCAGCATGAAAAAACTACTTTTTAGATTAACTTTAAATTTTGTGCAAACATTAAGTGTGATATAGAGATAAACTGGTAAAGCTGTGGTTCCAATTCAAATTTTTTAAAAATTAACGTAAAAAAATCTTATTTAATTGACCTTAAATTTTGCAGAAAAATTAAATGTGATATAGAGATAAACTGGTAAGAATTTAACATGACGTAACAAAATGGCTGTATGTATCAATGTAAAATCTATTTATATTATTTTAAATTATCCACAAGAATCAGTTGTGGCATAGGAAGAAATTGGTAAAATATTTGTAGGAACCCAATATGGAACAAAATGGCGCCCAATAAAAATGTTTGTAAAGACAGTAATGACTATGTACTGAACTAAATTGGGTCACACTTCACTATTCCTCATAAAAGGAAACATTCATTCCGGGTAAAGGAAATTTACCGATTTTTTACATTTGCAATGAAAATGTTAATATTCATTTATTGTTCTGGTTTACAAGTAAAGAAATTATATCTATTCTATAGAAAAAACCGTTAGAGCCACAGCACCCAAGCCATTACCCACCCTTTATTCATTTTAGTAAAGATAATACCATTAAACAGGAAAAATGTATAATGTAAAAAATGTTGTCTTTTTAGTTTACTTAAATTAAAAAAAAAAGTTACGATCGAACAGTTGAAAAATGAAAACTAGCTTTTTTATTTTAAATAGAATACCTCACATTTTTCTAATATTAGGGAAGGTTACGTTTTTCTTATTATAAATACGTGCAGTTAGAATATGTATTCCTATTTTTCTGAAAATAATTTTTTTCTGTTATTCAGTCGATTTGGCAATTGGACAATATTTCTTTTAATTTATTTTTTTTATTTCAAAAGAAACCTAAGAATAAATAACTAGTACGTAATTTTATAAACAAAATTAAATAATGCAAACTAAAACGGCCTATTTCGTGCAATTTTGAAAATGTTTCTTGCATTAGAACTGTAGGGCGCGCATGTCTAACGGGACGCCGAAGTTGTACAGAAGGGGTAGGGGCGCCAAAATAAATAAACAAGATATTAGAATTATTTTTTTCTCATTTTTATGTCTAGAAATACTTACAGCCTTTCTAAGAGCATAGAACTATTGACTAATAACTGCATGCTTTAAACAGCTCAGATTGTCAAGTTAGATTGATATTTGGACTTCAAAGCAGCTAGGGCGCGGCGGGGAAAACCAGTTTTACAAAATTAAAAAGTAGAAGAAGGTAATGGTGTTTGGAGTGTTTCGAAAAGCTTTTGCTTTAATAAGAGAATAGGTATAAGATAGTTCACTGCAAAAATATGTTACCAAAATTACTTATTACCAAAATTTAATTTTTCCACGCCACTTGAAGAAAGATTCGTCACTTTCAAATTGACTTTTTACCCAATTCTAGTCACTCAACTTGTTTGTAATATTTGATACTTCCTTCTGCGGAAAGTAATTGCTGTAATTAGTGCTCAATATTTCTGAATGACCTTCCACTGTCTTTAGCAACAGATTTTTATGATACTCTTCCGGTAGGTAACTCTTGATATCTCAAAGATATTTTGTTTTAATTTGTTATTACAATTATATTTTCTCACAGATAGCGAAATTAGTTGTATTATTTCCCTCAAGTTGAAGATTAAGTGAATTAAGTTTTTGAAATAAGTCGACTAAGTACGTGAGCTTCATTAGAAATAACTTTCCGAAATATTCCAGATTGTCAAGACTCTCCTCGCTCAAGAATATTGCTATTTTATTTCTCAATTCGTAGCTTTAGCGTTAAACACCTTGCCTCGTGACAACCATCTGGAGGAACGACAATGACAAATATTTCAATGCATTTCCTATTAAATTCATTAGCCTAAACATTCTAAAAATTATTAGTTCAGTGACCGCTGTTACATGCTTAGTAAAATATTGCTTAATCAATTAAGGAACACTGAACCTCCTAAAACAGTTTCAGCAATAAACAAATCGGTGAATAGTATTTGTTCGGCAGATATAATATGGCGAATACAAAAGCAATCGCTGACACAGTACTATTGGCTGATTAGTTAAAGGCTTGAAAATGCTTAGGAAAGGGACAGTCTACAATCAGACAGTCAGTTGCTTCTGTTATATTGAGTTAAGTGACGGTAGTGTTTTCGCTAATATATAAGATGACCCCCAGCAATATATTTAGGTAAGAACCGTTTTAAGTTAAAATTATTAGTCCTTGTTATAACCGCTTGCTGTGTTCTTGATTATGTTCTTGTATTAATATAGATATAGTTTGTTTTGGAAAATAGTTCTTTGTTATAATTTGGTAAACATCCCCAACGTCCCTAGACACAGCCCGACAAAATGGGGTGTGACAATATGTTCAGCCCCCATATCTTCACAAAGAAAAGCGGAAATCCTTGATTGTACAGATCTGGTTTTTATATAATTAACTACTTCGATAAATTCTATCTGAATCAGGACTTACCGAATTTGATGCCAAAGCTTCCAATGAATCATATTGTGTGTCCAGACATCTCTTGGAGATTCCTTCTCTACTGCCGGACATGGCTTGAACTCCATCGGTGCAAATTACAAAACGATCTTTCCACTTCAAGTTTCAGCTGAGAATAACATCATATGCAATTCTAAACATCCCGACAGCATTTGCTATTCTTGGTATAGACTTACAAAACAGGAAGTCTTTAACTATTGCAGTCCATGACAGAATCTGATATAGCAAATCAAATTAGATGCTTATAAAACTTTCTCGTTTACTGTAGTGCTTTGGGGAAATCTGACTTCTGTTCCCGAAAGAACTAAATTTTTCTCAAAAAAAAAAAAAAAAATAGGGGCTTATCAATATTCTTTATACAGTTTCTAAATGCCTATTCAGTTTATTGAGCTTCATGCTATCGGCAGCCAAAATTTTGACATTGAATTTTTCTTCACCACTAGCATTGAACTTGTAAAACCGAATTTTAATAACCCTTGATTATATTTGCGTGTTTTTGATTTTACAACAAAATCACCATGGCTACTGGTACGTGATGAAATAGAAGTTTCTTCGTCATTAAATTTACGTTTGCCTAAAATTAAGAATCTATTCATACTTACTATATATGGGTACCTACAATTTCAGCTTTTGGACTCCACTTCACTTTTTTTTATAACACTCTTTTTACTTCCCTCGTAGAAGAGAAATATGGTAATCGTGAAAAAATGACCCTCTCAGGATTTACATATCTTCACGTTTTAGCGTCTCTAGATGCCAAAAAAATTGTTTTATCATTCCGTCGGTCCGTCTGTCTGTCGGTTTGTCAGTTCGCGACATAGCTTAAAGACTACTTACCCGATAGACTTCAAATTTTGATAAAAATTAAAGGTCAGATGGGGATGATCTGGTAATATTTTGGTAAAAATCTAGTATCGCAAAACAAAATGGCAGCCTAGTGAAATGTTAAACAAATTATTATTAAAAAACCACTTATCCAATTAATCTCAAATTTTACACAAACATCAAAGTATTATGTTGGAATTAACTGATAAAATTTTAGTACGAATCCAAGATGGCGGAACAAAAATGTTTCAAAATTCAGCTTGAAAAAACTATTAAGTAGTTTTAATTTCAAATTGTGTGCCATAACAAATTGTGGTATAGGGATCAATTAGTAATATTGTGGTGTTAATTCAAGATGCCCGAACAAAATGGCGGCCAAATAGAATGTTTGTATTCGTAAAAAAATCACCCTCTCAGGTTTTACATATCTTCATGTTTTAGCGTTCCTAGACGCCAAAAATTATGTTCTCTCAATTCCATCGGTCCGTGCGTCTGTCGGTCTGTCTGTCGTTCTATCAGTTCGCGAAGTAACGTAAAATTTCCTTATCCGATTGACTTAATATAGAACATATCGACGTATTCATTTGGAGAAAATCGTCGCACACAATAGCAACAAAAAAACTGAAGTAGATAAAATATTTACAGAAGAATGCATGTTGTTTAAAAAAAGTGTATTGCGTATTCTTATCTTAAATATTTTAAGATGTTCAAAATGTTTTTTTTTTGATAAGTTGGTGTTCAAAAAATATATCTTTTAATATGTCATTGATTTTGATATTTCACAAACATTAAAATTGAAAAAAAAAACATTTTTAATTAAATTTTTAACTTATAGATATAGCAGGTGACGTTAATTGTGGGACACCCAGTATATATATATATATATATATATATATACATATATATATACATATATATAAATCAACAGGATTTTCCTTTATCCAAAAAAAATATTTTGAATAATTGAAAAGTTTTACTTTTTTACTTGAACTCCACCTCAAATAGCGAGAAGTTAAATAATTAATTGATAATAGTAATAATAATACCGATTAAAATAGAGTATCTAATCTCAAAACTTCTTTAAATTTATTATTTTTCGGTTTATTGGATAGTCCTTGTAATTTGGATTTAAAGTTTTCTGTTTTGGTTCGTTTATCCAATATAGATATGCTGATTTATAACATTAGCAATTAGTGTTAAATAATTTATATTTAATCTTTTAAACCCAATGTTAAAAGAAATTTCTACCCACAGTATACTGTTTTTCCGCTGTAGGTGTCATTAAAAAATCATATTTTACGGTGTTATTAACTTATAATGATATATATAATATGTCATTGATTTTGATATTTCACAAACATTAAAATTGAAAAAAAAACATTTTTAATTAAATTTTTAACTTATAGATATAGCAGGTGACGTTAATTGTGGGACACCCAGTATATATATATATATATATATATACATATATATATACATATATATAAATCTTTGCTTCTTGCCTCAACAGGATTTTCCTTTATCCAAAAAAAATATTTTGAATAATTGAAAAGTTTTACTTTTTTACTTGAACTCCACCTCAAATTTACTAAAGGACAAACTTGTATCAACTGAAATTGCTGGATTAGCGAGAAGTTAAATAATTAATTGATAATAATAATAATACCGATTAAAATAGAGTATCTAATCTCAAAACTTCTTTAAATTTATTATTTTTCGGTTTATTGGAGTAGTCCTTGTAATTTGGATTTAAAGTTTTCTGTTTTGGTTCGTTTATATATAGATATGCTGATTTATAACATCAGCAATTAGTGTTAAATAATTTATATTTAATCTTTTAAACCCAATGGTAAAAGAAATTTCTACCCACAGTATACTGTTTTTCCGCTGTAGGTGTCATTAAAAAATCATATTTTACGGTGTTATTAACTTATTGTTGACAAATGCCTTTGACCCTGGAAGACGAATTTTAATTAATGCGTTCCTATAAAAATTAATAAAAGATCACCACTTGCTTATCTGTATCCAGCAACAAATGAATCATTTCGTCAAAATTTTCAATTTATTAGTAATTCGATCTTATCGGGTTTTGAGTTTCCATTACGCTAATGAATATCGTTGCGGAAACATGATAAGGAATAAAAATTCATCACGCGCGGGGTTTTGAGAGACGTTTTTGACAGTGGAATAAATCGCAATTGTCGTGGGCAATGAAATCAAAAATGAAATATTAGTAGTAATAGAACTGGGAGAGTGTACGAAATGTATTTTGAATTACTTATGTCAGAGAACGAGAAAACGTAAACAGCTATAAAATATTGACAGTAACATATCAAAAAATTTATAACTGTGGGAAAAAGAGTGACTGTGTACAGTAGAAGAGCTAGCGGCCAAATCAACTAAGGTGTTTTAACAAGGCTAGAAATTTGTAAACATATGTTTAAATAGTAGTTAAATGAAATGTTAATGACCTGTCAAGCCATACCGGGTTACCCAATTGATAAATTAATTTTTCAAAATGCAAAAAAAAGCAAAAACAATGGACAAGCGATTTCGATTATTGCATCTCCGTGCCAGGCGAGCATACACTCCCTATGTTTTATGTATTTTTAATGTTGCTTTTATAAAGCTATAATATATAGGAGATGTTCATGCATCTATTGTAAGGAACTATGTTAAAGGACAGGTGATCTTGTTGGTTGCAAGTAACTGCCAGGCGAACATATACAGCAGCGCGCGAGGGAAGAAGAACGTTTATCGCAATTGTTTGGGTAAAATGCATTTGTTTGAAAAAGAATAAATCTTTATTTACATTATAAAGTAGTTATATCATTAAATATTTAGTTTAACATGTTGCTAATAATGAAATATTTAAAAATTATATAAAACAATTTCAATTCAACCCTCATCTTCTTCCATTGAATATTCATCTTCCGAAACACTAGGTTGGTCTTCAACTCTTAGTTCGATATCTGCAACAAAAGTTATTTTCATAAATATCAATGCTGTGATTTCGTTAAAAAAAAGTTGCAAAATTATTAGTATTGTACATTTCAAATAGTTTACCTGAATCATTGTCGGAGGTAGCAGGTTGATCAAGCAGAGCGTCGTACACAGACAACAGAACGATCTCTCCCTCATGCCACTCGAAATTACATCTCCCGTTTATAAGTGTCCATCCATTATTTGGTGGTGATCAAGTTGAGGGAACTCGCATTTACATTTCGCCAAATACTTGTTATGTATTGAGTTCTCCATGATTAATACCACATAATAATGGTAATAAAGTCTGAAAACTGAACCCTGGGTGTTTAAGACACACATAAAATGTATACTTATTTATTTATTTCTTATAAAAAGTGCCGAATGAAGCTTTGAAACGTACGACACAATTGATATTTTCTGAAGTAGGCTTGCGTCATGTTTAAAAGAATTGATAAGAATGACATTAACAATATTTTCTTAGTTAAGCATACTTTTAAAAGTTTTGGTAGTGTTCAAAGCCATTTTACGATGGGTCATAAAAACCGCGAAATTCTTAATTCGGTGCGAAACATTGTAGATTTTTGGAAACAGGGCAAGTCTAACTGAAATATTGGAGAAACTGTTGGTAAATCGCGTGCCAGTATTCAGTATATTGTTAAACATTTTATAATTTTGCTCGCCTGGCAGGCAGTTGCAACTAACAGAATCACCTATCCTTTTACATAGTTCCTTACAATAGATGCATCAACATCCCCTATAAATTATAATTTTGTATTCACACATGAAATTACAGCATTGATATTTACGAAATAGCTAACCAGGGGTTGAAGACCAACCTAATGCTTCGGAAGATGAATATTCAATGGACGAAGATGAAGGCTTTGATTAAAAAAATGTTTTTATATTTCATTATTAGCAACTAAATATTTAATGACATAACTACTTTACAATGTAAATAAAGATTTAAAAAACTCTCCTTCCCTAGCACGCTGCTGTATAATATGTTCGCCTGACAGTTTCATGCCACCAACAGAATCACCTGTCCTTTTACATAGTTCCTTACAATATATGCATGAGCATCCCCTATAAATTATAGCTTGGCAAAAGCAACATAAAAAATACATAAAACATATGGAGTGTATGCTCGCGTGGCACGGAGATGCAACCATCTAAATCGCCTCTCCATTTCAGAAGTAAGCATTATAAAACATATTAAAAGTATAGCTTTCTAGAAGCAACATAATTTTTGTTTTTTTTTACATTTTGAAAAATAAATGTATCACTGGCGCAACCCGATATGGTATGACAGGTCATTAGCATTCCCATTAACTACTATTTAAACATCTGTTTACAAATATCTAGCCTTGTTAAAAAAACTTTAGTCGATTTGGCCGCTAACTCTTGTACTATAAGTTGTAAAAAAAATCAAGTGGTAATTACAATTTATATTTTTAAATTGTGGGATTTGCCAGAAGTTAAATAATTAATATTTAATTGATAATAATAATACCGTATAAAAACAGAATGCCTAATCTCAGAACTTCTTTAAATTTTCTATTTTGCTACATATTGGAGCAATCTTTGTAGTGTGGATTTTAAAATTTTTAGCTATGCCGGTTTATAACAAGACATCGGCAATTAGCCTTGAATTATTTATATTTAATATTTTAATCCCCAGTGGTAATAGAAATTGCTCTCCACAGTATACTATCTTTTCCGTATAGGTGTCATTAAATCATATTTTACAGCATCATCAACTTATTGTTTACAAACGCTTTTGACCCTGGGAGACGCATTTTAATTAATGGGTTTCTATAAAAATCAATTTAAGGACATCACTTGCTTAACTATATCTAGCAGCAAATGAACCATTTCGTCAAATTTTTCAATTTATTAGTAATTCGATCTTATCGGGTTTGGAGTTTCGATTACCCTAATGAATTTCATTGCGGAAACATGATAAGGAATAAAGATTCATCACGTGCGGGGTTTTTAGAGAAGTTTTTGACAGTGGAATTAATTGCAATTGTCGTGGGCAATGAAATCAAAAATGAAATATTAGTAGCAGTGGAACTGGGAGAGTATATGAAATGTATTTTGAATTACTTATATCAGAGAACGAGAAAACGTAAACAGCTATAAAATATTGACAGTAACGTATCAAGAAATTTATGACTGTGGGAAAAAGAGTTACTATATAGCACAACACTATACAAAATTTAAGATAAAAAACCACGTTTTTACAATATGCCCTTCAACTTTTTTTAACTATGTTTAAACTTTTCCGCTTTCTTTGTTCCTCTGAATAATGGATAGGTAAATTCTTTTTACATTTGCAATGTTAATATTCATTTATTTGTTCCTGTTTACTATTTGCCAGTTACAAGTAAAGAAATTATCTCTATGCTATAGAAAATGATGGTACATCTTTAGAGCTACAGCACCTAAGCCATCACCCACCCTATTATTTATTTTAGAAAAGATAATAATATTGACCAGGAAAAGTTTCCATAGGCTCTCATTTAATCAAGAATTTGACTTAAATTTGGGACGTTCTAGTTGATAAGATAACATCTTTTCAGTCTGTTCCCATTAATTTTTCTTTATAAAAAAGTACACAATCGTTTCCTATTTCTAAGAAGTTAAAAAACGTAAGAAAGGTTTTTGAAAAAAGTAATTAATCTTGGACTTAATCCACCCATGCTTGAGAAATTTACAAGATATAAAAAATGTAGTCTTTTTAGTTTACTTAAATTAAGAAAAAAAGTTACGATCGATCAGCTTTTTTTTATTTTAAATAGAATGCCTGACATTTTTCTAATATTAGGGAAGGTTGCGTATATCTTATTCTTAATTTTTTCAAAATTATTTTTTTCTGTTAATTAGTCGATTTGGCAATTTGGACCATATTTCTTTTAGTTTCTTTTTTTATTTCAAAAGACGCCTAATAATAAATAACTAGTACGTAATGTTATGAACAACATTAAATAAGGCAAAATAAAATGGCCTATTTCGTGTAATTTTGAAAATCTATCTTACATTAGAACTGTGGGGCGCACACCCCTAGGGAGACGCCGAAGTTGTCAAGGACAAGCCATTAGGATTATTTTTTTCACATTTTTATGTGTATTTTTGCAATAATATAATCATTACGAATACATTAAAACTAAATTAGAAATTCTTACACCCTTTCTAAGAGCACAGAACTAATGACTAATATCTACCTGTTTTAAACCGCTCAGATTGTCCAGTTAGATTAATATTTGGATTTCAAAGCAGCTATAACGGAAAAAACCAGTTTGACAAAATTAAGAAGTAGGAGAAGGTAACAGTGTTCGGAGTGACCGGAAACGTTTTTGCTTTAATAAGAGAATTGGTACAAGATAGTTCACTCCAGAAATTTGTTACCAAAATTACTTATTACTATAAGTGCTTTGGGGAAATTTGACTTCTTTTTCCCGAAAGATCTAAGTTTTTCTTAAAAAAAAAATTAAGGGGCATGTCAATATGCTTTGTACAGAGTTTCTAAATGCCTATTTATTTTATCGAGTTTCATGCTATCTACAGCCAAAATTTTGAGGCAAACACCACTTTGAAGTTTTTTTTCACCATTTATTTCAGTGTTTGTAAAACCGGATTTTAAGAAACTTGATCATATTTGAGTCTTTTATGATTTAATAACAGGATCAGTTCGACTAGTGGAGGTTTGTGATGAAGTAGAAGCTTATTCGTCATTAAGTTTACATTTGCCTAAAATTAAAAATCTACCCATACTATTGTAAGTATTAGTATTACGTAAATATACCATAATTTTTTCAGCCTTTGAACTCCATTCTCCATTATAACACTCTTTTTTTTATAATAATATAACTAACTGACTGAAATTTCAGTCGTATCAGTATCTGCCGTGACCATTCGGCAAAATACTCAGTATATTGTTGTATAAGTAATAGGGTGGAATGAAAATTCATCAAAAAATTTGTTTTTCGAAATCAGTTGCGGAATTCCAGAAAAAAGTTGCCTATTAGCACAGCTAATAATTTGCCAAAAAACCAGATTATTCGGATAATTTTTCGCACTGCCAGGAGGTTTAAAATTTAAAGAAATAGGTTTTAATCAGATTTTTGAAATATTTTGTTTTACTTCGTAATAAAAAAAGCCTTGATAACAATATAGTAATGGTAATAGTAAAAAATGGCATCCTTATACACTAGTCAATTACCATGTGAAATTTGTGTGATGTCAAATAACGTTATACACTGCCCCACCTAATGAAAGTAAAAAAAACTGCATTTTTAATTTTTTAGAATTTTTTACATTTTTAATTAAACTTTTCTAACTGCATAGCAAACAACTAAAAAACTACAGTAGTAAAACGATTTAACAAACATTTGTTACTTATTTCTTGAAATATATAGTCTTTGTCTTAAATTGAGGCATTACCCGACGAGACTTCAACTTAACATGTACCCATCTCAAACGGCTAAACTAGCACTTGTTACTAGTTGTGTGCACCTTACTACGGCTTGTGTATGACATAAGGATTGGGGAATCTGAATGGGAAGGTCATCACTTTTTCTGCCCTGACTTATCATCTCAGAGAGTTCGTTTTTGGAATAAGGTGGCTCTGAGAGTTCACTGTCTTGCTACGATATCAAATCTACATAATCAGTAGCCTCAGTTTAATGGCGGAACTCGTTGGCTGAGACACAATTTTTAGAATTCCACGAAGTGCAAGTTCAATAATAACTTTTCTTTCATCATACAACATTGCAATTAATCGGGGTGGCCGAAGTAACCATTTCATTGAATAATCTATTATACGTTTCATATCGTCGTTAACATATCTTGACAACCTAATTCCGTTAAATTACTGCTACCGTTGACACAGAAAGAGTTTTGTTTGATTCGAAACCAAACTGGAACATACACTTTTACCACAAATTCTACGAGCAGTTTTAAAATAGCAGCTGGCGTTTCTGTAGCAACGTATAATCGGATAAGGTGGTTAGCTGTCGTTAACCATCTAGAGTGACTGATGTTGGCTAAACTTTGACTGCAATGACCTGGGCCATCCAGATTTTGGAGAAGGTGTCGCAAAGAAAGCCCTTTAGCATGCAGTTGGTATATAAACCACTTGGATCCAGTGTTGACTGCAGTTTCATCACCATGTATTGATGTTATTTTCTTCTAAGTATTTCAATTATTAGTAATATTACAAGACTTAGCTTTATATTAGTCGTTGATCCGTATTGAGGAGTAATGTGACCCATATAAGTAGATCCTGGTTCCTTCACTAAGACATAATGTTCCTCTTTAATAGATCTTAGGGACGATTTCCTTCCTTTTTTCTAATATCAAGGTGTTATCTTTGTGACTATCAAAGTATAATCCCTGAATCGGCAAAGGATAATTTTTTTACCTAACACGAAATATCACTTCTATCTACAACACTGGAACTATTTTCTTGTGATATTGTTCCAAAATCTTCCAGGACTGCGTTAGCTATTATAGCTGCACTTCTGTCGGATACACCTGTTCTATCACAAGCCAGAGCCAGCGAAGGTAGACCGAGTCTCACTTGGGATAATTTCCTTTTCCACGAAGTGGAAGCTTCGAAAATATCAGAACTATAAATAAATCGCTATTATCTGATAAATCGTTAAGAGTTGAGAAGCAGCACGAAATTTTTGATTGGTTTTCTTCAGTATTGCATTTTAAATTTTTTATACTTTATCCTTTTTCAACATTTTTTCGTGTTGCCCCTATATCAACTAATCCCATAAAAATCTTTCATTTTGATTTTCGGTCTTTTAAGAATAACTGTTCATTTTTAGGCACTTTTCTAGATTTGTCACAAACGCAATCTTTAAAGTCTATATGCACTTACATGCCGATATGTCAAATAATTTTCTGGCATCCGCTTTGAATACATGTAATATATCTTGATACTTTCTGTGTGTTGACGTCCTTTTAATGACTTCAGAACATTTCTGTATTTATTGTAGTAATTGCTAACATTTTTACTATTCGGTTATACGACACAGTAGGAATCGACGCATTTCTCCATATGGAAATTAATTTCTTGGTGATTATTTCACATTATTAACAAGTCCTTTACAGTTCTTATTTCACAATCATGTCTAAGCCAAAGAAAATACTTCATTACATCCTCGTATTTAGGTAAAACATTGTCACTAAACTCTTGCGGAGCTCCAAGTACAACACAATTCAATGTGTTTTCCAAGCTTTTATTCTTAACGGGCGGCGCTACAACCAAAATCTAACAAAACACGTATAACCTCTGCTAAGATTATCGGCAGACTGAATAAGACCAAGACCGTTTCAACTTGTACCGACTTGTGCTTAACCGCTTGTTGCGCCGCACAGTGAGTTCGTCTTTTCCCAAATGTAATTTTGCAATATTCTTAACATATTCTAAAAATCTATATTTAAGATAGTGTTAATAATAGAAAAATGCATTTTTAGTAAATATTTTAAATCTGAAATTAACATGTTTTATACATCATTTTCAAAACAGAAAATATGATACTAAACATAGCAAATGTTTTTCTAATTTCTTACATGACTACTGTTTATAATTAAAGTTTTCTACGGTATCAAAAATTTTTAAATATTAAAGCCCTTACCTCAGAAAATTTGGGTAAGTTTTTTTTCTTGTAGAGCATGCAAAAAAAAGTTTGTTGAAGTTTAGTTTAATTTTTATATAAAAAATGAAAAAGGATTAACCAAAAACCAAAAAATTATATATGCCCATTCGGGATTTATATAGTGCTCCTTAATTACTACTGTGCACCAAAAAAAAACTGCACGATGTTTATATGACCAGAACATTTTGCAAATAATCGTCCGAGTAATAACGGTAAACATTTTACTAGGTACAAAATTTCGGAATTTTGTATTACAGCTGTCATCTTTTTAAAGTTCAAGATGGCGAACCCATTTTAAAAATATGGATATTTTTACATGCCACATCGTGTTAAAACTAAATTAACAGTTATAATGCCACATTATTTCCAAGCAAAATGATAACACTTTTAAAATTCGATAAATAACTAAGATATAATTTTATAAAACCACACTCCCTTCGATTCTTTTAATATTAGAAATGAAAATTTCAAATAAAAAACTAATCAATTAGGTAAATTTTAACGACTTTTCTACCTTTACAAAAATAAATCTTAAACGAAGATAAAGCTACCAGTTCAGTGCCAGTAATTGGCATTTTTGTAAAGATAATTTCATAAAAATATAAAAATATATAAAGTGCAATATATAAAATATAAAATAAATACAAAAATAAATATAAAAATATATTAAGTGCAATATCTAAAAAATATCGACTTCATTGTATATGCAAATAACAAAAACAATTTATTTATCACGAAAAGTATACCTAACTAATTAATTTTTATTTGAATGTTTTATTACCAATATCAAAAAAATTAAGGAGTGCTTGGGTGCAGGTGCATACGTAGTGGGCTTTTCTAAAACATTACCTGTTACATATTGTTTAGTCTAAAAGTTCTTCTATTGTTTATGTAATGAATAAATAGAAACTCAATGATATTTTGTACTCACAATTCTACATAACCTAAATAAAGCAATATTTGATAAGACACCTTGTATTCTATCTTAATTTTATATGCGTCATATAGCTATTAGTTAATAATAAGTTTAAAGCAATGATTCATGCATTTTGACATCAATTGTGTTTTTAAGTTACACAAAACATTACATTTTTATTAAAAACTGAGGCCATTTTAGTAACCCGCATCTTGTTTACATTTTTTTTTGCAAAACATTTTGTTACCTATCCTAAAAAAGTATTATATGAAATTTAAAAAACGTTAAAACAATGCTTGAATAATTATGTCGTACTACATGGCCGATTTACCACACTGTGCGCCGGTAACGTCTGCGATGCAGTTGTTTGAGTAAGGCAAAATTCTTGAAAATTAAAAAGCATGGGGGCACTTGTAGACATTAGTATATTTTAATGAAATTTGGATAGCTTTAAGGATATGTAGAAAGACAACTTTTTTTCGCTATTATGTATAAAAATTCGACTTTTTGATTTTTCGCTCCACCCTAATGAACAGGTAATTGGTATTTTTATAATGATTTTTTAAAAATTAAATGGTGAAAATCATAAGAATTCGTAGTTGATTCGTGCAGTTGCGGCTCGTGGGTATGAAAGTAGGTGAAGCGTAAATACTAATTGAATCTAATAAGAGGGGTATAAAGAACAGAAAAAATAAAAATATCAAATATATTTTGGCTTTAAACAAATATAAAACATACAGAGAAGAGAAACACTAATTTAAAAAACGTAAACCTTATTGGGTTTAAAAAATATCGTAGATTTATAGGCTACTTTTTATAAACAAAGTCGGATCTTCTGTTTTTAAGCAATGCAAATGTCTGAACAGAGTCATTTTAAGAATTGGTTTGTTGTTAATTCCGATAACAATTTATTTTCAATCAATACTGTTCACACCACACGTTGATTGTATAATTTTGTTGGGGTTCTGGACCTGACGTTCATTAACATTATTATTTCTAGAAAATGGTGTTTCTCACATTGCATAAATTATATTGTGAGCAGGATATATTTTTTCGGTCTGAATTGTATTGAAAAATACGCACAACCGACGAAAAGGATTTTTAGAGTTCGGTCTTAATGAGCCGCAGCGGTATAGCATCATTGCAGTGTTACCAAGGCGCGAATAATTTAAGTTTTTTTTTTGGTAATTTTACAACACAATGTTTGTGGGCGTCTAGCAAATAGTCGATGTGGTACTTAATTAAAGTGGTTCGTTTTATAAAAAATCACTGGGCATGGCAGCATTTTCCAAACCTTAGTTGAAGCAGCACTTCATGCCACGAGTCGCCACTGGATTCGTGTAAATCTTGTGAAACGACATCTGGTAATTACACATTTACATTACACAAACAATTGGGAAATTGTAAATATTAGTATAAGTATGCTTCTTACTAATTTTCTTGAGGTTTGACCGTTTGAACAACCCCCCCTAGATTAATTTCTGGTTTGGACCCCGCCCCCCGAACTGAATTTCTGCCTACGTGCGTGGAGCGCAGTATTATTCAGCGTTAAAAAATAGAGAGCGAAGTACAGAATATGAAAACCGCTGCATTAGACCAAGGTGCCGCTCGTCCAGGTTCTCGATTGATTATACTGGTAATAAAGAACTGTTATTCTGCGAAGTTTGGGAATGTCTTAACCTGAAATACCTATTCAAAATTGATCAATAGGTTTCACTCTCATAAACAACATTTACCGCTCTAAAATATTTTTACACGATCCTAATGTTTATTTACCTTGCAGTAAATTATTAATTATCACACGGAACTTTATAAAACACTCTAAATAAAGAAGTATTGTTTATTACTGTAATTAATTTTAATTCTAGACAAGTAAATAACTCATTTCTGAATTTCCGTTATTGAAAGATTAATCATTTCGTTGGCTCACAGTACAAATACACCCAATTTACAATTTCCTATTGCTTTCAAAATACAGAATAGAGGATAATTAATAAAAAGCATAACCATAGCAAGAGATAAATAAACTAGTATCAACATAAATTATTACCATAAACAAGGTATTATGACAAGTATAAATGACAAGAAAACCTAGTTAAAAAAAAATTTGTGTTGCTTTTCCCTAATTGCAAATAACGGGGAAAACTGTATAACAGAGAAAATTTATCACCCCCCTTTTTGCCAATACGCACATTCCAAGTCACACAGATCCCATACAGTTTTAAAAAGTATTGCTCAAAAACTATTTATCCGAATAAATTTTCACAGACTCAAATACTAATGACAATGAAAAACGGCTTCAGTAAAAGTTGTTGATTTTATATCTGATGGACTTACTGTTGCAAAAGGAGGATGGCCAGGTTTTGAGCTAAGAAGAAACAGAAGGGGGTAATTTTGGGGTACTGAGAAATATTATAAATATGAATTGATGGCTTTATTGTTATTTCACTGAAATTAATATTAATTTACGAGTAAAAAAAATTTGCAGAGCGTCTTAGTAGAAAAAATATGCATGTTTTAAGTTTATATACAGGTGTTGACTTTTTGGGAATTTATTTTTGACCTTGTGGCATAAATTATTTTGGATTCAATAATTCTCATTTTATTCCTGAACCAAAATAATGATCGGAAGTGGCCACTATACAGGGCCATTTACGGTAACTGGCCTAGTAGAAAATCTTGGGAATTATTACAAAAGATATATTTTTTAAAACTTGGTACAGGCTATAATTGACATTGTTCTTTCTAATTAAAATATTTTGAAGTTTGTATTACATTCAGTTTTTATAGCAAGCAATATAAATTTCTTGTTTTAAATAAAACACCCTGCAAATGTTTTACTTTTTAGATGCCCATAAAAGTCTAAGCATATTTTATTAATAGTTACCTTACCTAAACCTATCATTAATCATTTTCGAGATAAAATTATTTACTTATTTTAGTACAAAAGTTTAATGAATAATAAAATATAGTAATACTAAAACTAGCAAAGTTGGATTGAAATTGTATAACAATGTATAGCCACAGTATAACTTCTTCTTTCTCAAAACCAATAATTAACTTTTTTAACACGGAGGTTCTTTAAAAACGATGTGATTTTGTCAGGTAAAAAATAATTAATAGCTTAATATGTACCTATCCATATAGACTGTTCAAAAAATAAGTCGGCACAGCAATTTTGTTCGTAATTTTTAAGAGACTGTATTTCGGAAACGCCTTAGCCGATTTGTAAAAATTAAAAAGATTGTGAAAGGCCATTATTTGTTTAATCAATAACCTGGAGTAGTCTTTAATAAAAATATTTTTTGTGTTATATATGGGGTGAAAAATATAATGTAAAATTGAAAAATTTTAACTCTCTGCACCTCTTGCAATAGTTACTCTAGAACTTACATAGTAATCACAATTGGAAGCTTTGTTCGATATCTCGGGCCGTATTTAGCGGTTTTTTATTTTTTATTTTAAAAAAACGTTACAAAGTATTTTCAATAAGTCTGCATTTTTTAAATTACAAATTATCCCAGTTTCTCTGTACACAAAAGTATGGAGATTTGTATTTTTTTTGTGTACTCGATACTAAATTCTTAGTTTACATTTTTCACCTTTTTTGTAAGTTGTTTGTTTCATATTTAATTTGATTATATCCTAGTTGTTCCAAATTTGTACTTCATGTTATTTTAATGTTGCCTAAAATTTAAAAAAAAGTTGCAGTGAATTGTTTTATGGTTTTTTACTTTGTATTTTTATTAAATAACGCCAGAGAAACATAAAATCGAAATTTGTAATTTTCAGTTTTTCTCGGATATCTCCGGAACTACTTGGAATTTTTAAAGTTTTTAAACAGAATATTTTCAGTCACATAATTGCACAAGTTTGCATTTATTTAACCATCCTCGTATCTAAAACAGAAATTTTAAAACTGCCGAATTTTTGAAAATATTCTATACAGGGTGTCCCGTTTTTGTTGTTTTTATAAATTGAGATTTCACACTGTCTCTTAAAAACGAAGTGGGCTCTGAAAATTTTGTTTGGGTCATCTTTCGTTTCACAAAAAAGTCACGAAAACCGGAACCCTCTATCTTTACTAATAAGAGAAATATCCCATAAAAACAACGAAAACGAGCCACCCTTTACATTGTGATTCATTATAATAAATGGAGTGGACCCCAATTTAACTTTTTTGCTTTACATTTTAGAAAAAAATGTTACTTACGAAAGTTATAGGATTTATTTAGTAGCTTTTGCGATATGTATATGTCCCAAAAAAAGGCTGAGTGACAAAACTTGATTTTTTTTAAATGGAATATTTGACATGATATTTAGACTCTACTAGAGAAACTAAGAATTTTAATACTACCCACCATATGCCCAAGTTCAATAATTATTTTTAAATTATTCATAATTTAAAAACAAAAAGTTGAGCATATGGTGTAGTATCAAAATTCTTAATTTCTGCAGTAGAATCAAGAGATTGACTCAAATATACGGCGTTCTATTTTTAAAAAATGCAATTTTTGTCTGTGAGCCATTTTTAAGACACTCTGTATACATTAAAATGTATGCGCTAAAAAATACTTATTAAATCCTACAACTTTTCTACTTCAATTTTTTTTCTAAAATGTAAAGTCTTGTGTAAAGCAAAAAAAGTTAAATGGAGTAGACATTTATAATGGATCACGATGTACTTAACTTTTTTTCCTAAACCCATAAATATGAAACCACGATACTTTTGTGTACAGAGGAACTGGGATAATAAAGTCCCGCAAGTTCCACAAGAGCACATAAAAATTTGTAATTTTTGTTATTTCAAAAATAAAAATTTTTTAGAATATCCTGTAATTTGTTTTCTAAACCAAAAAATGCAAAACCTCTATACTTCTGGGTATAGAAAAACTGGGATAATAAAGTCTCTGAATTTCCACAATAAATAAAAGAACCCTTAGAAATTTTAAATTTTTCAATTTAAAAAATACAGACTTTTTGATAATACCCTAATATATAATTTTTTTCTAAACAAAAAAATAAAAAAACGTCCAATACAGCTTGAAATGTCGAACAAAACTTCTAGATGTGATTACTATGTGAGTTCTAGAATAACTATTGCAAGAGGTGCAGAGAGTTAAAATGTTTCATTTTTACATTATATTTTTTCACACCCCGTATAACTCAAAAAAATATTTGTATCAAAGACCGCTCCAGGCTGTTGATTAAACAAATAATGGCCTTTCAGCATCTTTTTAATTTTTCAAACTGGGTTAAGGCGTTTCAGAGATACAGTCTCCTAAAAATGTCGAAAAAATTTGCTGTGACAACTAATTTTTTGGGCAGTTTATATAGAGCCGTTTTGAGTTTTATAAGCATCTAAATAAAAATATCCATTAAAATCCTTAATATTGCACTATAGCGCAAAGTACGCTTGTTACGGTCTGGAGATATAAATAACTATTGATAAAAGGTGCTTAGATTTCTACGGAATATCTGAAAAGAAAAAAATATACAGGCTATTCTATTCAAAATAACAAAGTTGGTTGCCATGGAAAACGAATCTATCATAAACATTAAAATAGTTAAATTAGAGAGATATATGTTAATTATAGATAGCTCGCACTAAATTTTGAAAAATATATATTTTGTAATTTTCGAGATTTTCTAACAGGGCACTCACCTTGAATAACCCTGTATATAATATGTTAAGGAGACAGTAAAATATTTTGTCACTAATTAGTAAAGTGTTTTGAATTTAGAAATCATTACACTTAATTCAAACTGAAAAGTTAACTGGAGTTTGAATTCGCGAATTTCATTATTAACAGCGTTCTATGTTCAATTGCCGGTAAGAAATTTTTTTTCTAACTCTAGAACACTTGTAAAGACGAAAACAAAAAAATAAAACCAACAACTTTAAACTCGGTTTTAGCTCGCTTGTTTATTTGTTAACTTCCAAAAGCAATTTGAAAATTTTAAGCAACTTTTTATGACGTCCCATTTTCATGTTAATTATAGACGCATATACATCGAGAACTTTTCAGTAGCCATTATCATCATTATCTTCATCAATTGTATCATATCCGTCATCATCCTCATTACGAACAGTCTCGTATTGTTGATATTCTGAAATTAGATCGTTCATATTTGATTCTGCTTCGGTAAATTCAATTTCCTCCATTCCTTCGCCAGTATACCAGTGAAGAAATGCTTTTCGCCTGAACATAGCCGAAAACGCTTCACCTATTCTTTTGAACAGTTCTTGAATTGCCGTACTGTTACCTGAAAGATTATTTTACTAAAAAGGAAAACTTTTACATATCATAAAATGTAAGCATTGTGTTATTTAATTACATTTAATTGAAAAGTAATTATAATTGCATTGCATTTGAAAAAAGGTAAAGGTAATGTGCAACTTGAAAATAATTGAAAAAGTTATTGAAATTGTAATAATTACATTATTTAAATTACACTTTTAAATATAATTAAATTGATAAAATGTTTTGATTGATATATATTCAAATTTTGATAAAAAAATCTATTATGGCGGAACAAAATGGCCGTCTAATGAATTGTCAATAAAATGATTACTAAAAAACTTCTTATCCAATTTACCTCAAGTTTTGCACAAAAAAACAAGTATTACACAGGAATGAACTGGTAACATTTTGCTACGAAACCAATTTGGGAAAACAAAATTGTAGCCTAATAACTTAAAAAACAGCCTACTTATTAGACTGATTTCAAATTTTGTGCAAGAATTAAGTGTGATATAGAGATAAACTGGTAAAAATCAGTGTAAAAAACCGCTTATTCAATTGATTTTAATTTATGATCAACATCAAGTGTAGCATGGGTAGAAACTAGAAATATTGGTACAAATCAAATATGGTGTAAAAAAATGATACCCAATAAAAACAGTACATATATATGTGTATCTAAATGACTGCTCGAAACTAAATTCCTGATGGTATATTAGAATCAATATTAGCAAATATGTTAAAATAGGTTTGTACCGAAAGATCAAGAAATCTAATTTGAAAAAAATGTGTCCGTTTTTTACTAAAATCGGCGTTTTTCACAAATATCGGGTTATCCTTGGTAAAAATTATATTACGTCTGTCAAAGATGACTAAACGTTTGCTTAAATTTGACTTATTTTTAGAGGTTTGAAAACAACTCCTTACGTATGATCGAGATTAGGTGGATAAAATTTGGATGCTTCTGGGTAGTTAACCACATATTTTTATACTTACCATATTTTAGATATTAGACAACTTTTACGTCGCGATAATGCTATTTTTAATATAGGTAAAAACTTTTAATTTAATATATAACTTAATAGTTGTAGTTTTTTAATGCCTAGTCATGATTGGGAGCCAAATAAACGCATAGTTGCCCAGAAGATACACACCAGAAAAAAATAATGTCATGTATCATTATGGGTTGTAATATATCTAAACATCCAACTGCATAACTTGTTAACAGCTGAGGTGGCCAGATGGTCTAAAGTGTCGTTTTATTGACGAACCTACAAAGTAGTTTGTATAAATATACAAACTGATATTATCATTACATATTTAAAGTTTTAATCTCCTAGGTTATGGATTAAAACTCACAATATTTTGTTTACATTTAGTAGGTAGCTAGCTTAGTATTAAGAATAGAATCGAGTGAGTCTCCCAGGTACGGGAAACACTTTTTATAGAATATTAATTAACATTCCTATATAGTTTTTAATTTAAATTTAAATTTAACAGAATCATCTCCAAATCGTATCATTATCATAACAAGCGTTGGAATATATAGTAGCGACATCTATTGGCAAGGAGAAGTGGAAAAAATATAGTTTAAAACACGTCTGGAATAGCATATTCCAAACTTGTTATAGAATATACTATATACGCACAGAAAATTAATACTATTGTTTAAGAATAACACCATGGGGTCGGATGCATCCAATGAATAAAATACCAATACACCATTAAGTATTTAATTTAGTTTACAGGTAGAAAAAAAAAACTTTTTTTTTTGTAAGTATATCTTAGGGTGTTAATTATTGAATTACACACGAATTCGTATCATTTACAAGTTCCCTATTAAATTTGTTCAACGTTTAAACATAAAGTTTCTAATTCTTATTGTGTCATTCCCTCTGCCGCTTAAAGACTAAAAGAACCTCCTGTATGTTGTGTGGAAATAAGTAAGAGTAAATGAGTAAAAGCTAGGGCGGATTCAATTTTTTACGTCAGGCTATTTCAGTAGGTAACTATAAATCTTAATGAATGTTGTTATTATCAAATAAATCTAGCCATAAACATTTGTTGTGTGTAGTAGGGGAGGCGGTGAATTTTAAAGGAGGATATGGTTCAAAATATCGGGTTTCATGTAATTTGGGTTCTTAAGAATAAGCAGTTTAATTCTACTAACCATTTTAATGTAATGATGGTGCTATTATTTAATATTAGTTACCTGATAACTGATTCTAATAAAGTTATTCTAATATGAAGTCGGCGTCAAATATACAGTAAATAGACATTACACTTAAGGTATTATGATACCCACTACAATAATGTCTTTTTTGTAATATACTTAGTTCGTAGTTGGACACCGACTTATAAAATTCAATTTCCAAGATGAAATATAATAGTATTTTTTGCTTTTCGGTGTTTATTGTTTAAATTGTCGCTTTTATTAATTTATTATAAAAAATTAATCATTAATAATTAATTAAAATTTCTTTCAGTTACCTCGTGAGAGAGAAGTATTGTAACCGTTTTAGAGTCTTTAGACCCAAAACACATGTTCTTCTATTTCTGTCGTTTTATCTGTACGCGGTATAGCTCAAAAACTACTTAGCTGTTTATCTTCAAATGTTGGTCAAAAATCAAGGGTCATATGGGGATGGAATGGTAACATTTTAATAAAAAATCTAATAGGGTGACAGCCTCACAACGTGTTAGAAACTATCTATCAAATGAGACTCAAATTTTGCACAAAAATCAAGTGTAATATGTGCATAGACTGGTAAAACTTTGGCGCTTTTGTGGTGAAAAAAAAATGGTCGCCTAATATAATGTTTTAAAATTTTGGTACCAAAAAACTACTTACTCAATTGCCTTGCAGTTTTGTACAAAACTCAAGCGTAAAACCGCGATAAGCTGCGAAAATTCTAGTGTAAATCAAAATTGTGGCCTAATAAAATGTTTAAATTCGGTAAATTTCAATTTCCTGGAATAAAGCCCTCTTTTTACGGAGGAAAATAATAAACTACTTTTTTATTTTTTAGTTTCATCTAAATAAAGTTACAGTAAATAAAAAAAAATAATATAGAAATAAATTTTTAAAAATAGTAAATTGGCTTTACCTGGAACTTTTACTTATTATTTCCTTTAACACGTAACATGTACAGTATATATCCAAATTATGTTATCTTTTATTTTTTTAATAAATGGAAGGATTTATTACGAGGGATGTTTGGGGTAAGCCAATTTACCGATTCTTAAAAGTTTAGGACTGCCCGACTATGATGTTTTAAAAAGGGGCGTCATTATTGATACATATCATATATATATATATATATATATATATATATATATATATATATATATATATATATATATATATATATATATATATACAGAGTCCTGCAGCTCACCTCCCATCTTTTATTATACCTAAACCATTTATTTTAGAAAAAATATTTAAAAGCCACTATATGCTGTTGATTAGAGAGCACATTTTAAAAATATTATTGATTATACAGGGTGTTACAAAAAATAGTGGCGCATAAAAGTTGAATTTTTTAAAATGGAACACCCTATATTTTTTTACATTTTTGGAACACTCTTTGCCTAGTCTACAGACTCCTAGAATATTATCTCTCTTTTTTTAATAGTTTCGGAGAAAAAAGGTAAAATCGAAGAAAAAAAAATTATAGTCTACATTTAAAATATTTATAAAAATTAGATAAAACATCTTAAAAGCTAAGGTAACCTAGTAGCTTACTGCAAAAGGTTTATAGTTATTCTGCTACGAGTATTATAAGTCTTACTTATGCAGGGTGACCCAAATTCCATGTCAAACGTTGCAAAATAAAAAATTATTTTTCTCCATTTTTTCAAATGGAACACCCTATATATTTTTTTTCTGTCAGGTACAGAATTAACAGATCAACATTTTTTATTATTACACTTATCTCAAAATTCCTGAAGGTTTTTGAAATATTCTTAAAAAACTAATGTTGTACTTTGTTTTTCAGTACGATAATTGAATAAACTCACTAGTAATGTGGAAAAATGGAACACCCTATATATATTTTTTTTCTGTCCGATACAGAATTAACAGATCAACATTTATTATTATTACTTATCTCAAAATTCCTGAAGGTTTTTGAAATATTCTTAAAAAACTAATGTTGTACTTTGTTTTTCAGTACGATAATTGAATAACCTCACTAGTAATGTTCATACCTTCGCGATTTTAAATATTAGATAGGTCAGCGTAGTTCTAGCTATGGGGAAAAACCTAAAATTCTAACATTTTTTCTAATTACGTTTGCTGCATAAAATTTAAATTACTGCCAAGAGTTAAGGCTCGACTTAAGGTGTAACAGCTTTATTTAACATTATTAACAAATATCTAATTATTGCTAAAATTAATTTTTACTTAGAACATATGTTCGATATGTCTTCCATTCTCTTCGAGGCATAAACGAAGACGGGTATGAAAAGATCTTCCTACTATTCTTAATACTTCGGGCGTAATACTTTGAAATGCGGTTCTAATCCGTTGCTGCATATTTTCGGGAGTTGTTGGAGGTTTGTTGTAAACAATTTCCTTAACGTAGCCATAGAAAAAAATCTAATTTAGAAATGTCTGTCTTCCAATCCATCGATCTGGAAAATTATTATTTAAATGATCCCTAACTGGCAACGAAAAATGTGCTGGAGCACCATCTTGTTGCAACCACATTGTATTTCTCAGATTAACCGGCAAATTTTCGCACAAATTTGGCAAGTGATTTTCTAGGAAGTCGAGATACATGGCTCCAGTTAAATGTCCATTAAAAAAATGGGGACCAATAACATGTTCACCAATAATTCCCCCCCACACATTAACTGACCATCTGTGTTGTAGATCAAGCTGCCTAAAAATTCTTGGATTATGGTCGGCGTAGTAATGGTAGTTATGACGATTTACAAATCCATTCTTATGAAATGTGGCCTCATCAGAGAATAAAACTTTATCAAAAAAATCAAAGCTTAACCTAATTTTAGCTTGTGCCCAATTACAAAAGTCAACACGTTTCTTAAAATCTGCTGGAAGGAGTTCTTGATGCAACTGAATATGATATGCATGAAATTTATGGCTCTTTAAAATTCGCTGAACAGTTCTTTCGCTTACTCCTACGGCATCCCCGACTGCTTTTTGGCTAACAGAAGGATTTTCCGTGACAGCTAATAGCACAGCTAATTCATTTTCTTCCGTTCGAACGGGCCTATTTCTAACTGGTCTTGTATAATTTACATTTCCCGTTGCCATAAATCTCTCTAATAAGTTCGTCATGCTCCTTCTGTCTGGGTGCCTTCGTTCTGGATAATTTTGCGCATAAATCCTACTGGCCAAAAAGGCATTTCTATGCGATTCTCCTAACACAAAAACCATATCAACCAGTTCTTCGCGGGTGTACTCCATGACGATAGAACGTTCAAATAAAAGTTCTAAACAGTGACGCAAACAAACGAAAAATGAACTACGTAGAAGGTAAAGACCACTATATGAAAAATCCGATAATTATTTCAATTTGTAAAACTTAAAAAACGAATAAGTAAATTGCCGATATGTTTTAGTTGTTTGACAGTTTCTAGACAATTTGTTTTTCATGGCCTAATTAAATTCTAGTTAATAATTTGGGCAACACTTGTCAATAATATTAAATAAAGGTTAAGACCGTTTTACATGCTGCAAGTTTCTTGCAGCAAGGGGTTGCACCTGCAAGATATTGCGCGCAATTTGTCTTGCAGACTGTAAAGCGGCAGTTGTATTTCAATTGCAAGTGTCAGCGTATGCCTTTGTGCAAGTCTCTTGCAACTTGTAGGAAGACCTGAAGCATGTAAAACGTCTTTACGGCTTAACTCTTGGCAGTAATTCAAATTTTATGCGGTAAACGTAATTACAAAAAATGTTGGGATTTTAGGTTTTTTCCCATAGCTATAACTACGCTGACCTATTTATTATTCAAAATCGCGAAGGTGCTTACTTATGAACATTACTAGTGAGGTTATTCAATTACCGTACTGAAAAACAAAGTACAACATTAGTTTTTTAAGAATATTTCAAAAACCTTCAGGAATTTTGAGATAAGTGTAATAATAAAAAATGTTGATCTGTTAATTCTGTATCGGACAGAAAAAAAATATATATCTATAGGGTGTTCCATTTTTCCACATTACTATTGAGTTTATTCAATTATCGTAATGAAAAACAAAGTACAACATTAGTTTTTTAAGAATATTTCAAAAACCTTCAGGAATTTTGAGATAAGTGTAATAATGAAAAATGTTGATCTGTTAATTCTGTACCGGACAGAAAAAAAATATATAGGGTGTTCCATTTGAAAAAATGGAGAAAAATTATTTTTTATTTTGCAACGTTTGACATGGAATTTGGGTCACCCTGTATAAGTAAGACTTATAATACTCATAGCAGAATAACTATAAACCTTTTGCAGTAAGCTACTAGGTTACCTTAGCTTTTAAGATGTTTTATCTAATTTTTATAAATATTTTAAATGTAGACCATAATTTTTTTTTCTTCGATTTTACCTTTTTTCTCCGAAACTATTAAAAAAAGAGAGATACTATTCTAGGAGTCTGTAGACTAGGTAAAGAGTGTTTCAAAAATGTAAAAAAATATAGGGTGTTCCATTTAAAAAAATACAACTCTTATGCGCCACTTATAACACCCTGTATAATCAAGAATATTTTTAAAATGTGCTCTCTAATCAACAGCATATAGTGGCTTTTAAATATTTTTTCTAAAATAAATGGTTAAGGTATAATAAAAGACGGGAGGTGAGCTGCAGGACCCTATATATATATATATATATATATATATATATATATATATATATATATATATATATATATATATATATATATATATATATATATATATATATATATATATATATATATATATATATATATATATATATATATATGAAAAATACTTTGATAACAATTGTTAGAGCTAGTTTTTTAGATGACAAGTTACCAACCAAGAATTTTAAGCTGGACAATATAAAGTACGATACTTTTACCTATGGTGTGTCCAGTTTTTCTGAGTTCTGCTTAAATAATCACCGTTACTCACCTATAAATGTAGCGCACATTTTCAAACCTCTCGGCGGTATATCACAGACAGCAGTCTTCACGTTGTTTGGTATCCATTCTACGAAATAGCTGCTGTTCTTGTCTTGTATGTTAACCATTTGCTCCTCTACTTGTCTTGTCGACATACGACCTCTGAATATGGAGGTAACTGTTAAATACTTCCCACGTCTTGGATCACACGCGCACATTAAATTCTTAGCATCGAATAGCTGCATCACTAGTTCTGGTACAGTAGATGCTTTGTATGGTTTGTTACCTACAAATATAGTTTAAACATCTTACGTTTTCAAAAAAATTCCGAAAAAAATTAATATACCGGGTGACCACGGACTAACTAACTCTTTTTTTCTTTGACTTTTAAAATATCAATTTGAAATTTTTTGAACATATATGGGACACTGTTTGTCAATTTTAAAGCAAGTTTGACAATTTTGTTCACTTTCGATTTAACCGGCCAACTATAAATTTTCGTTTTATTTTGCATAGTCGGCCAAGCCACAAAATTTAATGCAATTTTAGGTTCCTAATTCGGACCCATATAGCGTAAAGAAGAAAAATTGCATTTAAAACAAAAACTGTCTAAATTTTCTTGTTATTAAATAACTTTTTAGTATTATTTGACAAAAGTTTTTTAATATTTGAACCCTTTAAAGAAACAAAATAGCAACAATATATTTTCACTGCATTTATTGGTAAAAATTGAATGGCTTTAATACCGTCAGGTCGAGGGAATTGAGACGCTTGGGTGACTTAAGCCAAGTATGCGATAAGCCGATTTTCATCCAGCGTAACTACAGTTGGCCGTTGAAGAGAGAAGTAGAACCGGATGTTCGTACCGCAAACTGTCTTGAAAATATGGAATATGCCGTTCCACGATCCAGAGGATAATGAATAACCTACACATGCGAAATGCCGGAGGCCAAACGATACTGTCCGCAGCTGAAAAGCAGAGAATAGTAGAAAACATTGATCGTTAATAGCGAACGATCTTAGGGCTTTAGTCAAGTCATATCTGGACAGCCATGGCGTTCAAAAATTTAAAAAGGACAACTCGCCTAGAAAAGACTGGATGCGCGGATTTTTGAGGAGACATCGGCAAATGTCTAAAGTAAGCATTGGTGTGAAAATATTAAACGTACGAAAGCTGCAAATACTCTCAACACCTGGATGCGCGGTTTTTGAGGAGACATCGGCAAATATTAAGTAAGCACTGGTGTGAAAATATTAAACGTACGAAAGCTGCAATTAAGTCTTTTACTATCAACACTTATTTTGATGAACTTGAAAGAAGCCTAGAAGGGGTTGAACCTCACCTTCCTGTAAACTATGACGAGACCAGAATCTCGGATGATCCAGGCAAAATCAGGGTAATTGCAAGACGTAGAGCCAAACATACACGTCGCATTGTGGACTCATCGAAAGCAAGTCATTCCGTTATGTCTCCTGGTAGCGCCTCAGGAATCTATACAAGGCAGAAAATCTTTATTCCAGTGGAACTACAGAAATCCCTCCTGGAACACGATATAACAAAAATAAGTCTGGTTTGTTTGATAAGGCACTGTTTGAAGAATGGTTTCTAAAGTTGCATTGAAGTATTTTAAGATATTTCCAAAAGAAGCTACAAAAAATCTGATTGTGATTGGTGATAATTTAGACTTTAGTCACTTGCGTATGAACGTAATTGCAAATTGCACAAATAATAATATAGAATTTATATTGCTTTCGCCAAACTCAACCCATGTTTGCCAACCACAGATGTCGCATATTTTAAGCCTCTAAAATTTGCATTTCATACTTCTAAACTAAAAACTTAAAAATAGAAGAACTAATCCAAAGGACGTTTTTACTAGCTTAATAAATAAATGTCTTCAAAAACTAGATAAATCCGCGAAAACGAGTCTGAATCTAAAAGCCGGTTTCAGGGGCAGTGGAATTTATTTACAGAATAATTATTTTAAGACGTATTCCTTCGAATGAAAATATCGAAGCCACTGAACAAGACAACACTGTCATCGACAACGTCCTCGAGATATTCTTGAAAAAAGTATATAACCAGAAAACCGACCCAAAAAGGAAAATAATGAAACACGTACTAAATGTTATATCAGGCGCCAGTGTAACCAATCTAGAAGAAAATGAAGCCCCATCAACTACCGCTGTTGTCGAAGCAAATCCCGATCCAGGTCCTTCTACATTAAGAAATCTGGATGAGGGAAAAGAATCTGATTATTCCCTTCTTTTGTTTCCAAATAAAACTAAGATTTGGATGCATGGTATGTAAAAGACAACTCTGATACGCCTAAAAACTTTGAGGAAGACGAAGACGGAGAAGACCTCTATTTTAAGAACCTCTTTATTGGAGAATTTGTCTTGGTGGAATTTTCTTATAGTGCTCCGAGGAAAAAACAGTGCCTAAGAAATTAATTGGACAAATTTCTGAAATAAATCCAATTTTATATTTGTTTGCCAAATTTCTGACTTCTCAGAAACTCTCTTGAAACATTTATTAAACGGGTTTTCGCTGGAAGTTTGATTTGTATTTATTTACTTATTCTATTTTCATAAGAGTTTAATTCGTTTTAATACAAGAAAGACTGATTGGTTATGTTTGCGTTTTCATTCCAATATTTGTATGAGAGTTTATTAATATGTTTCTTCTCTTTAATGTTTATTTAATAAAACTTTCTATATTAAAATGCATTGTTGTTTTTTTTAGCAAACTCATGCTTAAAACTTTTTTTAAAAACGTTTTGAAAGGGTGACTTGAAACAACAACAACATTTTTAAGAAATATATGAAAACCAAGACCTTAACCAAAGGTAATGTCAAAAATGGGTCCTATATATTAAGACTGAAGATATGATATCCCGATGCCACACAAAGGTCCAATTCTTCTAGAGCTAATGTATCGCAAATGTCCAAACAGTCTCAAGTCACCCGACTAGACGGTAATTATTTTAAAAAATTTTAAAAATGAAGAGATTGAAAAAAAATTCATAAATAGTTATTTTATATATCAAGAAAGTTTAGTCAGTATTTGTCTTAAATTCAATTTTGCTTAGTTACGCTACTTACTAAGCCTAAAATTGCATTAATATTTATGGAATAGCCAATTAAGCCAAATAAAAAAAATTCAAAAATCTAAAACTGACATTTATTAAATTTAAAGCTTTATCGAAATGTTAATAAAAATTCGAGAATTGTCATTTCGAAATGCATGGGTGGTGCAAAACTGACAAACTTGGGTTAAAAGTTGACAAAGTATGTCGCATACAAGATGACAAAATTTCCAATTGATGTTTCAAGAAACAAAGAAAAAAAGGAAGACGTAAATTAGTCCGTCCGTGGTCACCGGGTATACTAGAAGAAAATCAAGTTAACAATCGAGGTAAGTATACATAACTATGATAACCAGTGGGAGCAGCTAATGCTATGACACAAAAGCAAATAATGTTGCAAAACTACGAAGATTAAAATATAAAGTCGTTTCAGTCATATTTGATTTTTAGAACGCAAAAAAGGAGAACAGATCCAGCAAAACAAAGAGCAATGTCCAGCAGAAGATAGTACCTCAATTGTTATGTCTCTATCAAGCTAATGGTGAGGATATTCTATGCTGCGTATTTTAAAGTTTTTAAAAACTTCTTACCTATTTAAACAAGAAACAATAACAAAACATGCAAAATATAAACCTAAATCAGGGAATAGAATACTGAAGGTACACATATAACGCAGCCGTATATCCGAAATCAACATTGCAAAACATGCTCGGTTTTACAGTTACAAAAATTAGTGGTCTGATACTTTTTGGTCCTCACTTCATTCGACCAAATCCGGGACATAACGTCAAATCTCATTTTTCGCTTTGGAGTGTACTATAAAAAATCAATAATAGGAGACGAATTTAATTACCTTTGCTCATTCGTATGTAGTTTGATATTTAATTTTTACCCCAAACCTACACAAGGGTTTTTTTCTTTAATCCATATGCACTAGTTCTTAAGTAATGGAGTTAAACACTTTTGGTTAATTACTATTATATTAAAAATATAAGTCCAATGGAAACATATACAAGTTTTTATTTACAAATGTTGACGGTATGTCAGCGTGTAAGTTCTAACTAACTTAATGATCTAATAGTTTAAAATACTTTTAAGTGTAAAAAAATAGCGGCTCATTTTAACACTTATTCTTTCAATCGGGAATTTAAAGATTTTTAATTCATTTTCAAGTTACGCTACTTTAAACAAATATCTATAATTTTGCGAGATTATAATAACTACTGACGAGAGACTGATCTGAACTAAAAAAACTAGCATTCTTATAAACGAGTCAAGACCAACAGCTATTCTGCTGGACCAAAGAAAAGATGACAGTCATGAAAGTGTACGGCTTTTTCAGCAATTTTGGGAACAATAGGATTTATTGGACCGTGACTGTCGAGTTTTACATGGAATTGAAATTGATGATATTTTTTTCTTGATATGAGATCAAGGCAAGACGAAAAAACACAAATAATGAGACCTACACAAAAAAAGGTTTGTGTTCCTGGTGGTAAAAATTAATGAGTTTCTGAAAATCACATTTATTCTTCTGTCATCGAAATACGTAAATTTTTTTAGCATAATATTTTTATAGTTTTTGTAACACATATTATGAAAATGAAATTGAACAAAAAATATTATGTGAAAGTTTTTCAAACACAAGACTTTCGGTTCCAACCAACCAATTAAGCCATAAGTTCAAGCATAAGGTGTGTAAATAAAAAAACTCCTATTTCTTAAAATAAACATATTTTGGACGTTGTAGGATAGAGCCGCCAGTAATCAGCTTTATTTAAAAACGAAAGTTAGTGCGTATTTGTACTTAAGATATCTTACCTCTCGAAAACAAAGGTGCAAATCCAGGTATGAAAAAATGTAGCCTCGGAAACGGAACCATATTAACCTGAATTTTTCGCAAATCTGCATTTAATTGGCCTGGAAATCGAATACAAGTTGTGACTCCCGCCATAACTGCTGAGATAAGATGATTTAAATCTGCTAAACTGGGGCTGGAGAGTTTCAGCGTTCGAAAACATATGTCATGAAGAGCCTCATTATCTGTAAATAGTTAAGATACATTTCAATATGAATCATATTGAATTTTGGTTTAATAGTTTTTAACAATTTTGCGTAATTATAAATAACATAATTTTCACCTATTATGTAAGTTTCATCGGAGTTCTCAACTAAATGTGTAATTGACATAGTAGCGTTGTACGGCTCCACAACTGTATCTGAAACTTTAGGACTTGGAATGATAGTAAAGGTGCTAATTATACGATCAGGATACTCCTCTCGAATTTTGTCTAATAGCAGACATCCTAGACCACCCCCAGTACCTCCTCCTATCGAATGTACTATTTGAAACCCCTAAAATCAAACAAACTTTAAATATTGCCCTACTAGAAATCAAGTGTTTTATTATTCCATTTCATACGTTAACTTAAGTATTTTTCGTATTATTTTGCTTTGCAGTATTCCATGTTCAATGTAGGTATAAAATAAATATAAATTTTAATATGTTATTCCTTATTTGCATTACAGGAAAATTATTATTTTCTAATTAAAAATTAAATTAGAAACGTGCTTTGAAATAAATTGAAAATATTCCATGTTTAATTCCAAACTGATTAAAAAAAATGTATCGTACCACATAAAATTATGAAAAATAAATTTTAATTATGCTGAAATTATTACATATTGATAATTAGAATTATTTTGAAAATATGAGTGTTTGTAAAAAATCTTTATGGAATTGCATACTTGCAACAGATCACACCCCTCGGCTTCCTTTCTTACAACATCTAAAACTGAATCTGCCAATTCGGCACCTTCAGTATACATTCCTTTGGCCCAATTGTTTCCTGCCCCGCCTTGACCAAATACAAAGGTATCCGGACTGAATAGTCTAGAAAGATAAACTTGATGTATGTTTGCATAATATGAACTTAAGATATATATGCATAATATAGACTAAAAAATTAACATTTTCAGTGTAATACTTATTCTGTATATGTTTACTTTTATATACAAAGTAATGATAAAGATCTCCCAGAATATTTTCGCGAAACTAGACATTATCATAATTTTATAATTGCTTTACATAGAACAGCTTCTTTTTAACATTTAGAGGCACAAAATAATGACTATGATATAATGACTATACCTATAATGACTACCTGCTATAATAATAAATAATGATAATGACTTACCTGCTATAATAATAAATCTTTAACCTAAAAGTTTTTTAAACATAAAAATAATAAATTACTATAATAAACAAAGTAAATAGATTATTGGTTTTAACAACTGGTATTATTTGTGACAAGAAATGTATTTGAATCTGGAAGTTGATATTGTTTCATAATCAAATCAGCATTTTAGTATCAAATATTAATAAATTCTTCAAATTTACTTGAATTGCGTTGCTTGTTGTATCTCTACTAAGAATCTAAAGAACACTTTACGATTTAAAACATGTTTTTACCTTCCAAACGGTCCGGATCTAACATTATCCATGGTACTACCTTCAAGATCCACCAAGACGGCTCTAGGAACGAATCTGCCACCTGTAGCTTCATTGTAGTATACGTTTATTCTTTCTAGTTGCAGATCAGTGTCACCGTGCCAATGGCCTGTTGGATCTACACCGTGTTCATCCGAAATGACTTCCCAAAACTAATGAGTAGATTAAGATATACATATATACATACATATACAGTGTGTATCAGCCAAATGGAATAAATTCGATAATAAATAAATGGGAGCGTGTTCGGAAAAACGCTTGGACCCGTCGATTGGTATTTTTAGTTGCTCATTTTCTCCAATAAAAACTTTTTATACAGGGTGTGTCCTGTAACAGTGGTCAATGCCAACTTTCTTATTTCAAATGCAACACCTCGGATATTATTTAATTTTTGGATTCTTTAGGAGATTCTAAACATATTTTATGTTCAATGTCCTATACCTATCTTCAACTATTTCGGCAATATTAAGTGTTTTCAAATTTATTGCAAAAATTAAGATTAAAAAAATAAAATTATTTATTTCTTCATAATGTATAAACAAAAGTAAAAAGTTAATTTAGGAACTGTTGAATATGCTCGCCGCGAACGTCTTGGCAAATTCCTAATCTTAAATAGAAATTTCTTCTAACGTTATTTAGCATCTCAGGCGTGACCGATCTAATCGCAAGCGTTATTCGTCGTCTTAAGTTAGCTAAGTCGAGGAGTTTAGTTTTGTATATAACATTTTTAATATGTCCCCATAAGAAAAAGTCTAATGGCGTCAGATCAGGGGATCGCGCTGGCCATTCTATCGATCCTCGTCTCCCTATCCACCGATTTGGAAATATTCCGTTGAGGTACTGCCGGACATTAATTTGGTAATGGGGCGGTGCTCCATCTTGCTGAAACCATATCATATTCGCTGGAACTTGTGGGTTTGCTGGATCCGGATACAAATTTGTCAAAGTTGGCACGACATTATTTTGGAGCAGTGCAAAATAATTATCGCCATTCAAATTGCCGTCAATGAAAAAGGGGCCTATGATATGATCCCTAACAATTCCTGCCCAAACATTAACCTTTTCAGGATATTGAGTATGTTCTTCGCTGATCCAGTGAGAATTTTCCCTAGACCAATAGCGGCAATTTTGACGATTTACATGACCGTGAAGTGTAAAGGTGCACTCATCCGAAAACAAAACATGTTCTAATTGAATAAAATTGTTATCTAACATAGCCATCATTTGTTCACAAAAATAAGTTCTCCTATAATAATCATAATCGTCGTCTTCCATGAGCTCCTGAGTTGGTATCACTTTATAGGGATGCATTTTATTTTCTTTTAATGTTCCAATAATCGACGAATGGCTAATATCGAACATTGCGGCGGCTTGTCGACTAGAAATATGTGGGTTTTCCTCAAACTCAAGCATAATATCCAATTTAGTAGCATCATTTATTGAATTGGCAGCTGCTTTTTTTATCTGCCTCACATGTCCAAACTCGCGAAACTGCTTTTCTATTTTACTAATTGTCCCTTGGGATATATGCGGCAAATTTGGAAATTTTTCATGAAATAAGGAGCAACTTCCACTTGTGTTCGTGTGTTATCTCCATAACCAATCATTTGTAGAATTGTTATTTTATGCATTTCTGTTAAATGAACCATTTTTCTGATATTAGGTATTATGCAGTTAACGAAAGTCAAAAGACTATGACACTGACACTGACAACTACTGTCTTGCAAAGAGAAAGGCCAGGCATTTTATACAAAAGTAAACAAAACTTAAAAGTAAACAAAACTGGCTCTTTTTGTTCCATATCAATAAAAAGGAACGCTAAAATGGTTTTTGCTTACATTCTTAATATGAAGACCTAAATGGTAAATAAGTATTGAGTGTGTTGTAGCGAATTTTTGTAATCAAATAAATAGTTCAGTAACCAGAGCCACTTTCATGAATAATAATTAAATTCGAAATAAATAAAATAAAAATAAATTTGAAAACACTTAATATTGCCGAAATAGTTGAAGATAGGTATAGGACATTGAACATAAAATCTGTTTAGAATCTCCTAAAGAATCCAAAAATTAAATAATATCCGGGGTGTTGCATTTGAAATAAGAAAGTTGGCATTGACCACTGTTACAAGACACACCCTGTATAAAAAGTTTTTATTGGAGAAAATGAGCAACTAAAAATACCAATCGACCGGTCCAAGCGTTTTTCCGAACACGCCCCCATTTATTTATTATCGAATTTATTCCATTTGGCTGATACACACTGTATATATATATATATATATATATATATATATATATATATATATATATATATATATATATATATATATGTGTGTGTGGATATTAGCCAAAATCACAGTATCGAAAATGCCAAATGTGATTTAGCATAACTGTTCTTTTAAGATATAATGAATATACATATATATATATATATATATATATATATATATATATATACATATATATATGTGTGTGTGTGTGTGGGTGTGTTTTTGTGTGTGTGTGTGTGTGTGTTTGTGTGTGTGTAGATTAAGATATACATATATACATACATATATATATATATATATATATATATATATATATATGTGTGTGTGTGTGTGTGGATATTTTGCATTTCGAATAAACAATAAAGTAAACGTAATTTGGATTTCGTTTTTACTCAATTCCAAGTTTGTCAATAAAAAATACATTGAAAACAATGGCATACACAAACTATCAAAAACATATTATAATTGTTCTTCCATCTTTTGAATAAATTAACTCGAAATTAATTTCGACATGATGTGGCACACTTGCTTGCATATCTATGAACGACAATGCAAGAGCATATTCAGAACGTCTTGTGAATGATTTTCTCGAAGATAATCATATTACGAAAGGTAAAGTCACTGGGTATAAAATTAATAAAACTTTGTTGGGGCATTCTTGAATGACGCATGTCTACAAAAAAACGGCATTAGCAACCTGAAAACGATTTTTCTAAAGCGATTTAACAAAAATAGCCAGATACTGGACAACTGAAAAGTGCCAACTATACGGCAAGTATATCATCTAGTGTCGAGGTATTAATTAGTTCGGTAAAGAAGTAGCCCAATAATATAAATTTATTGAATAATAATTCTCAATCTAAAATGGCACAAAATAGTGTTTATCGGCAGTCAAAAATAAGCATAGGTAATGGAAAATGTTATAATTTCTTAAACTTGAACCATAAACCAAAAATCCATTTATAGGTGACACTTCAGTCTACGATAGCAGATATATATAATCTTCACATATTTTTGGTACGCCCTATGTAACTTATCAGTCAGTGAAGGAAAAAAACACTACTTCAAGGACATAAAACATCAGGTAGAAATAAAAACACCTAAGTGCCTTGACTCGTTAACAAAAAAATGCCTTTAATTTAAGTGTTATGATGTCCCACGCCTTAAGCTTCTAAGAAAATATTCAAATTTTTAAAAGTTCAAGTGAGGATCGTATTTTTCTATAGCTTTACTATTTAATTTTATGCACTAAAATATTATTTTTTACTTTTTAATTTAATAGTTTATAAATAAAAGCTTGGTTTTAAAAATATGTTTTACGTTTATTTTATATTGTAATGCTTAGCATTATTTTTTACGCACCCTGTATAAGATATTTACGATTTTTTTCGCTAATCTTAGTTTTGGAGCAAGCAAAACTTTTAATGAAGAATACATTTTTCTGAAAAACGACTCCCAAGATTTCAAATTTTGTACGCACCGTATATCAGATGTTCACGATTTTTTTACTCCATGGTACCATATTATTGCATTGTCATCGAAGTTACATAGGTACGCCAAATTTTAGCTCAATCGGATGCCAACAATTGCTTGAAACACGGATTACAAATTTTGAACCGTAAACACAGACATAGGAAGAAAGCAAGTTAAATAAAAGGTTGTAATTACTTATAAACTAGACTAGTTTTATTCTTACAATCAAAAAAACCAGGTAGCTATCAAGCTAATACTGTAACTTTTTGTAGAAAAATAAATATCAGAAATAACATTAGTTGCAAGTAGAATTGTCATCGTAGGTAATATTTTGTAGCAAAAGATAAAATTTGGTAATAATGCAACCTAGGTTAATTAAACGATGTCAAATATAGTACCTACGATACTACGTTGTAAAAATATAAATTCTGACATAACACCGCATTATTTCATAGTTTATCAGTGATTCTGCATTTCTCCGAAATAAAGTGGTTTGACTGGATACGACATGTAACTTATTAGGATTTATTGAAAATTTTTAAATAGAAAATAACAAAGCATTAACTTTACATCATTTTAACCAACTTCTCTACAAGCTTCTGCGTTGGAATTGTTATCTCACTTCTAAAATGTATAGGTTTTGATAATGTAGAAACTACGGTTTTCGTCTCCTTTAAATTCGAAGTCGGTAAATGACGCTAGCATACTGCCATTTTATAATATATCTTTATATATTTAAACAGAAAAATAACCAACGCAAAAATATAGACAAATCAATATTATATTTGAAGCAGTAGTAAAAGCTTAGTAGAGAGAGTAGCAGAGCTTAACACTGAAAGTAAAGAAAAAGATCACATAAAAAAATTATGCCCAAACAGATGGTCTTCCAGATACCCTAGTATTAAGGCTATAATATCTAACTTTATATCAGTGGTTAAATGCTTAACAAATCAATAACTGCTAAAAAAAGCCACTGACCGACAGAAAACATTTGACTTTAAAGAAAATAACGAATTTGCATCTGATGAGCTACTAGAAAATGGAATAAAAGATGCAGAGTTTTTATGCTTTAAAAGCAGTTTCGAGGATTTAGCAAAATACGAAAGGTTTGACATATTAAATCCACAAATTTTATTATTTAAATAACGCAGGAATTGACTTTAAGGTTGAAATGACCTTACTGCTTATTTAGATAGGTAATAAATTAAATCTTTATTTAAAAAAAACATCAAAAGTTTGGATAGCGAAAAACTGCTAGGAGTATATCTATTTTCATATTATTATGCACTGCTCTTCAATGTAGTCGTTCTAATTACCTCAGCTCAATCAGAGAAATCATTTTCTAAAGTCATCAATATATTTTTTTAGTCAGCCTATGAGAGTTAAATAAAAAAAACAATATAAACTTTACGAAACACTCAAAATTTTAAAACTAATAATCTTCACAAAAAACAATGTAGACATTTTTTTACTTGTCTATAAATAACACCTAAAAGACGGATTTTAGAGTTACTATTTAATACTCTTAAACTTAATTTATTAGTTACAGTTATAGTTTAGTATTTTCAGAAGAACGGACAGCAATGGAGCGTAAAGGGGAATCAACAAATAAAAACCGTTCTATATGGTTGGAAACTAAGCTTTATGCAAATGAACGTAGTTTTAATCATAAACAATTACTTTCTTATCTAATAATTCTTATACCACCGTGCGTGCGTCCGCGTTTGCCTCAGTACAATGTATGAAATTATGAAAGTATAATTAATCAATCGATATTATCTGTCAATTGGAAAATAAATATATACATACTTTATTTCCTATATTATTTCCCGCCTGTCCCACTTGGATATGAACAATTTCTCTCATAATTTAGTATAACACTGGAATTTTGAATTTAATATAATATTTTTAGGATTTTTTATACTTCACATTGACATTAGAGCTCACGTAATTAAGGCAAGTTCACAAATATGTACAATGATCAGAGTATCTCCGAGAGTATTCTGACCATTTACTCCTATTTTTTTATGTTACTAAATGGAGTAAAATATCTGAAATTAGTGGAGTAAAAACGATATAAAAATGTGGCAAATAATTTTTTGAAGGTATAACTACATAAAACCTATGCAGGATAATCGGTTAGGACTTTGTACACTTGAAATGACCAATTACGACCTTTTTTGTGGGGTCAGACATTTTTTATTCCAAAAAATATCAAATATTTGTCAAAAGTGTATATCTATGTTTTTTAACATACAGCACGCGATAACTTATTTCAATTTTTTTTTGTAATCAATTGAGAACATATAGGCGGTGATAACAGTAATAATTAGAGTTGCATGGTGAGAATTTTTATTTAAAAAAAATGCGTTAAATTTCAAATATTAATTCTAGTGCATCATAATTTTCGGTAAGCGATAAACTTTTTTATTTATAGGAATTTTGCCATAGTGTATGCGTATGAAATAAAGACAAAATATTAAAAAAGTTTTTAAAACATAAAAAAACCTTCTGTAGCAAATATTTTATTATTCAGAAATAAAATCATGAATATCTCGCGCCCGCGGTGTACTTGTCGGAGACGCTATAAAAAGGCATTCTGCACCGCGTCGCTGGTAGCGCACTTGGTAAGTTTCGGGTTGGTTTTGACGGCATTCTTGGTTAAGTAGAGTAGAGGTATGAAGGACTTTGCAAATTATGTTTAAATAATTTAGTACTTTAGTCAATCACATTTTATATGAAATATTATTATCTTTTCTTAAATATGTTGTATCATATTATAGATTATATAGCAATTAATAATGAAACATTATATAGCAAAAAGACATGAATTACAACACATTGAACGTACATTTTAAATTTTTAAATTAAAAGGGTTCAAATTCCGAATCCGATGAACTGTCTTCATTTTCCGGTCTGTTACTACATGTTGTATATTTACATTCATTGCAACATTTTAATCCTTGTGCCAGGCATGTGCATCTATTATTGTTGCAACTTTTGTCGGAACATCGGATTGACAATGCTTTTCTTACTTCATCGGGCACTGGATCTTGCACTGTTAATATGGAGCTCCAAGAACTTTCAAGTTTCCAACCATACTCACCAGGTTCTTCCAAAACAGTTTCCTTTACATGTGAGTTATACCATATTTTTAATCGACATATACACCTAAAAAAAATTATCATCCTTATTTTAAAAGAAAATTTATTATCATAGTTTGTAGTACCTTTTTAAATGCTGCTTAAAAGCATCATCTGTAGGAGGCAGTTTTGCAGTCATCTGTATGCAGACCGATTTGACTCTTTTGTTAAATTGACTCTGAGTTCATTAAGAGTTCTAATGCTCTTATTTTTATTTTTATATAGATATAATACATAGGACTGACTTAATTGAATGGCTTGGTCAACTGGTAAAAATGGAAGATTTTCGAGGCCGTTTAAATTGTTAATATTTTTGTATAAAATGTCAAACGCTGTTCTTTTACCTATTTTATATATTTCACAAGTGGTGTAACATCCAGTTAAACAATGAATAGTTAATAATTTTTTACAAATTTCTTCTCCCAAATTAGTGACAATATTGTTTATAGATAAAAAATATTTGTTTCTACTTTGTCCAAACTGAAGGAAAACATTACATTTTGACATTTCTGGCGTTACAGAATAATAATAAATAAGTAAAAGTAAAACATCGGTGTCAACTGATTTTACAAGAATAGTACTACATAAATTCAATTCTTCCAAAACATGAAGTATTATTCTTTTATCAGCTTCCTCTTGGTTGTTACTTATATAATCAATTTTTGTCGGTACTCTGCTTTTAGTAACTAGGTAACAAATTTCTGAATTTTCAAAACCTCCTGCTATTATGACAGTTTCGTCATGATTGAGCAAATTTGCCACTTCGTTTTAAAAATAGTTAGTCGAAATATTAATAATGATTGTTTGTTTGATGACGACCGAATAAATTCTCTCAATTTTGGCACTTTTCTGGGACCAGAGACTTTAAATTCGGCACTGAAATCTCCACGTTTAGATCTTTCAGCACTTTTTAAAGAATTACTTCTATACGTATCAAAAACAACAGTTATTCGTTTTGAATTATATTTTCTTCCTTCCCTTAAAATTTTGTTTATAAAGACATATCCGAGTTCGTTAAATGTTACAAATGTTGTAGGTTGTAATTCCTGAACTGCAACCATGCCATCAATAATATAAGAGTCCACATTTGGACAATCGACAGTAGGAGTGGAGGTAACTAAACAACGTACACTTATACTACCAACTTATAAAATTATTTAGACAAAATTTATCAGGTTTAATAAAAGGTTGAATTATGTTTTAAAGTTTTAAAAACTTTTTTAATATTTTTTCTTTATTTCATACCCAGATACTATGGTAAAATTCCTGCAAATAAAAAAGTTTCTCGCTTACCGAAAATCATAATGCAATAAAAGTAATGTTCGAAGTTTAATCGATTTTTTAATTTAAAAAACACGCACCATTAGACTTATATTATTACAGTTATCACAGTCTACATGTCTTTGATCGATTGTAAAAAAAAAATTAAAATAAGTTGATTAGCTTTGAAGTAATTACGTAATGTGTGTAAAAAAACGTGAATATATAATTTTGACAATTTTCTGACATTTTCTACAATAAAAAAAGTACAACCCCACAAAAGAGGTCGTAATTAGTCATTTCATATGCCCAAAGCCCTAACCGATCATATCGTAAAGGTTTTATGTGGTTATACCTCAAAAAATTTTTTTTCGAGAAGGAAGCGTCTTTATTCCGTGTTTTTACTCCACTAAATAGAAATATTTATTTTGCATCAGAAAATAATTTCAACAATTCTATTTTTTCAGACTCTTGAAAAGTCAGCAATGGCGGTATTAACTCAACTGTATGAGGTAATATCGCGACCATCTAGGATTATACCCACATCATAATGCTTGTAAGCTGAACAATTGTTATATACAAAAAAAAATCGGTAAATCTCCTTTACCCAGAACTTCCCTCATTATGAATCTTTCCTTTTATTAGGGATAGTCAAGTGTGACCTAATTTAGTTCAGTAAATGAACACATATAATATCTTTTCAAACATTTTTATGGGGCGCTATTTTGTTCCATTATATTGGATTCCTGGATGGAGTTGCTACCTATGCCACACTTAATGTTTGGGCATAATTTAAAATAAATTCAATAAGTAATTTTTACATTGTTACACACCGCCATTTTGTTACCTTATGTTGATTTCGTACCAGTTTATCCCTACATCACATTTAATTTCTCTGCAAAATGTAAAGTCAATTGAATATATTATACTTAATGCTTGAACAATATTTGAAATTAACCTTAATAAATTAATAAGTATTTTTTTTCAGGTCTATTTTTTAAATACAAGGGAAGTAATTACAATTTTGCATTTGGAATAGGAATCTTGGGCTTAGAGTCCCAATCTTTTAACTGTATTATTTTTTATGGCTTTTTGGCACTAATCTTTAGTAGGAAGCGTAAAAGCGGTACAATGGAATAATATTCTGTAAGCTTGACACTCTTTCTAAGCAGCTGTGGACTGCATCTTCTTCCTGAATGCACACATGTCCATAAGTTGAAAACTTTATTGTTATCGACTCAATTTACGGACTGTTTTTAATGAAAAAAGTGATTGATAAAGACATTAATAAATTTCGGTTTCGTGGCACGTAACTGTCACTCCATCCAGAGTACCAACTATGTTAACTGAGGATTGTCTACAAAAACTGCACTAAGATTCTTACTAAGGCACTAGCTATGTGGTTTCTACTTCGTCCCATCAGCGTTTCTATCCAAAGAGAACAATTACTTTTTTTGTATGCCTGTTTGGGAAACATAGCAGTAAGATTATAGAGGTTCAATTTACTTGTGTAGTAAAAATTTCTAACTTCAACATGAGGACAGATAAAATATTTTGCAGATCAAATACTAAATCAGAAGTGGTATTTTCTCTATCTTTATTATGTTTTTACGAGCTGCAATTTTTTCTTAAATTTTTTTTAGACACATATTGATTTTCGTTTTCTAACTCATCTTCCAGACCTTCAATTTTTATTTCTTCACAAAAATCAACACCTATCTTTTTTGGGACATGGAAACATAAACATAAACTTTCTTTGCAGAATATATTACAATAAAAAGACTCCTTCGCGGATTGTTTAGTTGAGGTGCTGCAAAGTTATGTTTAAGCTCTGCCCCAGCCGTTGTGTGTTCTCCCTACAATGACGAGATTCAACTGTTGGAAACGATTCTATGTGACTCTTTACAAAATTAACATCCTCTTCTGGAATTTTATATTTATGGATTGATCAACATACCTATAAGTAATGAAAGTTATACTAAAAATATAAATATAAGACAACAAATAGCGATTAATAACGATTATCATGAAAATCTCATCATAAACAAAATAGTAAAAAAGGAACAACATAAAAAAGCATTACAGTTAGTTTATCCTACTAACTAATAAGTTCAAATAAAATACTCAATTTCATACTTTCACTTATACAGGAAAAATAACATCCAATATTGCTAAGTTTTTAAAAAATAAAGGGGCAAATGTTGCTTTTAGGACAGCAGTCTTGGTAGATATATCCAAAACAGTGAAACGAAAACCAAAAAAGAATAAATCTGGTGTTTACAAGTTAAATTGTTGAACTTGTTCAAAATTATTATTTTGGAAAAACAGACAGAACGTTTAAAAAAAGAGTTAATGAGCATAAATTTAGTTACAGGAAGCATAAACATAATTCCAATTAATCTAAACATTTAATGCAGGAAAACTATACTTTCGATGAGAACTTTCAAATTTTACATGCAGAACGAAAAAGTAACTTAATTTACTAAAAATACATTATTAAACGGTCAATAGGAACTAAATATTTCCTTATTGTTAAATCTTTATTAGGCTATAACAGAAAATCCAGAACATCATATCTTCATAATATCCGCAAAACGGATTCAGGTATTTAAAACGTACAGTTTATGCTACACTTTTATCTAAGATCTAACATCTGTAGAAGCCACAGGACTGGCGTTATTTTTCGTAAAATAAATTAAGTGGAATTTTGAAAGGGTTTTTAATGTAACTGGATTTATTTTAATAACGCAATAATATAGTTTTATTTAATAGGACCATTGGGAAATTGCGGCTTATTTTAAGAAATCATGGTTCTTGGGATTAGACCATGTCAAATTGGAATTACTATCCGACGTTTCGCTTTCGATTGCACGAGGCATCTTCAGGGATCTTTACTCCACGATATCTGAACACTGAATGAGCTCGAAGAGATTCAGGCGGGCTTTTATACCCGACTTGTGCTCGCCGAACCGTGACTCTGTGTTATAATCGGTTTCAATAGATTCTCTAATTTTTTGTTTATAAAATCCTGAAACCGATGCTGTAACCTTGGTTTCCTTTACATTTATAATATGGCCAGTGTTATGCTGGTCTTCAGCTAAAGCAGATTAAACAATTAGTTTCTTTTTAATAAACCGTTCATGTTCCTTAAGTCTAGTTGATATCGAGCGTCCTGTTTCTCCCACATACATTTCTCCACAGGAGCAAGAAATTTTGTATACTCCTTCTTAAGTCCTAACACTGGAACCTGTGGTGGAAGATAGATCAAAATACCAGAGTTCTAACCACACTACACCACAACTTGTTACGTTCTGGACGCGCGTTTCGCTAACCAAGTTAGCATCATCAGCAGATGATATAAACTCTTTGAGTTTGAAATATCTATACGTATGCGTGGGTTTGCTATACACAGAATGTCCTAATGTACCATTTTTCTTCCTTTGAACACATACATCTAGAAAGAGAATTGTTCCATTAGATTCAATTTCCATCTTGAACTTGATATTATGATTTTGTTGATTAAGGTGGTCCAGAAATATAAGGAGATTATCCTGTCCATGAGGCCAAACAACAAAAGTATCATCTATATATCTGAACCAGTGCTTTGGTTTTAGTGGAGCGGATGTTAGAGCAATATCCTCAAGGACTTCCATAAAGATATTCGCTACCACAGGTGATAGAGGAGATCCCATAGCAGCCCCTGAAATTTGTTCACCAAAAGTTCCTTGAAAAATAAAATAAATAGATGTAAGACAAGCTTCCACTAAGTCTATCAAGTTTTTATCAAAATTATTATTATCCCGTATGTCTGGAAAATGAGTCGTTGACAGGAACATTTGTGTATAGTGATTCTACATGGAAACTGACCAAAATATCTACGGGATCCAACTGAATTGCCTCAAGTTTTTCCACGAAATGTGCAGAGTTTTTGTAAAAGAATCTGGTTTTTTCAGTAAATGGATTAAGAAAATTTGAAAGACATTTACCTAGTTTGTATATCGGCGAGTCTATTGCACTGACCATCGGTCGAAGTGGTACATTGTCCTTATGATGGAATTCGTATAGCACCCTTGAAATCGTTCAATGTAGAGGATTATAGTGTGAAGAGGGCAGGCAAATAAAACCACTATGGTAATTTATAACCCAACGTTTCGTGGTCAATCACCACTTTCTCAAGGGCCTATAATAAAGAAAAAGAAGACACGTTACATTTGGTCGTACTATGATAAATCTAGGGAGTCTTCCGGTTCGTCTCGTCGAATGCAGACCTCTGTGTTGTTAGCATAAGTGGTGCCACGTGTTCGGTTTTGCTGCTTTATTTCGGGGGGAAACGGGAGACTCAACCGCTCAGTGTGGAAACTAACCACCCCGCTAGAAAGGGAGCAGACGCTGTGAACGTGTGAGGCCTAGTTGTTCCTGCATTCTATCCCGTTCGTCTGCCGCAATTCTACATAGAATATTAGCGTAATGGCCGCTACGTGGCGGGAGTGGGAGGGGTAAGGGGATAGCTTGAAAGAAAGGGTCATCTCGTGATATCAGTAGTACTCTCAAGGGGCACCTAGTGGAAGCCAAGATGCATTTCAGAATTTAAAAGAGGAAAAAATCAAGAGTTATTTGAAAAATTCGGGGTGTTCGGGAGCTAAGAGCTTGCCTCCGGACATCCTACCTATTGGGCTGGAGAATGGCGCTGAAAGCAAAAAAGTGGCAGCCGACTCCATTTTGAGAAAGAAAGAAAGAAAGAAAGAATGATAAATCTATCTAATTGGAATGTCAGAAATTGTACTTAACCCTATTTAAAAAATGACGAGCAACAGTAAATTGAACACATTAAGACAAGAATAAATAAATAAATAATTGTTTAACTTACCTTACCGCGTGAGGTATTGGTAAGTTAAACAATATTATTTATTCTTGTCTTAATCTTGACAGTAGACACAACTACAGATGAAAATCCTCATTGGATGCATTAATGTCATACACAACGTTGGTACCCACAAGATCGGGCCATTTTTTATTGAATTAAATTTGACATCACAGTTTTACCTTCAGCTCTTGGAAAATTACATAGTTTCTGCTATCCAAAACGTAAAGGTCCGAATTATGCAACTACATACTTCCAACAGGACGGAGTTCCACGACATTTTGGAGTAAACGTGCGTGAATTTTTATATAATACATTTCCGGACAGGTGGATTGGAAGAAGAGGCCCTATCGAGTGGACGCTTAGGTCCCCTGATCTGGCACTAAATGACTTCTTTTTATTTATTTATTGCACATTTGTTATCATTTGTTAATTATTTAACGTTTCTGAAAAACGCCTTTATTTCAAAAACTATTGATATTAGGGGTAAGACATGTTATACCAAAAGTATTAGAAATTTACTGTAACACATAAAAATAAAATAAATATACAAGGTATTCCATTTAAAAAATTAAAATTCTTTAGATTTTCTGAAAAACTAGACATGTGGCCGCCGATACCATTCTCATCCTAAGGTACCTAATATCCCCTTATACTACTGTAGTTACTGTACTAGTTTAGATCGGCTAACAAATTAGGGAGAATTTAAGCCGTTTCCAGACTTTTTACACAACCTGTATATGACGGTGAGGATACAAATTAACAGGAATGTAAAGGGAACTAATATAGTTATCTTAGATCTGCTACCACAACTAAATTAAGTCAGTTGGGAATGTCTCCTATACCTTCACTCAAGTTCAACTCTCGGCTTTAATAACCGAGTGTTTTAGAGTGTTATTTATTTAATTGTCATAAATTCCCTTGAGCAAATAACCGACTATTGTCTCTAGTGGAAACGGTCGGAAACTAACATAAAACATGGACTAAATCGAAGTCCGTTCGGTTGAAATAGAGTTTATGATTTGTTGCGGTTTTGTTTCGTGAAAGGGTGTTTTCATTAAATACAACAATAAACTCAGCACTGTCCGTTTGGTGGAAAACCGGCATTACACTTCATTCATCAATCTAAGCGATGATGCCTCTCACTTTCGGAATTTTACGCTAATGAATAAATTAATAAGCTCTATTCAAGTCTTATTATGGACAGGAACTCCAGTATATAATTACAGGCATTGTCGACGACGTCAGACCGGCGGAAACTCATTCATCTGAGCAGCCTTTCGATTAAAGGAAACCTTTAGATAATCGTAGAAAACACAAATTTGGTCGCTCTTGCCTGTTTAAACTATATTATTCAGGATTTTCTAAGTAACAGGAAAAAATCAAGAATACTATATACCAGCCACAACAACCTTGATTCTGAAAAAAAAAACAGAACGGGACATTGGTACCAGGAATATCACCCTAAACAGACACTGGTGTTGTAAATCTACAGAAACTTCCCAGAAGGTCCAGGACAAAGGCTATTAAAGACGAGCTTAGAAAATATTTTATGTAAAGAAAAAGAAGCATCCCATGTCAAGATAGTATTTAAAAACTATATTAAAATACGTTTTTTTTTTATTATCGAGGGTAAATATTTCTTTAATTATTACATATTTTAATATTTTTTAATTTAAATTTCGTGTCACAAAAATTAAGTTTAAATCTTTTTTCATTGACTTTCTTTGTAGAAATATTCAAATTTGTAGCTATTTTTTGCCATACTGTGAGTTTTTATCTGTTGTCTTTATAGTTTAGATCACGCAAATCGCATAAGGGATTAATTTTGGTATTTTGTTACAAGTAAACTAATTCTGGCGTTGGTCCTATACTTCGTGCCCCATGCTCCCGTATTACTGAAACCATCAAATCAATGGTGGAAACCCTTGCGACTTGTAGCAACCGGCAATTTTCTGTGCAAATCGCATTTTACTATTTGTCTCAATGTAGACCGCCTTAAGACAATATTGCATAGGTATGTGCTACTGACCGATATAAAACAGTGGATGAAGAAGTCTGATAATGATGATTGCCTAGACCCAGTTGTGACTACCTCGGTTCCAGGTAAGCTCTTTTTTATGTTAGGACAGACCATGTAGCCATTAGGCTTAATAATAATATATTACGTTATACCGGTTTCTTTAATCACTCTATCCACCCTGTGAATTACAAGGCGATACGTTGTGCTAATTTGGTTAATTTTGTTTCGGGTTTTGTTTTTTACCCGTTGGTATAAAAATTACCAAGAATGTAAACAGATCTAATACAGCTTCTATCCGCTATCTACAACTAAATTAACACATATTAAATGGCCAAACCTGTATACTGTCAGTCTGACAGATCCTGTCTCAGTTTATCTAACAAAATCAGTAGATGTTTTAGTTAGTTTTTACGTTTTATTCTTACTCTAAGGTTTTTACCGTTACCATATATTTATAAGAGGGGATATAGCTTGCGCAAGAACAGAAATGACATTTACATGTTTAACAAATTATTTTACATTTGACAATGATCGAGAAATGTAAACAAAGCATGTTTTTCCTATTTCGTATTATTTTAATAAGAAACGAACCATTTTGTCTCTCTGTGTTTGCGGCCAAGCTAAAAAACTACTTACACGATTCACTTCAAATTTAGGTCAAATATTTAGGATTATATGGGGATGACATGGTAACATTTTAGTAGGAATCTAAGATGGCTAAACAAAATGCCGGCCTAATAAAATGTTTAAAAAATCAGTCGAAAAATCAGTGAAAAACTACTTACTCGACTAATTTCAAATTTCCCACAAGAATTAAGTGTTGGTATATAAAGATGAACTGGTAAAATTTTGATACAAATTCAAGATGGCGGAACAAAATGGCGGCCAAATAAAATTATTGAAAAATTAGAGTAAAATGCTTTTATTCAATAGACTTCAAATCTTGCACAAAAATTAGATGTGATATGGTATAGGGATACATTGATATAATAATTTTGTTACGAATTTAACATGGCGGAGCAAAAATCAAGTGCGTAATAGATAAAATATTGATACGAACCCAATATGTTAGCGCGCATATTAGATTTTTTGACAAACCATATAAAAGTCGTTAAATTTCTTTTACCCGGAACTTCCTCGAATGTTTTCGATTTTTGAAAATAAAAAGAAGTGAATATAATTTATATTTTTGATATTAAATGACTATGTATGGAACTAAATAGGTCAAACTTCAGTATTCCTATTCCTAATAAAAGGAAATATTCATAATGAGGGGAGTTCTGGGTAAAGGAAAAATACCGATTTTTTTCTTCGGTTTTAATTCTAAACATGGGTAGAAGTGTTTAATGAATGTGTCTGACACACGATATTGTGCTATCAAGAGATTGGGCTCAATTTTCCGCAGAAATTCGAGAAGCGAAAGCTCAAAATAGAAAGTGAAAATATTTATAAATCATCCACTTCAGTTTTTCTGATATATTATATTGGGTCCAAAGTGAATACTAATTTAAAAACTCATACATTCTTTCTTTAGATAGACTAATCCAATTTGTGTTCCATTTATGGACTGAAAACTATAAGTAAGGTGGAAATAACAGTGTTATTTAAGAATTTTGAATATATTTTTTTGAAAATACCTTTTATATCAATTTATTTTAGATATTTATCGATTACTCGGTAGGAAACAAGTTGTTCTTACCGAGTGTTTAGGAATGACCATATCTAATTTAATTTCTAAACTTGTAATTTAATTCTAAATTAAAACATTGACTTTTAATTTTCATTTGTAAATTTGCGCGTATCATTGCCTCTAAATTTGGTGTTCAAACCCAACTGCGCGACTCTGGTAAGGTACCGAGTCGGTAGTCGTTCTCCACAGAGAGAGAACAGAGAACGAATCAAGATGTCGGCCGACGAAGGGTGTGTGCTCATCATCCCGTCAGTAAGGTAAGACATTGAATTTTGGGGACCGTTCTGGTTATCATTTCTATTCTCGATATTCCTTGTCTTTAAATACCGCTTTTCTGTACTTCGCGTACATTTTTGGTCCTTCGAGCCGGATTGGAAAACAGATCCTCACCTATGAGGAGCTTAACACAGTCCTCATACAAATTGAGGCGCTTCTAAACTCACGTCCTCTCTATGACTTAAGTTCGGACCCTAACGACTTAACAGCTTTAAGTCCCGGCCATTTCCTGACTCTGGCTCCATTATCTACAATCCCTGATTCCGACCTTACAACTCTAAATAATAATCGCCTAAATCGATGGCAACTTTTAATTCGAATGCACCAGGACTTTTGGAGGCGGTGGAGCCAATCACGCGAGAAAGATGAGTTTTAACATTTTTGATCCAATTTCGAGCACGGATTTTGATCCTAGCATTAATTTCGTTTCTGGTAAAAACAAGGAATATCTCTAATTTCTAATTTCAATGTTTTATTTTGCTGCTTCACAGTTTTTTTTCCTGTATTTAACAATATTTTACTATTGTGACTATTTTCTTACTGATTCATAAAAAAAATCTTATTAAAAAGTAAAATTATTCAGTTATATACTCTAATAATTAATATCACACCAACAAAATACATTTAACCAAATTTTCTTTAAAAGTAAATAATTTTAGGTTCATCCTTTAAATTATTTTCCCAAGTTTCGGGCACATATAATAAATACTGGCATTTTTAGGTAATTTTAACTTTGGTAAATTAATTTATTTCATTGGCAATTTAGGCATACAGTGTCGAATCTTATCGCAAACGGGTTGTTTTTTGTGCCTAAATATTTCAGGTTCCTCGATTCGAGATTAGCTTGGGTACTCTCGTTCTCAGCGAACGCTGCGGGCGTGAACCGTCAATATAGCTCAAGCATCGATATACAGTGGCGTACAGCTATTGAAATATATTTCGCATCTTGCAATTTATATAATTGGTGTTATTTTTAATTAAATTGTTTTTTATTATATTATTATTTTGCAAACGCCTCCTAAGCTAAAAACATATGAAATTAAACGCAATCTTTGTTTGAGTCGAATAAAAGAAATTTATAATCTCGCTAATGAGGCTTCAACTGATCCAAATAAACGTTTATTATTTAAAGTAAGAGGTTTACGACTTAACGATTTGATGACAGATTTTAATAATGCTCATTCCGAGATTTTAGCGTCATCCGAAAATCCTGAAGATGAAGATAACATTAGAATAGAATTTGAAAAACAATTTTTTTCTGCAGAAACTATTTTTTATTCTCTTTTTAAGCAAGATTTTCCAGACACGTCTAGGTCTTCTAACGACCCAAAACCAACTGCAAAACTTCCAAAAATTTCGCTGCCTATTTTTGATGGTAATTTTCAAAACTGGCCTTCTTTTATCGATTTGTTTGATTCATTGATTCATAAAAACAGATCATTATCCAATATTGAAAAATTTCAATATTTAATCACGTCTGCACACGATGCATTGATAAATAGATATCAGAATAAAAGAAAGCTTGCCACACTTTATTATTCTAAGATTAATAATTTTCCTAAGCTGTGCGATGAATCACCCGAAAAGCTTAGACGGTTATTAAATACGTTTTCTGAAAATTTAAATGCCCTTGCAACTTTGTCATTTCGTATTGATGAATGGGACTTTTTATTGTTCAATATGATGATTTCTAAAGTCAATTCGAACACTGTCAAACGTTTTGAATTAGAGTATAGCAACGTAGACATGCCTCCCTTCAAAAATTTAAAGACATTTTTAGCCAATCAATGTAAGGCTTTGGATTCGGCTTCTTTGTGCCTGCCTTCAAACTTCAAAGGTTTTAAATCTAAAAATCCAGCCTTTGAAAAAGCTTCTGTTTCTTTTATTAGTTCCGGCTCAAATCAAGTGCCTCCTCGGAATAAAAATAAATGTTTATTCTGCAATAGCTCACATTCTATATACAAATGTCATGCATTACTTGTTCATAATCCTGAAGAGAGGTACAATGCCATTAAAAATAAAAAAATATGTGTAAATTATTTGGGTTTGCATGCCTATAAAGACTGTTCATCAAATTTTACTTGTAAGATATGTAAGCAGAAACATCATTCTTTGCCCCATATTAATAGAGATTCGCCTAGCACATCCTCGCATGGGCAAATTTCTAATGTAGAGTCTAATAGTACCCCAGTTCTAGAACCTCAAAATAATACTTCTTTATCTTTTGTTCAGTCTTTCACTAGCATGTTGCCTCCCACTTCTTCAGCTCTTCTGTCTACTGCTCAGGTTGACATAGCAGATGCCTTTGGTCATCCGCACACAATCCGTGTTCTGCTTGATAGTGGTAGTGATTCTAGTTTCATTACAGAAGAGTGCTTTCGTAAACTGCAACTTAAAAGAACACATTATAATATCCCAGTTTCGGGAATCGGTTCTCAATCCTTAATTTCCTCCAAAGGTCGAACCACTTGCAAGACCGCACGGCAATAATTCTTCTCCTTCCTTACAAATCGATGCTATAATTCTTGCAAATATTTGTCCCCATATGCCGAGTAGTATCTTAAAGTTTTCTGACTGGCCTCATTTATAGGGTATTGATCTTGCAGATCCTGGTTTCTATATATCAAAGCCCATTGATATGCTTCTTGGTGCTGATGTATTTCCTTATTTATTAAGACCCGGGCGAATAGATAGGAATCCAAATGATCCGGTTGCTCTTAATACTTTATTTGGATGGATCGTCATGGGAAAAGTACCATGTCCAAGATTTGCTAACACACAGGGATATCGTACCTGTTTGACTGTTTTCACTAATATAGATTCCATCTTAAAGAAATTCTGGGAAATAGAGGAAGTACCTTGCGTGATCCTTCTTTTAGAAGAGGATCAATTGTGCGAGAAATCGTTTTTAAATTCTCATTCTAGAGATCCTGATGGTCGTTTCGTTGTATCACTTCCTTTCAAATCTGGTGAACCTTTTTTCTCTAATTCTCGAGAAATTGCACTTCGTCGCTTTATGTCCCTTGAAAGGTATCTAAAACGAGACAATTCTTTATATAACTCCTATAAAGACTTTATGGATGAGTATTTGGAGTTAGGTCATATTTCTTCGGTAAGATCAGATATAAACCCATCATCTAAATTCTATTATATTCCACATCATTGTATCCTGCGCCCTGAAAGTTCCACTACAAAACTTAGAGTCGTTTTCGATGCCAGCTGTAAGTCGTCTGAAGGTGTATCAGTAAATGAAACTTTGTTGGTTGGTCCTAAATTGCAACAAGATCTTTTCTCTATACTTTTGCGTTTTAGGCGTTATAAAATTGTGTTCACCGCTGACATCAGGAAAATGTATAGGCAAATTCTAGTCACACCCAACCATCGTTCCTATCAAAGAATTCTCTGGAGGTTATCTGATGAAGAAGCCATTCAAGATTTTGAATTGAATACTGTCACTTACGGAGTATCTTCAGCACCTTTCCTTGCTTTGCGCTGTCTTAAGCAATTGGCTGTTGAAAATGCAAAGAATTTCCCCCTCGCCTCGACGGTTTTATCTTCCGGAACCTTTGTTGATGATTCCGCGTGGGGGGCGGATTCCATAGATATGGCGTTAAAAATTAAAAATGAACTTATATCAGTTCTTAAAAAAGGTCAATTTGAACTTCGGAAATGGTCGAGTAATTCGCAAGACTTTTTAGAAACTTTGCCTTCATAAGTTCACCAAACAAGTATTTCTTTTGATGAAAATTCTGATACCATTTTAAAAATCTTAGGCTTACTATGGTGCCCTAAGAGAGACATTTTTTCATATAACGTTCAATTCGAAAATAATCTCTGTACTAAACATACAATTCTATCCGACGTAGCTCGTATTTTCGACCCCCTTGGCTTTCTTGTCCACTTGATTCTCTTTGCTAAACGTCTTATACAAAATTTGTGGTGTCATGGTATAGGTTGGGATGAAAATCCTCCTGATAATATTGTTAAACTCTGGATTCAGTTAATTAAATTACAGATAATTCGTCTTGTATTGAAATTCATGGTTTCGGGGATGCTTCTGAAGTAGGCTACGCAGCTGTAGTTTATTTTCGTATTCTAGATAATTCTGATCATCCTACACTAAATCTAATCTGTGGTAAGTCTATAGTTTCACCATTGAAGCGAATATCTCTTCCTCGTTTAGAGCTATGTGCGGCGCTGCTGTTGTCTCACTTAATAAATTCTGTGATTACTGCCTACTCAAATTTGTCATTTTCAAAAATATATGCATATTCAGATTCTTCTGTTGCCTTGGCCTGGATCAAAGCCTCACCCCATAAATGGAATACATTTGTGGCTAACCGTGTTAGTAAAATTCAAGATCTTGTACCAGCTCATTGTTGGTATTATGTGTCTTCAGGTTCCAATCCAGCTGACGCAGCGTCACGGGGTTTATTACCCGCTCAGCTAGTATCGGTTACGGTGGCAGGGCCCCGAATGGCTTTTAAAACCCTTTTCTGGTTTTCCTATCCACTCGGATATAATCTCTGAAAATTCAATAGTAGATTCTGAGCAGCGTGTTACAACATTGGTATCATTAAATCAGCCAACTTCCATTGATATGTTGTTAGAAAAATATTCCTCTCTCTTAAAAATACAGCGAATTATGTCATATCTATTACGATTCGTACATCGTAAAGTAAATGTTGAACCTGAAATTCCCAAAACGTGTATCTCAATTCAAGAGCTTCAGGCATCATTGATGTGTTTAGGTAAATATGTTCAAAATAAGGTGTTTGCCAACGATATTAAGCAAATATTGTCAAAACGTCTACCCTCAAAACCTCTACAGAAACTTTGTCCCTTTTTAGATTACTCGGGTGTTCTCAGGGTGGGCGGACGTTTATTACATGCAAATATACCATTCGAACAAAAACATCCAGCACTACTTCCAAGTCACCACCGTTTTACTGAATTAATTATCACACATTTTCATGATACTTATCTGCATCCAGGTCATCTAACTTTACATTACTTACTCCTGCAACATTTTTGGATTATGTCACCTAAATGAGCTATTCGACACTGTCTGTCTTCATGTGTCAAATGCCTAAGATGCAAACCTGTCCCTAGTCAACCTAAGATGAGCGAACTGCCAAGTTTCCGCGTAAACCAGCTAAAAGCTTTTCAGTGCGTAGAAGTAGATTTCGGAGGACCCTAGCTTATAAAATTAAGTAAGCATCGTGGTGCTAAAACGCAGAAGGCGTATATCTGTCTTTTCGTTTGTTGTGTAACCAAAGCTCTGCATGTTGAATTGGTTTCTGATTTGACCACAGAGGCCTTTCTAGCTTCTCTGCGGCGATTTATAACTAGAAGAGGTAAAGTAACCGAGATCCACAGTGATTGCGGCACTAATTTTATTGGTGCTGCTAAATATCTTAAAGAAATTTTCTCTAAAGCTCTTTTATAGGAGAACATCAAATGGCGGTTTAACCCCCCCTTCAGCTCTACATTTTGGAGGTTTCTGGGAGGCGGGGATCAAAAGTGTTAAAACTCATCTTTCTCGCGTGATTGGACAGGTACAGGGTGGCCCACATAAGATGACCCACTACCTTATCTCATAATCTGTACGAGATAGGGAAAAAAGTTTTATACAAAGGTTTCTTGGGTTTATCAAAATTTTTTAAATATTGTATTTTTATATATACAGGGTGTGTCATTTTGCGTTGACAGATGTCAACTTTGTTATTTTAAATGGAACACCCTGTATATTATTATGGATTTGAATAGCTCTCTTAGAGACGATTTCAACGATGTATTATAAGATGGGTCTAGGGGCACCATTTCGGAGATATTTACGATCATCTTCAATTTTTGACATACTTTCAACTTGTTGTATCTCTGGTATTTATCAACTTTTTTGTTTCATTTTTGTGCAGGAAAAAACATAATTTTATGCTTTATTGGACGTGTAGGTAAAAATATTGAAATTGAAAAAAAATGTTGCAGTGTTGTCACGTTTTGCGTACCATCAGTTTTCTCAAGATTTTTAAATGCAACCCCCTATATTTTATAACGGATTTAAATAGAGCATCGAAAGACGATTTCAACGATATATTATAACATAGGTTTACAAGTCACGGTTCCCGAGTTTTGGGGATTTTCTTCAGGAATCAATTTTAATATTAAACAATTTTTACTAAACATAACATAAACTATTAAACATGACATAACAAGAACAAAGACAAAAAAATAAACATTACTTAAATTAAATTTTCTATATAACCACCTTCCTGTGCTATACATGTTGTATAAATAATGTCTAATTTTTTTATTGCCCTACGAACTGCTCCACTCTCATTGATCAAATGGATCTCTTCCATTATTCTCCCCCTTAAATCGTCTACGTTATTAACTTTATTCTTATACACTTTGTCTTTAATATTTCCCCATAAAAAAAATCTAGTGGAGTTAAATCGGGACTCCGAGCTGGCCAGGGTATTGACCCAAATCTGCCAATCCACATTGGAAATCTTTCATTTAACCATTCAATTACAGGTCTTATATATACGGCGCACTGTCTTGTTGAAATACAAGACCATCTTTAATTTCATCCGGTAATTCATTAATAAGAGGTTGTATTTCATTTTGCAACAAACTTTGGTATCTCTGTCCGTTAAGAGTCCTATCATAAAAAACCGGCCCAATTCGGTCCTTTATTATTCCGCACCAAACATATACACTTTGATGTCCCTGCTTTCTAATGGCTTTGATTTTATGTTGATTTTGCCTTGACTAGTAGTGGCAGTTCTTTCGGTTAAATATTCCCGCGGTGTTGAAAATTGCTTCGTCAGTGAAAAGAATTTTGTCAAAAACCGGTTGATCAAAGTGGCGGTCCATCATATCCATGCAAAAAGTAGCTCTGTTGTCAAAATCAGCTATGGATAGCTCTTGTACCGGAGTGAATTTGAAAGGATGGTAATCGTTGATATTAAGTGTTCTCTGTATGTCCCGTGCGGCATCCCTTTGGGAATTTTCATTGCTTTCCTCAAAATATAAAAGAACATCAAGTTGATTTTCTTTTGTAAGAACTGTCCTAGGTCGGTTTCTTTTATTGTTTATCACAACGCCATTTTCCAGATCTCGTGTAATTCTTACGAAGATTTTCTTACTTGGAATTCTGCTATTTGGATACAGAAATATACTCCCTTAACGCTAGTGCGGGACTATTATTGTTTCTAATGAAGCACTCATATAAATTTAAACGTTGTTGAATAGTTTTTTCGACATAATTATTGCTTAAATTTACTAATTTAATCAAGAAATGCAACCAAGCTGTCAAATTTCATACAAATAATATTTCGTTTGTTTCCATGGTTTTGAAGCACAGCCTACTTAAACTTGTTGATAGGGTTGTGGAAAGGTTGGTAAATAATTGTGAGAGAAAAAACACGAAGCCAATACTTAGCTTGATGACGTTTATTACTCGACTGACTTTCAGACGCTCTATATAAAAACGAAACAACAAAAATGATTAGTAAGCAAAGACATTTTGCGGCACCATTATCGGCACAGTCGCCTTGGCCAGTGTGTTTCGGTAATCGCTAATCATAACATTGATAAGGCTTATTTAGTACACGGGAAGGAAACATAAAGAACTATTTTTAAATAGATTCACACTATTTTAACAAAAATACACATTATGTATTTAACTGATTTTTAGAGAGTTTTACGTTTGATCTGGAAAACGGCGTGGTAATAATTATTCAAAGCAATTAGAAAATCTAATTTAGATATTCTTTAGCATATAATATTAATTTTGTTGTCTTCGTTCATGTCATGTCACGTTTAATAGTTTATATTATGTTTTAGTAAAAATTGTTTAATATTAAAATTGATTCCTGAAGAAAATCCCCAAAAAACCGTGACTTGTAAACCTATGTTATAATATATGGTTGAAATCGTCTTTCGATGCTCTATTTAAATCCGTTATAAAATATAGGGGGTTGCATTTAAAAATATTGAGAAAACTGATGGTACGCAAAACGTGACAACACTGTAACATTTTTTTCAATTTCAATATTTTTATACACGTCCAATAAAGCATAAAATTATGTTTTTTCCTGCACAAAAATGAAACAAAAAAGTTGATAAATACCAGAGATACAACAAGTTGAAAGTATGTCAAAAATTGAAGGTGATCGTAAATATCTCCGAAACGGTGCCTCGTAGACCCATCTTATATACATCGTTGAAATCGTCTCTAAGAGAGCTATTCAAATCCATAACAATATACAGGGTGTTCCATTTAAAATAACAAAGTTGACATCTGTCAACGCAAAATGACACACCCTATATATATAAAAATATAATATTTACGCTAGATAAACCTAAGAAACTTTTGTATAAAACTTTTTTCCCTATCTCGTACAGATTCTGAGATAAGGTAGTGGGTCATCTTATGTGGGCCACCCTGTACCCTTGTAGTCATTAAAGATGAGAATCAACCTCCATTAAAGTGGCCGTTGGGGAGAGTTTGTGAAATCCACCTCGGTTCAGATAACATTATTCGTGTAGTCATATTAAAGACTGCAAACGGATTTGTTAAGAGGCCAGTTGTTAACTTGTGCCCACTGCCTTTGCAGCAACAAAATTAGTATCTTGTAATTTTAGTTCTTGCTACATACATGTGTATTGAATGTGTCCCCGAGAATTTGGGAAATAGTATTTAATAATATAATTTTATTTTCTGTCATATATATCGTTGTATTTAATAAAATAAATTAGTGTATTTTGGTGGGCGGTATGTTTAGGAATGGCCATATCTAATTTAATTTCTAAACTTGTAATTTAATTCTAAATTAAAACATTGACTTTTTAATTTTCATTTGTAAATTTGCGCGTATCATTGCCTCTAAATCCGGTGTTCAAACCCAACCGCGCGACTCTGGTAAGGTACCGAGTCGCTAGTCGTTCTCTCTCTCATCCCGTCAGTAAGGTAAGACATTGAATTTTTGGGACCGTTCTGGTTATCATTTCTATTCTCGATATTCCTTGTCTTTAAATACCGCTTTTCTGTTCTTCGCGTACACCGAGTAACCGTTGAATTTTGAAAATCGTTTTTCCTTACTGGCATTGCATACTATAGAAATATATTTTGGTGCGGGATATTATGTATAATTGTCAGAATTATTTACGTTAAGACTTTTTTTAATATCTCTTCACAACAATCAGTTTAAAAATGTAAATACCAACAAAGTCATGTTACTGTCAAATTGTTGCATGGTTGCCAAATTTTGTGGGTAAAACTTAAATTTAACAACATGGTTTGCGCATGTGTATATTAGCAAGTTTACAGAACAAGACCTTAATTCAGAGACGGCTCTCGCCAATCACAACACAGATTGTCCAGTGTGCTTTCCATGGATTCGTCGGTCGTTTATTTCCGCGGAGTATAAACAAGTTTTGTTGAATGTTCACCGTGACCTTCCTGGCTCAGCGGTAGGGTTCTCGGCTTCGGATCCAACGCATGTGTGTCGAATCCCGGTTCAGTAGGATGATTTTTTTAACAAAACTTATAATTAATAAAAATGCGAATTAGGTTAGATTAGGTTTGATGTAAAGAAAGCGCAGGGTAGCGCTCCAAGAAAATATCGAGTCTATATTAAAACAAAGATTTTTTTTACCAAAATGCAAAATTTGTTAGGTGGATCTATTCCGTTAGCATCAGGTTAGTTCAAGTTCGTCGATAAAACTATCATTAAAGCCATAAAATCACACCTCAAACCTCGAAAATTGGATTTGAAATACGCGCGCAGTCTAAAGCGATCCACCAATGAGATCATAGTGGGCGGAGAAAAGAGAATAATAATTAAAATGTTAATATATTTTATTGTTTCAATATAATATAGATACATTTTTTGTATCAATCCAAAATAAAGGCCTAACTAGGGCTAACCAAAAACCAATATTTATATATATATATATATATATATTTATATATATATATATTTATTGTGTTGATTTTTAGTCCGGATGGAAAAATACAATGTGTTTTAATGACATTTAATGGTTTCTGTTTTTATTTTGAAACAAAGATGGCATCTACCCAAGAGTGAATCAGTCAATCACGAAATTTAAAATGTCAAAATAATTTAATGCGCAAAGTTATTTTCTGGATAAATTAGTTTAGGTCGATGTAAAAAAAATGTATAACAGTAACTTGTAAGTAATCGTGTTTTAAATATCGAACTTGGTTTTTGGTTAGCCCTAGTTAGGCCTTTATTTTGGATTGATACAAAAAGTGTATCTATATTATATTAAAACAATAAAATATATTAACATTTTAATTATTATTCTCTTTTCTCCGCCCACTATGATCTCATTGGTGGGTTTATGGGAGGTCAGGGATTAACCACAGCCGGTAAAAACTACATAATTATGAGTGGGTTTAAAAATAGTTATAGCCGAAAAGTAAAGCATCTGTAAACACAGGATCTTGAAGCGCATACTGCTTTTACCAATCGCTTTAGACTGCGCGCGTATTTCAAATCCAATTTTCGAGGTTTGAGGTGTGATTTTATGGCTTTAATGATAGTTTTATCGACGAACTTGAACTAACCTGATGCTAACGGAATAGATCCACCTAACAGATTTTGCATTTTGGTAAAAAAAATCCTTGTTTTAATATAGACTCGATATTTTCTTGGAGCGCTACCCTGCGCTTTCTTTCGAATAATTCTGAGAATTATACAAAATTTCCCGCACCAAAATATATTTCTATAGTACGCAATGCCAGTAAGGAAAAACGATTTTTAAAATTCAACAGTTATTCGATGTACGCGAAGTACAGAAAAGCGGTATTTAAAGACAAGGAATATCGAGAATAGAAATGATAACCAGAACGGTCCCCAAAATTCAATGTCTTACCTTACTGACGGGATGAGAGAGAGAACGACTAGCGACTTGGTACCTTACCAGAGTCGCGCGGTTGGGTTTGAACACCGAATTTAGAGGCAATGATGCGCGCAAATTTACAAATGAAAATTAAAAAGTCAATGTTTTAATTTAGAATTAAATTACAAGTTTAGAAATTAAATTAGATATGGCCATTCCTAAACATACCGCCCACCAAAATACAGTAATGTATTTTATTAATTACAACGATATATATGACAGAAAATAAAATTATATTACTAAATACTATTTCCCAAATTCCCGGGGACACATACAATACACATGTATGTAGCAAGAACTAAAATTACAAGATACTAATTTTGTTGCTGCAAAGGCAGTGGGCACAATTTAACAACTGGCCTCTTAACAAATCCGTTTGCAGTCTTTAATGTGACTACACAAATAATGTTATCTGAACCGAGGTGGATTTCACAAACTCTCCCCAACGGCCACTTTAATGGAGGTTGATTCTCATCTTTAATGACTACAAGGGTACCTGTTTTGATAAGATTAGAATATTCAGTCCATTTGCTTCGCTGAAGTAAATTATGCAAATATTCTCGGCTCCACCGCCTCCAAAAGTCCTGGTGCGTTCGAATTAAAAGTTGCCATCGATTTAGGCGATTAATATTTAGAGTTGTAAGGTCGGAATCAGGGATTGTAAATAATGGAGCCAGAGTCAGGAAACGGCCAGGACTTAAAGCTGTTAAGTCGTTAGGGTCCGAACTTAAGTCATAGAGAGGACGTGAGTTTAGAAGCGCCTCAATTTGTATGAGGACTGTGTTAAGCTCCTCATAGGTAAGGATCTGTTTTCCAGTCACGCGAGAAAGATGAGTTTTCACACTTTTGATCCCCGCTTCCCATAAACCTCCAAAATGTGGAGCTGAAGGGGGGGTTAAACCGCCATTTGATGTTCTCCTCTAAAAGTGCTTTGGAGAAAATTTCTTTAAGATATTTAGCAGCACCAATAAAATTAGTGCCGCAATCACTGTGGATCTCGGTTACTTTACCTCATCTAGCTATAAATCGCCGTAGAGAAGCTAGAAAGGCCTCTGTGGTCAAATCAAAAACCAATTCAACATGCAGAGCTTTGGTTACACAACAAACGAAAAGACAGATATACGCCTTCTGCGTTTTAGCACCACGATGCTTACTTAATTTTATAAGGTAGGGTCCTCCGAAATCTACTCCTACGCACTGAAAAGCTTTTAGCTGGTTTACGCGGAAACTTGGCAGTTCGCTCATCTTAGGTTGACTAGGGACAGGTTTGCATCTTAGGCATTTGACACATGAAGACAGACAGTGTCGAATAGCTCGTTTAGGTGACATAATCCAAAAATGTTGCAGGAGTAAGTAATGTAAAGTTAGATGACCTGGATGCATATCAGTATCATGAAAATGTGTGATAATTAATTCAGTAAGACGGTGGTGACTTGGAAGTAGTGCTGTGGTTAATCCCTAACCTCCCATAAACCCACCAATGAGATCATAGTGGGCGGAGAAAAGAGAATAATAATTTGAATTGAAATAATTGAAATGTTAATATATTTTATTGTTTTAATATAATATAGATACACTTTTTGTATCAATCCAAAATAAAGGCCTAACTAGGGCTAACCAAAAACCAAGTTCGATATTTAAAACACGATTACTTACAAGTTACTGTTATACATTTTTTTTACATCGACCTAAACTAATTTATCCAGAAAATAACTTTGTGCATTAAATTATTTTGACATTTTAAATTTCGTGATTGACTGATTCACTCTTGTGTAGATGCCATCTTTGTTTCAAAATAAAAACAGAAACCATTAAATGTCATTAAAACACATTGTATTTTTCCATCCGCGGTGGACTAAAAATCAACACATATATATATATATATATATATATATATATATATATATATATATATATATATTTATATTTATAAATATATATATATATATATATATATATATTTATATTTATAAATATATATATATATATATATATATATATATATATATTTATAAATATATATATATATATATATATATATATATATATATATATATATATATATATATATATATATATATATATAATTTAATGTTATGATAATAAAAAAAAATCAATTTTTGAGGTCGCCTACAAGTGGTAAACCATGAATACAATACAGGCGCTTGTGGAGCGCATTCAAATAGCACTATTTTAAAAACGTATAATGTATGCGATATGAGATAAAACAATAAAACGTAGTTATGTAACCTTTCAGAAAAATTTCAAAACATCAAAATACAAGAGTTCTAACCACACTTTATATATCTTTATCTCTATTAAAATATCATTGCAGGAACCCAGAAATCGAGGTTTGATAATCGAGTGAGATAACGGGGTTACAAGACTCGCGGCAAACTTGCCCGCGCTATTCTAATTTTTTACTTTTTTACTTCTCTCGTACAAAATAACTCTCTCCGGTTTTTACAGATTTTCACATTTTAGGGTACCTGTATGCCAAGAAACATGTTTTTTTCAGTTCCGGCCGCGGCGTCTGTCTGTCGGTCTCTCTGTATGCGGCATAGCTCAAAAACAACTTATCCGATTGACTTCAAATTTTGCCAGAAATCAAGGGTCGTAAGGGGATGAAATGGTTATATTTTGATAAAAATCCCATAGGGCGAAACAAAATGGCGGCTTAGTGAAATATTAAAAAAATTATTATTAAAACTAATACTGCCGCGAATACTACTTTTTACTATTCGGCCAAAACCGAATAACTATTCGGCCAAAAACCGAATATTTGGCAATAATAATATCCGGCCGGATCGAGTATTCGGTCGAATAATATCCGGCATTACAAAATATCAACAAATCTATGATTTAAAGCCACCCTGATCCTAGCCGGAGCCACTGACCGGCACAGATGTTTTTAAATTACGCATTTATCGATTTTTGCAGGCGTCACGCCACGCTGTACATTGGGGAAGTACGGATGAAGGCAGATGTGCGTTCTTAATTTTACTATTCAGAGATATGGGCTACGACAGGATTGGTGGAAAATTTTGAATTTAAAATGTCGAGTAAAATCTGGAAATATTTTGTTCAGGATGAAAGCAAATCAATATGCAAACAGTGCAATAAAAATATAGTTCGCGGCGTAGGAAAGAAGGCTACAAATTTATGGAATCATATTAAGTATAAATATTCACATTTAATGCAAATATAAATTGAAGAAAGTAGTAAGCGGAGCGGACATAAAGTAATGAAGCAGGTGTCGATATCAAGCCAATTTGCCAAAAAAGGGAATAAAGGGATATGAACAATAGAAAATCCTTAGAAATTGATAGGGCAATAGGACAAATGATTGCCTTAGATAATCAGAGATTAAATGCATTACGTATTATAGGTAGTTTAATTTGCTATTCGGTATGTGTTATTTTTTAGGCTTTAGACGTCGATAAATTACAACCTCAAATGCCAGGACGTACATATTTTACTGAAACAGTAACCCTACAACTTTCTGAAAAATGTAAGATGGCAATAAAGGTATTCCTATCAGATGCCAAATGGGTATCACTTACGACAAACCTATGGACATCTAATGTAAGCTATCAGTAAACTATTAGTTTAATTGCACACTGACTTATTAAAGATTTTGAGAAAAAGCATTTAGTGATAGGGATTCGGCTCTGAAAGAAATCATACAGGGGAGAATATAAGCCATATGTTAATAGAGTAACTTCAAGAAACTGAAATACCTCTTAGTAATATACACTTGTTGCTCCCAGATTCGGGAGCTAACATAAAAAAATTATGAACTTGATATTAGATTTTATAAAATCTCAGAAAACTGATTCAGACAATTACTGCTAGCAGAAATATTGTAACACATTTACATTATTCATCACCTTCGAGAGAAAATCTAGAAAAGCAACAAAAAAGCTTGATATGCCTTTTAAAAAAATTGTACAGTATGTTCCAACCCAATAGAATGTGTTATAATATATGCTAGACACACTGAACGAGCTAAAAAGTCCTCTTACCTTATTAGCAGCTGAAAATACTAATATACCGTTACCTTGAGCAAATCAGTAGTTTAGTTCAACATTTGTTGAGCTTGTTTCGAGGAAATTACTAAACTTTACTTAATATTTAATTATTAAGTAATTTATGAGCGCCTTTTCTGAGTTTGATCTATTTAAAGTAAAAGATTATTAAAGGGAAAAACACTGGATTTTATTTATACATTGAATTAAAACCGTAATTCTCCTTTCTTCTTAGGTATTTTGAAAATGCCGGATATTCGGCCGAATAGTTTAGTATCCGGTCAAACCGAATATCCGGCTAAACTCGAGAAAAATCTTATACTCGGCTTCGGCCTAATTAACTACGTGTCCAATTTACCTGACATTTTCCACAAATATCAAGTATTACGTAGAAATCAATTGATAAAATTTTGGTATGAATCCAAAATGACGGCTTAATAAAATGTTTAAAAAATGAGCATGAAAAAACTAGATCGATTTTAATTTTGTGAAAAAATTAAGTGTGATGTAGAGCTAAACTGGTAAAATTGTGGTATGAGTTCCAAGACCCCCTCCAAGGTTTTACATAGCTTCAAGTTTTAGCGTTTCTAGATCATCAAAAACATTTTTTGTCAATTCCGTGGGTCTGTCTATCAGCCTGTCAATTTTGAGCAGAGCTAAAAAACTACTTACCGGATTGTGTTCAAATTTTGGTCAAAAATTATGAGATTGACCTGGTAACATTTTGGTAACTAAAAAACTCCTCTTCCATATTACCTCAAAGTTGCACAAAAAAAAAGTGTTACATAGAAATGAACTGGTGACATTTTGGTATGAATCCAAGATCAAGGTCCAATAAAGAAGTTAAAAAATCAGCCTGAAAACACTAATTATTAGATTAATTTGAATAGAGATAATCTAGTAAAATTGTGGAACGAATTCAAAATGGCGGAACACAAAATGTTAAAAAAAATCAACGTAAAAAAACTTTTTTAATCAACTGACTTCAAATTTTTCACAAAAATTAAATGTGATATAGGAAAACTGGTACGAATCCAACTTGACGGAACAAAACGGCGGTCTTAAAGAAATTAGTAGGAAAACTAGATATTCAATATATTTCAAATTATGTCCAAAAATCAAGTGTGGCGTAGGAGAAACTGGTAAATTATTGGTACGAATTCAGTATGGTGAAGCAAAATAACGCTCAATAAAAATATTTAGGAAGACAGCATATCTGTTACTAAATGACTATATACTTCACTATTCCTGCGAAAAAAAAAAGATTCATAACGAGGGAAGTTCTAGGTAATAATATGCTTGCTATGGGGCCACTCCGACACTGTCCTGAAAACTTCCTAAAAAATGCATCCATATTTATCAAACCATCCCGGAGTAATCAGGGTATACATACATAACAAAATTGTCTTCTTTTTTTTAAGTCGGTTATAAAGATGTTCAGTTCCTTTGAGACTAGATGTTAGCCTCAGCCCGACATTTAATTTCGAAGTTATATTTTTGTTAAGGTTTTATAATTTATTAAATCTAGTAAAATATATTCCGTTTAAAAGCTTTTAAATAACAAAGATTGCCGGCGTTCTTACCATAAATTGGAGTTGATCATTGAAGGACAAGCTCACTTGTACCACACTTAAGGTTAAAAAAAGTAAATTGTCTTTTAAAAAAAGGAACCAATCCAAATTAGTGATTACTACGAAACTAAAAAGTTTTAAATGAGTTTTTGTCGCATATTTCAGTTAGAAATTACAATATAAACATCAATAGTTGAGCAATTTTGCCGCGCAAGCAAAAGCGGTTTAAGTTTAAACGAGATAATTTTTACTAGAAAATTTAATAAATGGTACAAACTCGAGTTGAGGCTAACAGCTAGTCTCGCAGGAATTATACATCTTTTTTAAGCGACTTCAAACGGAGAAGGTTACCAATTCGTATTTTTTTATGTATGTAAATCGATTACTCCAAGATAGTTTAACCAAATGAGATGAACTTTTCAGGCAGTTTTCAGGGTAGTGCCGAAGTGGTTCAATAGCGCAATCAGATTGGAAAAAAAATATTAAAAGTGGCAGAATGACGCGGGCAAGTTTGTCGCGAGTATTGTAACTCCGTTATCTCACTAAGAATCTCGATATCTCAGCTCCCGACAATGGAATTTTAATAAGTCGAAAATATTCTGTGAAGTTGCTCGATTACCTGTTATTTTATATTGCATACATTTTATGTTCTTAACATAGCGCACTTGGATGTGCTCCACAAGCGTCTTGATTTTATTGATGTATTATCACACACAGGCGTTCGATTTTTTTGAATTATCGCAACAGTAAAACTCTTGTCCTACCTGGTTTTTTATTATCGTTATAACCTAAGCTATCATTAAAAAAAATTCGTAATTTTTTTATCGAGTAATCTCCCGAGAGCTCCTGGCACTGGGAATTTGATAATTCATAAATTTTCTGAAAGGTTATACAATTACCTTTTATTTCCTATTCTATATATTGTATGTTGTTAAAATGGCGCCACTTGAATACTTTTTTGTGTATCTTATGAGCCTTGTTAATGTTGTCCAGGTCAGGTAAATATCAAATACTCGGACTCGAGACAAGTAACAGAAATTTTCGTTAGTCTAGCTAAAAAGCAGCGTTGTATATCTATTTCTTATGACCCCCGCCCCCTATTGCTGCCAACGTCGCTCCTCCTGTAAGGCGTTAAACATTAAAAACAATGTTTTATTTCAGTATTTCTTACAGCTGTATGTTATTCGAAAATTGTTAACAGATGTAAAATTTCTTGATATCACACTATTATCTCTTTTTTTTCAGTTATAATCAGTATATGCTGGTTCGCCGGTTCAGTGGTTGGGTTTCTTCCCCTTATGGGTTGGCACCAAGACACAACTGGCAGCGTTGACTGCTTCTTTCTCAACGTTATGGACTACAACTACCTGGTGTTTCTATATTTTGGAACCATAATAACTCCAGCGCTCCTTTTGGCTGCATTTTACGCCCATATTTACAGGGTTGTACTCAAACAGGTTAGTAAAATTAATATTGCAATTATCCCTATTAGTATTACCTATGACAAAAATATAGGTTTTCTTTAGGAATTATCATCCAATAGTATAGCCGCGATGCAGTCAAAAGTTTAACCTATCGCTCCGCAAACACCGCGACGCGGGGGGGCTAGCATATTTGGGACCCCTTAACCCTTAAAAAAATATATCAAACAAACTGAAAACACAAATACGCAAACATAAACCTTTCGGTTGCCGATTTAAACAAAACAGAATAGTTACTAGGGTAAAATTATATACAAATAACAGTAAACCTTCGAACATTGAACTATATAGAATTAACTGTAAACATGCTTGATTTTATCCAACTAAAGTATGCGGGAGAAGAGGGTATGTACATTCTGGGTTGCAACATTGTCGGTAGAGGACTTTTCATATCCCTGATATAATTAAACACATTTTAAAACATTTTAGTAAAAAGAAGCAAAGTCGTAATTTTTATATACACTGTATACTATTTTATAGATTTTCAATCAGGGACTTTTCAGATTTTATTTTTGGAAAAAAATCAATTACTAATTAGTAGAATACCTGAGATTTGCATTGCATTTCAGTTGTTTCTAATACTCACCGTTACATCTACTCAAGCAGAAAGAACTTTTTCAAGGCTGAAGTTAATAAAAAGCTTCACAAGGTCTACTATGACAAAACATCTCCTCGGCTCATTTCCTATAATTTCTGTAGAAAATGAGTGAGCAAAAAATATAGATTTGACAAAATAGTAGACAAGTTCCTCTCGTTAAAGTACCAACATTAACGTTCCAATAGGTAAATCCAATATATCTAAAATATCTTATAAGTTTTTTAGAAATAGTAAAAATCTTATTTCCCATTTTTGCTTTTGAAGTTTTATGTTTGTTGTGTTGTTTATAATAATATTTAGATTAAATCTGGCCTCTGTATATGTTTGTTGTTTTTTAGTATTTCAATCATTTACAATATTAAATTAAGTTGGAAAAATTGGTAGTGTTTTTTAATTATTCATATATTACCAAAATATAAAAAATATACTACTTTAAGTATATTGTCAAAAAAATGTTTTAGGTGGATATCACAACGTTTTTTTTTTTGAGATTAACCTCCATGGCCCCGAAAAAAATTCGCGGGAGGTCCACAAAAAAATTTAAACGCTACTAGTAATTATTGTATTATTACATAAGTGTTTAATACATGAACAGTAAAATCTATGAAATATTCCGAATGTTATTATTCACAGGCCCATATATGTGTTATGTTATATTATGTTATGTTTTTGTTATCTAGGCAGATCACGAATGCCGAGGCTTACTTAAATACTAGGTACCGTGGTTTTTTTAAGTGAAGAGATGGGAAGTTTGTTGTTGCGGAATTTAAAGACTTGCTGATTTGGAGAAAAAGGCAGCGCCTAATATATTTCATAATCGGGACACTCTGAGAATAAAGGAGGGAATAAGTGGGAGGTTCTTGGGCTTTGCAGTTGGACGGTGAAGGGATGCAGGTGGGTCGATGTTCGTATCTCCCTGGCAAGAATTATTAAGGTAGGCATAATGGATTATAATTCATCAGAACAGAATCCGTAGTAATGTGTGTAAAAACAGAGACAGATCGCCCACAAATCGAGGATGCTCTAGTGATGCAACCTTCCTTGTGATGTTTGGATCATCAATCAGGCGAATAGCTCTTCTTTGTATAAAGTCGAGGATGTACAGGTTTGAAGGTGAGGTTGCTCCCTATATATGCGAACAATACTCAAGGCTGGGTCTGATTTGCCAAAAGTAAAGGGTATACGTGGCAGAATAAAAGTATTTTTGAGCTTTGAAAAAATAACCCAATTTATTCACGGCTGCTATAGCAATTAAGATGATGTGATCATGCCGGCGAAGATCCTTCTAAAAAGTCATACCAACTTATTGATTACTACGATACAAAACACCTTTAAATGAGTTTTAATGGCATATTTCAGCAATAAATTACAATATAAACGTCCATAGTTGAGGAATTTTGCCGCGCAAGCAAAAGCGGTCTAAGTTTAGAATAAACGATATAATTTTTACTAGAAAATTTAATAAATGGTACACTTCTTACAAAAAAAATAATTTCAAATGAAATGTTGTGGCAATTAAGATGTAGCCATGTCAGTGAAGATCCTTTTGGAAAAGTGGTACCAACTAGGCTAAAGGAATCTTTGGCTTCAAGTATTATGATTAATGTTATGTTTAATTCACACATATTTACGCCAACATATTTATTAGACATATTTGACGTTTCAAAGGTCAAATATTTCTTGCATTTTTTACTGAAGAAATTATGAACAGGAACAATGCTCGACCTTATCTCTGACAAACGAGTCAAGCTTCGCCAGAGTGCTATTACTTCGACCGGCGAAAACTAACTAGCCTACAGCATTGGCTTTAAATAGAGCAAATGGTGGAGTCAATTATATTATCTTGCTGTTACTAGTAAGACATATACAAATTACTATATATATATATATATATATATATATATATATATATATATATATATATATATATATATATATATATATACATATATCGTTTTTTTTTTCTTTAATCATATATAAATATTTTGTTAATTATTTTGTTGGGCATAGGTTAACTCATTGAGAAGTAAAACTATAATTCAATCGACGTTTCGCTCATTATATCGAGCTTTCTCGAGATATTTATTTTCTACAATAAAAACATAAATAGTTAATATTTAGATTTTAAAATGGTTAAAAACATTACTGAAAAAACATCACTCAAAAAACATTACATTTAAAACAAAATTAAAATTATACATAGTACGCACGCTGATATGTTTCCAAGGTCCGTACTACGCATAATTTTAATTTTGTTTTAAATGTATTTTTGTTTTTATGATCATGGTTTGTTTTAAATGTAATGTTTTTTGAGTGATGTTTTTTCAGTAATGTTTTTAACCATTTTAAAATTTAAATATTAACTATACATGTTTTTATTGTAGAAAACAAATATCATGAGAAAGTTCAATATAATGAACGAAACCTCGATTGAATTATAGTTTTACTTTTCAATGAGTGAACCTATGCCCAAGAAAATAATAACTAATATATATATATATATATATATATATATATATATATATATATACATATATATATATATATATATATATATATATATATATATATATATATATATATATATATATATATATATATATATATATATATATATATATATATATATATTTAAGCTTAATATTGTCTTTTGTATTGAAATTAGGATAAACGAAATTGAGAGCTTTTTTATATTGTTTTTTATTTACGATTTTGTCTATTATGGTTGCGTCATAACCATTATTAACGGCAGTCTGTTTTATAATATTAAGTTCCTGGTTTGTTGTTTGTACAGATACGTTGACGATATTTTGGCTTGTTTCACAGGCATAGAGAGACAACTTAACCTCTTTCTAAATTCTATTCATAAATTACATACAAATTTAAGATTTACTTTAGAATTAGAACAAAACAAGTCCATAAACTTTTTAAATTTAAAAAAAAAAACATTAATAATAAACACTATTTTGAAATTTATCATAAACCATCCTATACAGATATAACAGTACATAATACATCAAACCACACATTCACACATAAGATGGCGATTAATGTACCTCTGTCAACAGAAAATTTTAACAAGGAACTTAATATTATAAAACAGATTGCAGTTAATAATGGTTATGTCGCAACCATAATAGACAAAATCGTAAATAAAAAACAATATAAAAAAGCACTCAATTTCGTTTACCCTAATTTCAATACAAAAGACAATATTAAGTTTAACACATTGACTTATACCGGAAGAATTAGCACTAAAATAGAGAAATATCTTAAAAAACAAATCATAAAGTAGCTTTTTGTACCAATAATACTTTGAGTAGATATATCAAGAATAACAAGTTTAATACAATAAGGACCAAAAATCAGGGGTATAAAAATTAAAATGTGGCTCTTGCGAAAAAGTATATATTAGTCAAACGGGTAGATCTTTTTTTAAACGTATCAAAGAACACAAAATATCATATATTAAACAAAAAAACTGATTCTAATTATGCAAAACATTTATTAGAAACATCACAAAACGTTGCATTCAGCCAATAAAAGTTACAAGTTAAATTACTTGGAAAGTCTAGAAATTAATAAGAGGAAAAACCATAATATTTTATTGAACGATCAATGGATCTAAATGGTTCCCCACTGTTATAGCTAAAATCTGCTAGGGTTAGGTAAATTTTGAGGTAGACTCTTTTGTTACTGTTAAAAAATCTTGGTTTAGTATCAATCCTAAGTTGGTTTTTGAAAAAGACACAGTGTGTCGAAACAGCTGTCAAACGGATATAAATTAGTGGAAGAAATTAGTGGAAATTACTAAACAAATATAATTTGTTTATTTATTATATAGTGATAATGAATTTCCATCAAGTAACGGCTAACACCATAAATTATCTTTCTTACATTTTTTTGAAAATTATAGATATACATTTTGGTCAAATAAATTTTAATATTAACAATAATAATACCAATATTTTAACTACATAATTTACATACACACGATAAATGATTGTCATGTCATTTTTAGGTCTTTAATTTTTCTGGACATAGAAAGTCTCAAAAAGCATACAGAACAATAGTTAATATATTGTAATGAAATTGCTTGATTATTTTTGATTTTTGAATTATCATTAAAAATTCTAAGAAAATTTAAAATTGAGGAAATTTAAAAATCAAATGATACCATATAAAAATATAAAATAAATAATAAATATAAAAACTTTTTACCAGTCACTTTTTATACCTCTCTAAACTCTTAATAACCGAAAATTGTTCAATTATTTGTTTATAATTTTCTTCTCTAGAACCAGAAAGTGGTAGTTCCTTTATAAATAATGGAACATCAATGTGCTTTAGGAAAGATGATTTGTAGTTTTATGTTTAAAAATTACCTTAATTCTATTTTATTTTAAGTGATTAAAATTTAGAAAACACGCTTTAAAAATTAAGGAAATTACCTACTTAAAATATTAAATATATGTAGTAGGAACGTTCTCGGTCCCTCTCTAACAAAATGCCTCTCATTGCAAGGTTTTTGTCAAATTTCTTGGGTATCTTTCAAGATAACGGAAATTGTATATTTATAATCAGCAACACGCCAGCCATTTGAATTTAAAACAGTGTATATTATGTCTGCTAGATATTTTTGAACCATCCTATATTAATAGATATTTTTCTATAAATTATATAATCAACCCTCCACCTTTTATATTTAACATTTTTTCTGTTCTTTAAAATTTAACCAATACTAGAGGTACGGAATTATGAGGAAATATAATATTTTTTTTAAATATGAACAGTTTCTAAAATAATAAAATACTCCCAGTTATACTAGATCACCCTGTTTAGTCGAAACCATTTTATATACAAAAAAATAAAACAAATTTTGTTGTTTCCCCCCTTAAAGTAACCCTATATAACGGAAAAATTAAATTTATGTGCAAAAAAAAGACATTTGTACTTTTTTACCGTTTTTTTTGAAAAAGGTAATGGTTATGGAAATAAAAAAATATTTGTATTTTAAGAGACTCTTCTATCCCCTAGAGCTACACTCAATAAATGTTTTATATAAAAGAAATTCGATTACCGTTTTTTTAACCAACGCATTTGAAATAAAAACATATTTTCGGGCTCGTAATAAATTGGAATTACTATCCGACGTTTCGCCTTGCAAGCGACATCTTCAGCGATCTTTACTCCACAAGGTCTGAACACTGAATGATCTCCAAGAAATTCAGGCGGGCCTTTATAACCAGCTTGAACTCACCGAACCGTGACCGTGAACCGTTATTAAATTTTTTTGTATAATTAAAAATTTCAATATATTCACTAATTGTTCGTTTATAATATGTTTATAATTTAAGTGGTATGCTGGTATTCAGCTACAGTAGATTGAATAATTTGTTTGTTTTTAATGCATCGTTCATGTTCCCTAAGTCTAGTGGATATTGAAAGTCCTGTTTATCCTACATACACTTGTCCGCAGGAACAAAGAAATTTATATACTTACTCCTTCTAAGAAACCATTATTCTTGGGTTTAGACTGTGCCAAACTGGAAATATTTTCCGACGTGTCGCATGCATCTTTAACTTAGTGTGAGCCTCTGAAAATTCCCTAATTTTCCATTTATAATATCCCGAGATTGATGTAAAAAACTTGGCATCCTTTACAATAATCATGTGTCCTGATGAATGCTGATGTTCAGCGACAGCGGATTGAACAATTTGGTTTTTACTTATACATCTTTCATCTTAAGTCTAGTAGAGACAGACCGACCAGTTTCACCTTTATACACTTTACCGTGGAAAAAAATAAATGTTTATATACAAAATGCAAAAGAAATTTTATGTGTTTCACTATTTTATAAATATTTTTTATTCGTTCTCAGGGAGCTGCATCATCCTCTAAAGATTACCCTGTGTTCTGAATAGTAAAAAAAAACAAAAATTAAATAAATTTGACGTGTTTCATCGTTTTTCAAAATATGTAGTATCTTCGCAATGACTTCCACAATTTTCCGATGTCAACACATTTAACCTCAACCATTTTTGTTTTTAAATTTAACTGATATCGGTTTGCGTGTTCTTAAAATATTAATTCTGTATGTTTTTTTTTTAAATATCGAAGTTCTATGCCTATGACAGCAAAAATCTAATCCACCGCAAGACATTAACCTAGACATCCGCACAGACATCATATTTTTTTATTTCTAAAATTATGTTCTTTGTGTTTGACGTCGAAAAAACCCAACTTTTTTAGAATTTTCACGATTAGAATACTTCCCCTTACTATCAATGCTCGAAATTGGATTTTTTACCGACCGGATCGCCAAGCTTTTATTTGGACTTTACACCGTTCTACTATACTAAAAATAGCATCGAAAACCCAAAAATTAATAAGGTATGAACCGAAACGGATTAATTTTATTTCTCACGAACCGGAACAGCGTTCCGGTCTATCTCCAGCCCTGCTTAGTATATAGGCTAAATAGGGGGAGTATTGTAATCGCAATAGTGGAAAGGTGAACTATTATTACACGTCACATTTCCACAACAACATCTCAAAATATAATTATTGTTTTAATATTTTCTCTTTTTTCAGTTGAGACAAATTGTTGTGATGAATCCGGACAAGACTGGTGACAAGAAATGCAAGAATCTCTCATCGGGAGGCATGATACGAATGCTTGGTGTCCAACAAAGAAATGAAGTTAAATCGACCCAAAATCTAGCCATCATCGTCTTGTTCTTCATGATCTGCTGGATTCCTCTTTATACAACTAACTGTATCATTGCTTTCTACAAAGATTTTAACGTAAATTCCACATTTATGTTATCATGCATAATCTTATCCCATTTAAATTCAGCAGGCAATCCCCTTTTATACGCTTACCACTTAAGAGATTTCCGAGCTGCCCTCAAAAACTTCTTTTGCAATTTGCTCGGAATAGAGCAAGAATGCTGCGACAAGTTTCCTCCTCGCTGTACATCAAACTATAGTCAATATAGAATGCAATATAGAAATTCGACAACTTCCAATAATGAACGTTGTAAAAGAATGGTCGTATGTCCTAAAGTGGGTGTAATAGTTAAAAATTCCGCATTGCTCGCAGCTGCTCCAGCGGGAAAGATAGACAGGAGCATCTGGAACATTGCGGAAGATTCTGGAAGAGACTCGGCATCTTCACAGGATTCACTAAAAGATATGGAATCTAGTCATAATGATACGCTTTTAATGCTACGGCCTGCCACACCGTACAAATCTAGTATTTTAAAAGGAGTCAATAGAGCATATGTAGATTCATCCAGTCTGGATGATTCTGATGATGTATTTACGAATGAATGTCTACCGTATTTTCAGGACACCAAAGAAACATGCCTAAGTGATGAAGTTAAGTCTCGCAATTCTCCCAGACACCTCAATAACTACTCTAGCTCTTCTCCCCAATTATCAAAGGGGGTATTTTTAGTTGAAAATGAATCCAAGAAGCAAACAAAACATTCTTTGGAGGAGAAGAGACCTAATTACCTTTGTGTAAATAATTCTCCAAAATATAGTCACAGATTAAGTCCTTATAAAATAGTAAGTAGTTTGTTTAAAAATAAAAGAAAATTAAATCGTAGCTTAAGCGAATCGGATTCCTTAAAAAAATTAAACGGAGTGATGGCTGAATATTATTCTGTACCTATGTAATTTAATATATGCTACGTCTATTTCATGTGTGATTGATGAATATAAATAAACTATATAGATAATACGTAGACCCGTGTTTTATTTACGTATAATAATATTATACCTATAAAAAATACCAATTAATCCCTGGGCATAATTAATATTGAACATATTTCTATTTAGTGATTAGAAATTGCCAGACAAAGGTTATGAGTCTTGATTTCATTGCAAGTCTTAAAACCGTATAATTTTAGGGCTTATTTATATTATATATTTGGCATTGATGGCTTCTACTAGTAACGCAAATTAGTGGATTTTCGCTTATTTTCATAATGTTATAAAGTAGTTGGAAAACAGAGAGAGAATTTAAAAAATATATATAATTACCCGAAGAAACTATAACTTTTAAACACAATTTGATTATCGTGTTAAATTTTGCATTTTTTTGAACAATTATTAAAGGATTATAGAAATCTGTTAAAAACGCCATTTATGCTTTTTTTTGTTAATTTTAAAATTATTATTTTAATTTTTAATTACTGTATATATTATTAGAATAATAAGTAGAAAGAGAAAATATTGAAATAAAACAGGAGGCAAAACCAAATGGACATAATACTTACTTCAAAATAAATGTTTTTTGTTAGACATTAGTATCAGGTTGTTTCTTCTGTAAATGGGGGGTGCGTAACGAAATCTTAGTGTGGAAAGAAGTTTGATGCTCCTTGAACCCCAGAATATAATCATTATTGGACTATGACTAAATTAGCAAACATAACGGCGCTGTCTGCGTAATAATTGTAATAGTACACGATTCTTATTTTCTTTTTTAAATTAGTTTATATACGTTATATGTATGTATATTGCTACAAGCTAAGCGACATATCGATTTAAATTAAAATTCCACTTAATTTAGAGCTTCTGTCGCGTTCCTAGTAAATATACTTGCTTGATATTTGTTTTACCTTTAGTTTTTTTTACAGTAAACTTGACATCGTTCCTACATTCGTAGACACTTGCGAAAATCAAAATATTTCCTTAAGTAATACACTTGAAATTTCCGCTTCAAAGTTTTCAAAAAGTCAACTTTAAACATCAATTTTGTTTTTTAAGATTTCGACAGATTTTTCAATAGTTTGTCCAAATTTTCCGTTGTTCTAGCTCCATGTACATATTAATCATCAGAAGCCGGTTTCCACTTTTCCTCTTGCTTTCAACAGGGACGCAAATCTAGCAAGCCCTAGTACTTTTTAAAAAATAAAAAAAATCAGTTTTTTTACATGCAAATGAAAAAGACATGAAAACAAAAAATATTTATATAAATTTAAAATTAATTTATAAATAACCTTAAAACAGTTTTATATGCTTGGGTCTCATTGACACTTTTTACCTTTTGTTTTAGCTTTTATACAAAAGTAAACTAAAGGGCATCACTCAAAACCATCATTAAATTCCCGGTTTCCGAACAATTTCAATTATATGTTTTTAATTGTTATTCATGTTATTTATATAAAAAGACAAACGTTTATATTCCAACTTTGAAATTGTTGCTTATAAATTGAAAAAAGGCCAATTATAAATTAGAAGAAAGAAGACATTCGTGTTCGTGATAAAAAGTAGATCTAAGAACAGAAAAAGTCATCTAAAGTGGTGAATGATCTTTCTTCCTTCGCAACTGCAAAAGAAATGCTAATTTTTTAAAGTTACTATGACATTGGAAACCGAGGCTCAAATTTTAGCTCGCAAGCTTTATTTAAGTACAAGTTATACATAGTTGAAGATAAAATATGGACAAAGTCGTCAATAATTATGGTTTTTAGGAAAGAGAGTAGATAGTATGATCATCGAGCAATTAAAATTGTTTTGATACAATACTTTATATGCTGCGATTGTCGAATGGTCTAAAAAACTGCATTACTATTTACTAGTAATTACCCATTCTCTCCTTATTGGCCGACAGAATGTTTGTAATGTATTTTTTTAGTCTAACTACCAAGGCAATATTCAAGTTAAAAAACCGTCGGAAGTGTTGACGTGTTAGTCGATTGTCGGCCAATTTCGTAGTCTTATTCTATCAATTAAAAAATAATACTAATTACAATTGGTATTCACGAATAAATAATAACTTGCAGTTTGGTTTGAGACTGATTGATAAGCGGTGTCGGACTGGGCTCCCAAGCTTTGGGGCTCTAAAACTTTTAACTAATAATTTTTTTCAAGTTCGGAATATTAATTACATTTAAACTTAACGGAAATGAAAAATGTATTACATATGCCTTATTCTATAAAATGCAACCATGAAGTAGAACTATGCAAAAATGCTACTATTGATTGCCGGGGAGGGAAGCACGTACTTACTATCGACCAACATTGTCATCGTATTGACGAAGCTCATATGCCGTGTGGGGTGGTAAAAAAATAACAGCAAAAAATAGTTTGATATTGATTTCGTATTGTGTATTGTTTCAATATGAAACGTAGATATATAAGCGGAGTTGCTAAAAGAAAAAAAAAACAACATGAAAAACGTGAAATTGTTACGAAAGTAGATAAGAATAGAAATAGAAGGCTGATATTGTTAAAAACTATATAGGTGCATAAACACGATCAAAAATAAAAGGTGTTGTATGATTAACTCGTAACCTGCTATTTGTGGCTTCTTTCATAAAACTAATAGCCTTATAGGAATTTGTAATTCGTTACAGAAACTATGTAAAAATATTATTCTTATTTTTCACGATTAATATTTTGTCTCCACTGCGTTAGCATTGTACTTAAGGCGGAATCAGACGACTGGTGTACTTGACAAACATTTGAACAGGTTTACACAGCACCCATTGACTTGTGTTACATTCACCGACAACCCGTAGCAAATACAAACATTCTTGTGAAAAACAATATTTTCCTAGCAAATTTTTGAACACCTAGTGTGATGTTTATCCCCTCTGACTTTTACTTGGCTACGCCCATTTGCGTAAACGCGTTCAAATATTCGTCAAATATACAAGTCGTTTCGAGTCCGCCTTTACATACAGCTTGTCCTGAAACTTCTTCAAAGAAACTTCGCAAAAAAAAATTATTGCAAATAAATGTTGCATATAAAATACTATAATAATAAAAATAATGAAACGTTTATTTATGAATACTTAAAAAAGTAGGAAATACAGTACAAAAATAATAAAAGCGGGCCACTTGTTTTTACTCAGCTATGTTTTGGCCAAAATTAAAATTCAAAAACCTAACTTATGTTATATAGTTTTTTCCAGGGTACTAGATTATGGAAAAAAATAATTATTGAAGGTCAAAGAAAGGAAGTATGACGGGAAAAGTAATATTAACCAATAATATTTTAGCATTTATGATAAAAAATTCTGTTGGCCTATAAAAACCCTACAACTTTTGTATTTACAATATTTTCGTATCTATTCGAATAAACTTTCGCTAGGTGGGTGGCAAAATATATAGGAAAATCCTGTACATGGTTTTAAAAAAAAATTAAATGTGGTTCAATATTTTACAAATTTTGTAAAATTGAAGATCATAAAGTGTTTTGATACAAATTACACTTATTTTAGAATTTTAGCTTAAAACGCAATTAAAAAAATATTTTTGTATTTTTGATTTTCAAGATAAAATTCCACAATAATTGAAAATTCTAACCAAAAAAAAATTACTATGCTTTTGTACTTATATTCCCATATTCTGTAATTCTGCGTTCCCAAAACTAAATTTTGAATGTGTAGGAAACCGGGTTTAAAAATGCTGAGTATATTTATTTAGCACGTTATTTACGCTTTTCTGTTTTAAGTTTTTTTAAGATTAACTTCCGGTTTAACATCGTCAGATTTTACATGCTGACGTAATTTATTTTTTGTAAGTTTTTTAGTTTGTCCACTCGCCCATACTCAACATGTGATATTATGTTATAGGATTTTAACAATAATATATACGGTATAAAAAATTGATACCCATCGTAAGAAAGAGTAAGAACTGGGAAAAAAATGCTAAAAGGATATAAAAAATTAGATGAAAGACCAGAGAAACTTTTGTTTTTAGGTGCTAGTGCAACACCATCTAGCAATAGTGATGCATCTGCACTATTACTGCGGCATTGCAAAGCTGTCATGGAGCTGATATTGTTACCTTAATAAATACAAATTTGAGTACTGAACGTTCCAGAGAAATAAATAATCGTCGATTAGTTATCGAACGTTTAATAGATATTGTAACATTGTGTTAAACACCCAGGCAAATCATGAAACATTTTTAGAGCTGGTAAAATCGTTAGCAGAGTATGACGTTGATATTGCAAAAGCATGTACAAAAATATGTGGAAGAGAGCAAAAAAAGAAAAATTCACAATACAAAGGGAAGAGGAGCTTTAGTAACATTTCTATCTAAATCATTTGTTAATAAACTTATAGCAGTAATTGGTTCCATTGGACAAAAAAAACGAATTTTAAATGATCTTAAGCAATGTAATACATATAGCATAATGGTTGATTTGTGGCAGTAATGGATCAATTTGCCATTTGCGTGCGCTATGTCATAGATGATCAGGTATATGAAAGACTATTGGATTTAGTTGTTATAGAAGAGTCATCTGGACAGGGCCTCTTTAATTTAATTAAAACTGGCTTTGGGACACTTGACATTTCGATTTCTAACATAATTGCTTGTTCTTATCCGTACCATGGGCTACAGGCAACAGTATTATTGTTGTTATTTCGTTTATTTTTATTTTAAAACATTTGAATTAGCTCGAATTTACGATTTTTATTATTTTTATAAGTATTGTATACTATAAACTTTTATTTAATGTTTGTATAATATTATATGTTTTATTTAATTTAATGTAACTGTTTTTGTTGTTATGGTAGGCATGTGCTATATTAAATGTTCCTATGAAAATACAAAAGTTCGTTTTTAATTTAGGAAAAGGTAATGTAATATTAATTGGAGATTCTCGAAATTACAAAACATATTTCAAAAAACTAGAGCCCCAAATCTCAGAACCGCCGGGGGCCCCATCAGCTGCCAGTCCGACACTTTGATAAGTTAAAAGTGTTCACATAACTCCACTAAATTAATAAATGCGATTAACAATGGAATTAAAGAATGTAATCATATCGTCCGAAACTAAAATATTCTACATAATTTGAACAAATTTTATTTCGACAATTATAAAGTATTTTACAATTAAAGTAAAATTAACCAATGTGATGGTTCTCTGACGTATGTCAAAGAATTTTTAATTAAAGAGAGTAGGGTCATTCATATTGAAAACTATACATTTCCGAGAACTACTCTCGTAAAGTGCAGTATATATGTAGGCATTGGCTTACTATTTAAAGCCAATGCTGTAGGTATGTTTCTCACTATAGACCTCCTTCACTTGCTCCAAACATACATGTTCATATAATGTTCAACCTGTTTACACAATAGCATTTTAAGAGAGACATTGAATTTTTCATTCAATTAAAATTTATTAGATCTTCAGTCACCTATCTCTAACGGATATGTAAGCTATCTAAATAGTTAAGGTTACTTATCCAAGATTAATAAACCCACATAAATAACTCACCAGAGTAACACCATATTATTTAAAACAAATTTAGTAATATTAAATAGTTTAATATCAATCATATTCATTATTATATAACGTTGATTTAGTTGAGCAGTGTTTCGAATATCATAACTAAGAAAACTATCAAATGTATTGACTATTATAGAAAAAAATTAAATGGTATAAATGATGATCAAAAAAAAACTTGGGAAACGATTAAGTAAGCTACCAACGATATTATATCTAAAACTAAAATTACTATTGGAAATGTCATGACGGAGCCGAAAGTGAGTTAAGTGATAAGGGAGCCATTTCAGATGAACTTTGTAAATACTTTACTTCTATTACATCTAAACTAGCTACTCAAGCTAGTAACATAATTCTGTAAACCCACCTGATTTCTTAATGCGTGAAAACAAATGCCAAATTCAATGTTCCTCTCCTCAATTATAGACGAATAAATAATCCATTCAATAAACTCATTAAAAATGACTCAAAAAATCTAACTATAGTGTGTTGATTACAGCCCCTTTTGATAATGTTATATTTATAGACATTTTTAATTTAATCATACCTCTGCATAAGGAGGGTGATAATTTTGATTTAAATAATTAAAGACTTATTTCTCTCACAAATCCCATTTGTAAAATTATTGAAAAGTGCATAGACACTTTTTAACTTCTCACAATTTATTATCGGATTCATAGTATGGATTTAGGGAGGGTATGGGTACTGACACAGCATCGCATGTGGTTAAATTCATTGTAGATTGCCTCAATATAAATTACAAGCCCCTGGACATTTTTTTGAACTTCTCGAAGACCTTGGACACGGTAGAACATCATATATTACTTGGAAAGTTAGACAATATTGGAAAGACAGGTAAAGTACTAAACCTATTCAAGTCATATCTAAGTAATAGATTCCAGAAAGTTGAATATAATTTAGAATCTAGCTCATATAGTAAGGTGGAGTATGGTGCTCCACAGGGGACAACACTGGGTCTTATTTTGTTCTCAATTTTTATTAATAGTCTGTAACACCGAACATCAAGACTGTGTGCTTTACCGACGATACGTTTCTTCTGTGCAAGGGTACGTCTTGGTGCGATGCCTTCGAGGGAGCCGAAAGGGCATTGACATACTAAAACTTAATTCATTAACTTTAAATATAAAAAAACGAAAATGTTATTAGAATTCATTCACCTCAGTGTGACTATGACTGTAAATGCTTATATTTGGGTCTCCACTTTAATCAATTTTTAAATTTGCTGAATACGTGAAAAACAAACTCAAAAAACTGGTACATGCATTTTAAGAATTATGTTACATTGAAAGCAAGGATGTTATAAAGGTATATAAATAATTAGCCGAATCATGCCTAAACTATTGGATAATTTATTTGGGATCTGCACATAAAAATGCTTTAAAAAATTACAGTACAAAAATATATCTTGAAAATAATTACATTTAAAACTATGAGAGTTCCTTCTGATTTGCTTTTTGAATAATCAGGGTTTTTTCAACTGCCTAGTTATATATAAAAATATAATAAGATCCTCCTTAACCAGGAATATTTTTCATCATTTTGTCAACTATAGAATCATGACCAGATCAAACAAAATTCGAAAGAATAAAAAAAGAAATAATCGAATTGATTAAAAATAATACTCTTATAATAAAGTACATTATTCGTCTTTTATAAATGATTTTAGTGTTATTAGGATTAGAATGCTAAAAAGAATTGTTTCAACTTAAGAATGTATTTAAGGTGCCTAGTTAAGATATTTTTCTAACAAATTGCACACACGTATCATGTACAGTGTACATATATGTATCTTGGAGATATTGTTGAATTGTACTGTTTTATCTTTTATATTTATGTATTATAGTGCAATATATTATTAAATTATTGTTAATAAAAATAAACAATATATTTTTAAATCAGCTTTCTATTTTTTTGTTATTAGAGTTGTATTTAAAATTGTTGTTAAACCTCTAAAATGACCTTTAATGTCATATCGCAATTATGCAACAGCGATATTCTGCGACCTTTTGAATGCGTTAATCAAATGGTTCTCTGTAAACTTGCGGTTTATGGGATTAGTGGTAACTAGAGATATGTAACTCAGAAGTGAGTCGGCTCAAAGAATCATCTCAGTTAAGTGAGTCACTGAAGCATCTCCGCGGTACAGATGTTTTTCGATTCTGACTCGCCTCTCACTTACAGCGTAATGGAGCGAAAACGACTTGCGACAATGAAGAGCCGCAGAGCCACCGACCGCCGAAAGAGTCAAATTGCATTGCAATATGTGCTGTTTGTTAAATTCTCGATGCGGCGCGACTTAGCGGTCTTAACTCTTTAGGTTTTATCTTTTTATTTCGGCTGTTTAGATGTAAAGTAAATACAAATATCGATATTAGATATGGCCTATTGGTAAATACGCATACAAAATAAGGCAATTTACTATTTAAGAAAATAATGTAGGTTGAAAAATGCAATAAACTTAAATATTATTTATTCTAACATTATGGAAAAGAACATATGATGAGTTTTTTCAACAATATCGTGAAGCCATTTTTAATATTAATTATACAAATATCTATAAGTTTTAATACCTATCTTAAAACGAAATAAATAAGAGCCTAATTTATTTAACAGAAATTCTGCATAGTCAGACTGTATAACGTTAAAAATTAAAACACTAAACTTGACCATTCAGTACGATATCCCATCCACTGTCCTTTACAACTACCAGCCGCCAGGGTGGCAGAACCGTGGTCCGGGAGTCGATTCATGAGTTAGGAGCCTTGTCAAACGACGGAGGGGTGTATTTCGCTCCTTCGCTTCGCAGCTCAATTGAGCCGACTCAGTGAGCTGACTAGTCAGTAAAGCACATTATTAAAATGAGTTACATGTCCCATCTCTAGTGGTAACGCGTTGTCGTGATTTAAGTCATATTTAACTAGGCGTTTTCAGAGGGTAAATTTGAATGGTTGAACATCAGATGAGCGGGCGTGCATTCTCCTTTATTCAAAGTCAAATACAATTTCTCCAAAAATTCCATTCCATTGGTACCCAATGAATTTCTAAAACCATATTCTACGTGTTCGAAATTAATCGAAAATCGACAGAAAAAAATTAGTAGTTCCAGGAACGCAAAATTCTATTCGCACCGAACTTCAGAATTTATAAAGAAAACAAACGTTCCTAATAGCAAAGTTTACAGAATAATATATTTTGTAAACTTTGTTAATAGCTAGAGCATATGTCAACAGACGAAATATTATTTTAACAATATTTTGAAATAGATACTTACTCTAGAACTCACCAGAGTCCACACGATCCACGTTCCTGCTCACACTTGCATTAATTCGATCGTCGATGTTACCCCTTTTATACCAACATTCGAAGACACTGGTTTATGCTTCAGTCAATTCAAATTAGGTGTACCTACCTATTACATAAATTTCTGCCAATTTGCATTGATTTTTTGGATTTCAGGAATTGAAATTGAAAAAAAAATGAAATAGACTGAAACAAACAGAGTCAGGTGTCTGCAGAGCCCCCAGGCTTTAGGGCCCATCGGTACGCTGCATCAGCTGCACCGACCTTAAACACGCCTATGGTGCTCTTAATTTTTGATATATGCGGGATTTTGTAAAAATAGCTTAAATCTATTTTCTCACATACCTCAAAAAGATATAATTTTGTCAACGTGTAGCGAACAGACAAATTTTTATATTAGACTTTTTTTATGAAAGTACACATTTTAGAGTTATGCGAGAAAATAGATTTGGGTTTTTTTACATTTACATTTAAATTACAATTTCTAAAGTGGGCGTTTACAGTATTTTTCAATTTTTTTCATTATACCTTCGATACAGCCGGTGCCGTATAGATGACTTAATGATTTTTTAATGAATCGGCGGAATGAAACAACTAAAAAATCGTAATGGCCAGATCGCGCTTTTAATCTTTCTCACTTATATTGTGATACAAGATTAAAAAGTAAAGCCAGCATTCTTTTTTAAATTAAATTGCGATCGCACAAAAAAATGTGTATGGAACTTGTGAGTAAAATACTTTGCTACAACTATTGCACAATTATAAATTTTTTATTTGATGACATTGGCTGAAAATTTAGTCCAAATTACTATAGAATATTAAGCAATGGAGAGCACGTTGTGCACACAAATGGAATACACTAACCAGTCTCTAAACTGGTTAGTGTACTCCATTTCAAAAAAAACAGTGTATACTGCTTTTGCTGCAAAATTTTCGGCTGTTATCCGTTCTCTTTCAAAAGAAAGGAAAGCACCTCAATAACAAATTAAGACCATGAGATTTCCAAAAATCATATTCAAGCTCAAAAATCGTGGTTAGAACTAAATCAAAGGCTAAAGTTTTATAAAACTATAGATGCGGCTGCTCAAAAAATTATTAATGCTAAAACAAACCATTGGCACCAGGGGATTTAAGAATTGCAGCAATCATTAAAAAATGTTTGGTAAAACTTGTATTGCTTTCAAAGGTACAAACGATAAGTTGTTTGAGCATAATAACGGCAAATTTTCAAAAACAGTTGAACTGTTATCTGAATTTGATGCAATAATAGAACATGTGCGTAGAGTGCTCAAAAAAGAGGAGACTAAGCTCACTATCTCGGGAAAAATATGCAAAACGAAATAATAGACCTTGGGTATCAAAGTGTAAAAGTCCACATTATTAATAAAATAAAAAACTAAATATTATTCCATAATTTTAACTCCTCTGACTCCTGACATTAGTAAGGTAAAGCAAAATGATTCTTGTAATCAGATATGTTTCAATCAATAACTCTGACTCCAATGAGGTTGAATTAAAAATTAATGAACGCTTTCTGGTCTTTCTTCCAGTGGAAAAATCAACAGGAAAACAAATGCTTGAAGTTATAATTAAAGAACTTATTGATATGGGTTTAAATTTGCAAAATATTAGAGGGCAGAGATATGACAACGGGTCCTATATGAGGGTTGATAGACCAGTAGTACAATCTAGAATTAAAAATTCAAATTCGCTAGCATTCTACGTTCCATGCAGTAGCCATTCTTCTAGTCATTCTGGTTATTTTAAATAACTTGATTGGCTGGATTGTTACTTGATGAAAATCAATTATCAAGTATGTAAATAAATCACTTAAAACTGTTTTAGATTTTCACTTGTATTCACAACTTGTTACATATGTTTCGCTAACACTGTAGCTTCGTCAGACAAACGGTATTTAAACTTACAATTTGTCTGACGAAGCTACAGTGTTAGCGAAACATGTCACAAGTTATAATAGAAGTGAACATCTAAAACAAGTTAGTGTTTTATTTACGTTGTTTACTTTAACTAATATATATTATAAATTTAAAGGGCAGCAATTTACCTGTTTGTCCGGGGCGATGTTCATATAACATTTTTCTCACCCAGTGACAATTTCAAATTATTATGGAGTCAACCCTCGAGATTTTTGCCATCTGATAGTGGTATCGGTTATACTTCACAGGTTAAGGAATAAAGTTACATCTTCCTTTTCTTGCTTTAATTGCTAACCACATACACACTTTTTCTTTATACAGAATCATACAATTAAAAAGGCCAAATATTTATAGACAATAATAGTTTATTATTAACTAAATGGTTTTCTCGATGGAAATGTAACAACACAATAAATTAAGAAAAAAATAAGTACAACTTACATACATACAAATAATACAAAGGCTTATCAGTTCGTACCCTTGTCACTAACCTTCAAACAAACTTAGAATGAAATTTCAGAAAAAGCTAATAATTTAATGAGAGCAGTTAAAAGCTATATTAATACAATATACTGACCTCCAATAAGACCTTTGAGATATAGATAGAAATAACTTAACAAAATAATGTTTGGAAAACATTTTTATTCTAGATATTTCTTTCGCAACTTTAAAGTTTGGCGCATATCCTGAAAATTTTACCAAATACCAATAAAAACTATTAGGGGTGGTACATTAAATAATTATGAAAATATATCTGTAGACTTGTTTCAGCACGAGTTTATGCTACACTTTTAAGACTTAAGAACTTAAGTAGAATAACAATTTTATACTTATCCATTTTGTTATTTAGTCAGAGATGTTTTAATGAATGTCCGTTTTATACAAAGTGAGAAGTAAAGATTTCCTATTTGTACTGTTTTTCTATACTATATGTCAAATTAAGGTAAATCCTTTTTATACCCTATTTTCAATAAGAAATTAATACAAGTCTTTAAGACCTGGAATAGATTCCTCCTAATATATTAACACTTTTAAAAATAAGGAATATTGTTTTTAAATTTATTCCTAAATAAAGGAAAATTGTTTTGCATCTGCCACATGTCACATTCTACAAATGTTTCTATTAAAAAGCAGAAAAAGCAGAGACTTTCTATGTAAAAGGGCTTTACTATTAAATATAAAATGTACGTAGTTAGAAATAAACATTTTAAAATGCAAAAATGTATAATAAATTGTCAACTGTCAAAGATATAAATGTAACTTTTTTTTAATGAGACACCCAGTAAATTTTACTTTCAATAGATAAGTCTCTTTTTTCAGGTTTTAAATATACCAGGTTTGATATCTTTATCTTTAAAAATAACCGAAAAAATGCAGACTTTCGTCATAAGATAAATGTGGTGAAGATAGAAAAAGATTCTTTGTCATATACTTTGCTTTTATGACGCAGATTTCCTTAATTTTCCTGCTTATTTAAAAAAAAAGTAAAAATTAGAATCAGGAAAAGGAGGCCTATCTATTGAAAATCAAATTTACAGGGTGTTCTATTTCAAATAATGCAAGTTATATTTATATGTATGAAAATTGACAATTAGAAAAAAATTTGTAACTAGCCATACAATTTCTTTTCAAAATCATTTTGAAATCTCGAAAAATAAAAAAAGATATAGCAGATTTAAATGCGGACAAGTCAAGATGACCATGCTGTACCATTAGTACATGAAAACTCAATAATTTTTATAGTGACAATTTACGTCAAGTGCCTTCTAATAACACGCGTTTTTTCTCAACTACAAAACTTGCGACTTATTTTTTGCTAATAGAGATTAATAATGAAATAACTAGGGATATTGAATCTGAAAGATATGGATCTGTCAACAATACGTCAAGAGTATGATTTAAAAGGGTAAATGAATATAACTAGCTACTGAATCCAATCAAGAATTAAATCGATAGAAAAGGTATTAAAAGTTTTACTATTAATCATTATAAATCAAATGTATTTTGAATTATAAGTATTAATAATTAGGCTTTGCTTCTAATAAACTTGCTGTAACAAGTCCGAACTAACGGTAACCCGACTGCCATTCCTACTGAAAATGCATGTAGCCAGAATAAAAATGCCCTTTTATAGCCCTTTCTAATCTGCGGAAATAATTCTAGAACAATCCATCCTGTTTTTTTTCGTAATTACAAGTGAAAATTTGGAGCTGTTAGGTATTTCACACTGCTCGGGCGAGATCACACTGAAGAATAAAAAAAACGCCTAATTATTCACTGACACATGAAACGGCTCAAATTTGGAGAAGTATATCTTTTGAACTAGTTGATGGATTTTAATGATTGTTGCCCAAACGTAGCCTTTTTGTCAACTGTTTATTTCTTCTGATCTCTGAGATATACCAAGTTGCACATGTGTCGATGTTTTGTTTGTAAATGTTAAACCGTCATGTGTTTTTTTCGAACGAAACATGTTCGACTTAATGTCGATAATAGAGAGAATTAGTCAGTCTCGTTTCGATAATTTAATTTTTATTTTACTTTGATATCTTAAATAATTTCAAAGTTGCAGAGCTTGACTTGAGGCATATATTTAACTAACATATTTGCGTGCGCCTTTCCGTACAATACCGTTATTATCTAACGCTGTTTACTTTCCTCCTTCAAAAGGAAGGTATTTAATCGTAAATACATCACCCTCCGAGATTTTGTGAGATCTTTCCGTTTCAGGGTCCCTAGATGCTGAAAAACTCTCAAATCGGTCTATCAAAATTAAGGGTTTTATGGAGATGACATGGTAACATTTTGGTGAACATCCAATAAGGAGAAACAAAATGACGGCCTAAGAAAATGTTAAAAAAAAATATTACTAAAGAAATACTTATCCCCCATTATTGCAGAAAAATTGCTTGTGAAATGTGGGTGAATTGGTAAAATTTTGGTACAAATTATGAAGGAAAATAACAAATAATGTTATAATAGATTTTTTTTATAGGTCATGTATATAAACTTATAAAAAATAAAAAATAATAAAAATTATAATACATTCGTTTTTCAGTTACGAGGAAGGTTCCGGGTAAAAGCCAATTTAGTATGTTTTTATTCGGGGTCATGTCAGAAAATTCAGCATACAAAATTTGGCTGCTCAATTTGTACTGGTAATAAAAGGTACCATGTGAAATATTTATATTTAAACGCATTTTTATATGAAAAAAAAAACATATTGCTAAGCAGCGGCAATAACGTGTTTCTGAACGCCTTTATTACTTATCGGGCTTTGTTACCTATAATTAGTTATTTACTTCGAAAATACAACTCTGTTAGAGCTAAAGAACAAAGTAAAGGTAAAGGCGTATTAATTTATAACTGTAAGTTAACCATTATATTTTTTGATATGTCCCCGTATTACGGCAAAAAGCCGGTACTGTATCCTTTATTGAGGCATAATAAAATAAAAATAAAAAAAAGTGTATAACAATAATATTTTATGGAAAGACGCATAAACAGGTAAAATTCAACGCGTCAATAAAGTTCTGTAACTTTCAAATAATTATTTAAGATCTCAAAGTAAGCTAAAAACTAAAATGTAGGCAAGCGATCGGTTTTCCTCGTTATCGACATTTGGTAGAAGAGGTGTCCTTCAGAGAAACTACATAACAGTTTAAAATGTACAAATAAATCACCACAACATGCTAAACTCAACTCGGTATATTTCTGAGTATGCAAGGAAATACAAAGTTCGAAAGCAAAGACCATTAAAATCCATTTCACTTTGCCAGACTTCGAAATTCCAACTAAATTTGTATTAAACTGTTTTAAGCTAGTTGGTTACTTTATTTGGTTTTTACATATGAAAGAACATTCCTTTCTAGCAGTTAATACTTGGTTAGGTGAACGAATGGAAAGGCCATACGCCACTGCTTTAAAAGGTACCCTAAGTACAAATACCTGTTACCGCATTTGAAGATGCCTCGACTTATGTTCCACGGTAAGGTAAACGTGGTACAATTTTAATACATGAATAATACTTTTCGAAAAAATGTCTGATTTCTGCAATGATCCCATATATATTTCTTTACAATTTTAACGTTAATAACTAAACAGAAAATATAAATCAAACATGCTATCTGGATTGTGTAAACTTTATCACTTTATAAAATATTAAAAGGCTACCACATCAAGATGGTGTAAAAAATATAATCTTAATTTGAGCTACGGTGTATCAATGAACATTCCGAAACAAACATAAAGCAATAATAATTTTCGTACTACAAAGAACACAGCTTCTGTCAAATCAAAGTATGTATTATTATTAATCAGTTATTGCCTTGTTTCACAGATTTTTCTTGCTGTAACACTAATATATAACACTCTAAATACAGACAAAATCAAAAATTTAACAGTATTAATAAAAAATATATACATCACCAAAACAGTGGCGGCTCGCGGGTGAAATAGTAAGTGAAGTGCAAATGAAGCAAGAAAATATCGCAATACATTTTTTCCAGAATTTTTTTTTATATGTGGAAGGGGTAGAATATTTTTTTACGACTTACCTAAATTTTGTATACTAAATCAATTCTTCTATCCTTCATAGCAGCAAATACAGCCTTTATAATTTGTTTATAGTCAAATTGGTCCAAAATATATCCGACGTTCTATCGGAGCTGACAATATAAAATCCTAAGAATCTCTCGACTACTGAACCTTCTGAATTAACGTATCTTAAAATTAGGGAGGTTTGCGGAATATCAGTGATGTCATCCACTTGCACAGAAAAAACTGTGTGTTTATTATTTCATTTTTTACATGATCATTTAAATAATCAGAAATGCATTTAATTATTTCGTTTTGAATAGTTTTCGAGTCACCAGTAAAAACATTTTTAATTTTTTCGTGATGAACTTTTAGTTCTTGGGAACTTCTCGATATTAATAAACCTAAAAGCTTTTTAAAATTCCCCCTATTTATTATATTACTCGCTGCTCTCATCATGGCCGCGAAAGACTAAACTCTTGTTCTGTAAGGTACAAACTGCGTCAATTACCAAGCACATATATAGTATATTTAATCGGACGTTTTCGTTAAAATGTATTTTATATAGTTTAAGATTTTCTTTTAAAGTGTCAGCTATAGTGTTTTGATTTTTTACAAATGTTTTTAGCATTAATTCGCATTCTAAATGCTCCGCCGAGTCTTCATGTTTATGTAAATACCTTCGTATATTTAACATACCTGCAAATCCTTCCTTATTCCACACTGAATATTTATTGGAAACTAGTAAACCAGGCCAGCAAAACAATTTTTAAATGGAGTTTCCAACAAAATACAAACCACATCCGTGATTGGATTCATTAATAATGTAAATTAATAAATCAGACACCAAATAAAGTTGTAACAACACCATAAATAAATATAAGACAAAACAGTCAAGCAAACTGCAAAGGAACTAACTGGTTGCAGCGAAATCCGCAAAAATAAAAATAAACAACCACCCCAAACTGAACGACACGTGGGTGTAGTGTATTGCGTTAGCAATTCACCGACAGCATTGTATGGCGCTGGTTAACATTATTCTTGTATGCGCTCGACGTCATCGAGTGCGCGTTGTCATGGCAAAGTAAAAACTTAAATTTTAAGAGATGTATAATAAGTATAGTTAGATGTTTGCTTGTTTATTTTTCCTGGTGAAGTAGCACTTCACCTACTTCACCTAAATAGCCGCCACTGCACCAAAAGGTTTAAAGAGATCTAAGTAAATATACCTATAATACCCCACCATTTTTTTTTCAAAGCATATTTACAGACGATCCGCCGATCAATGAAATTTTGGAACACAAAACATGATTTTTTAAAACTTCATTAGCGACATCTACTAAAACAAAATTTGGTTAAAATGTTGTAATTCTATGACGATTATTTCGTCAATGAATTTCAAACACAAGTATCCCTGAAACTGTTTTGCTTACTAAAAAGTTAACTTTTGTTACATTAAACATTATTAGCTCTTTGACAACATTATAATAATTAAACTAGGATGATCCCTAAAACTAATATTATTTTTTAAAAATCCATATTTAATTACAATCGGAGAAATGAGAGTCGATATTCAAGAAAATAATCAAATCACTCAAATATAAATCAAATTCAGTGTTTGAGGAAAGACGTTTTCGTAATTTGCTGCTGGTCGGGAAGATTGATGATCATGCACTAACTTTTATGAAGAATATATATTTTTGAGAATTTACAAATAAAAATGTTGCATACCAATAAAACTTCTTGTACCATGTTGAGAAATAGTCTTTTAATAAAGTGTAAATACTTACACGACTCCCAATTGTCAAACTTTGATCAAAATAATGAAAGCTTTCGATGGGTCTTAGGGCCCAATCTAAGGGGTTAAGTAATTACATTAATAACTGAGATACGTTCCCCCTGTTTTCCAACGTTATACTGCTTCATATAAAAGAAAGTTGTGGATGATGGGCAATAAACAGTACATTTTTTGAGTTGTGTTGTTTTTAGCAGTTTAGAAGATTTGTTAATCACGAAACAAGTAATTTTACATTCAATAGTTTGGGTTTTTGTTAGAGCATAGATTAAGGCTAAGCTCGAAGGTTTTTTTTAGTCTTGGAATAAGAGTTTTGCAATTAATGATGTTTAAATATAAATAAAAAACAATCATAAACCCAAAATTACGAAAGAAAATATCCAACAATTTGTACTGTGATTAGTGAGATGTAACACAGGTCGCAACAAGTTCTGTGTGTAAAGCCTCGTGAGTCTAGAAGTTATTAAGCCGGCAACACACTTTCGACCGGCCCCCCTAGGAGCTAATGCGTGATGTTTAAAAAGGCAAATCCTAAATTTACATTGGGTTGTATGAATCTTATAGCATACTGCATGATTTTTCTAAAACACACAGCATGCAGTATGACATTTCTAAAAATTGGGAAAATTTTACATTATTTAAGTATGAATGCAAATATACAAAAAAGATCTAACGGATCAACTGACCTGCTTTGTTAAAAATATGTTTCAAACCATACCAGTTGTCTTGAGAAATAAATAAAGTTTTGGGTAATTAAAAAAAAAAGAATATTTCTGCTTCATTTCAAGATAGTTAACGATTCACGATAAACGTAACTTAAGACTTATTACACATTAACCATTAACAAACCATCAAATAAAACTTTACAGGATGACCTACTAAGGCAGGACGCCGGCTATATCTCTAAAACCATTGATGATACAGCTTTAAAAGAAATTTTTCTAGTAAAAAAAGCAAAGAAAATCGCTATAAATTACTATGACATTCCTAAAGGCCAACTAGAAAATGACTGTATTTTATTAATTTTGTCCAGGTAAGCTATATCGAATATCTACGAACCATAATCTGGATAAATTCCTGAATATAAGGAGCAGCCTAACAAACTTTTTAGATTTTTAGAAAGCACTTGGGTTAATTAATATTTCTTATTTAATTTTTTAGCTACATATTAACTATTGCATTTTTATATATTTAATTTAACAACTATAGTGTATAGGTCTTTCTTTTTCACTCGATGGTGATAAATAATTTCCGAGATAATACTGGGGTCCTCTTTTAGTCTGACACTCTGTACAGGGTAAACCCCATAAGATAATTATATCTCAGAAAATATACGATTTATGATAAAAATTTTCAAAAGTTCTTTATGATTATAAAGCATATCTTATTTTTTAACTTATCTTAAAACTTGGGGATGTAGAAAGAATTTTTTCATTTTCAGTTAAGTAAAAGATAATTAAATAAAATTGTTTATTTAAAATTAGGAGAAAGAGCTTAATGGATCTGGAAACATATTTCATGCGATTATACAGAAAAATGTTGCTTTCGGTGTCCATCTCGACAGTTCACCATTTTATTTACTTTATCTTATCCTTTAATGCAGTACTGCGTAAGACCACCTTCATTTAAAAGTGCGTCAGCAGGTAACCCACATATGTTTATGGTTTATTCTATATAATGGCTGTTCATAACTATTAAGGAGAATGCAATATCGGTTGGCGTTTACTCTAAAAATTTAAACGCAATTACAACAGCCATCTATTAAGTAATTAATGTTTTTTTTGTTGAAATTTTACACGATCATTTACAGTTCCTTATTTGTTATGCAGTCTAAACCTGCCATTAAAACAATTCACAGGCAAACAAAAGTTGCATAAGGGACTAATATCATTTTTATTTTATGGGACAAATATAAATCATCTTAATTTAAATAGGACGCCATGTGTGTTTTATTAATTTTTTAATTATTTTCATTTTTTTTATGAAACAATTTTCTTTATTTACTGTTATGTAAAAATTCAAAATGTGTTGTCACACGTTGGGGTGACAAAAGTTCTAAGCAGTTCTAGGTGGAAAAAAAATGGCTCGATGTACTTTATTTTTGGATTATCTGTTAAAATTTTAAAATATACATGGTGTCCAATTAAATAGAAAAAGCTTATGGTAGCCTTGTTAATATTATATAAAAATACATGTTATCTCAAACAACTTTTGTATTTAACTTTTTCCATAACTCTTACAACTTCTGACATAATGCGCATATCATCTTACATGAACATTCACATACATACACACTACAATTTAAATTTTAAGGGATTTTAAAAATGACCTCAATTGTAACTCTTAAAAAAGAAAATATTTACACTCTAGTTTTTAAAGAAAAAAAGTAAGTAAATCACCAAAAATCTTACTAGAAAGATGTTTGAAAAAAGGTTCTACTGAGAATGTCACTGAGAAGACATATTCACAAGAATATATTCTATATACAATTCTATTAATAAAAAATGCGTAGACGTCTTATAACCAATTACGGCTATCTAAAACATTAATATAATGTTTCGAATCCAATCGACCCTTACATAACTTGTAAAGTAACAAAAGTTGCATAATTTCTCTATATAAATCTTTTTATCTATATATATTATATAAGGCATTATGAACAATTTGACTTGAAAGTTTATCTGCAATTGGCATCGTGCTATGTTTGAAAGTATATGTCAAAACAAAAAACTGATACCATCATGAATGGAAGTACAATAGCGTATCTGGGAAGTTCATAGTGATTGTAATAAGACTTCTGTTTAAAGAAGAATAATATCTCAAAAACAACTTTTTGAATTTTAATATACTTTAAATGGTATACATTGTTTAAATGGCCGATGCTTATAATATATGCATTAATTGCCATTATCTACAATCATGTATTTTTAATTTATTTTACAAGGAAGTATTTTAATATTCTCTATATTCTCAAACCGACAGAATAAGAGATAATTTGCTGTCTAATATAATATATGCACAAACAGAATGATTACCCGCAAATTACTATATCGTCCCAAAAAAAAGGATCTCTCAGAATAATATCTCAAAAACAACTTTTTGCATTTTATTATACTTTAAATGGTATACATTGTTTAAATGGCCGATGCTTATAATATATGCATTAATTGCCATTATCTACAATTATGTATTTTTAATTTATTTTACAAGGAAGTATTTTAATATTCTCTATATTCTCAAACCGACAGAATAAGAGATAATTTGCTGTCTAATATAATATATGCACAAACAGAATGATTACCCGCAAATTACTATATCGTCCCAAAAAAAAGGATCTCTCAGGCGTTTTTTGGCTTTTTCACAACGTAAAAATATATTAAGTAATATTTTAAGAAATTGTGTAACGTTTATACACATCTAATCATCGACAAAAATATTTTTTAATATGGTAGTTTTTTTTTGAAAAAAAGATAAACTGTTATCTTCATTTTATAACAAAATATCCGAAAGGCTACAGTTTTTCAATAAACTAAAAAATAATTTTCTTTGAAACAGAAAGAACTAAAATATAATAATCTTAATTAAAAAACAACACAGATTATACTATTATACTAAAAAACATGTACTATTTTTCTCTTCGTCAGTTTATGTTAATTATAAATATATAAGCATCTGAGGACATTAATATGGGCCATGTCTATATCTATATAGGATAGATTTAAAAAGCCAGAAATTATAATTAATCTGTTAAAAATGTTCCAAGTTCAAAAAAAAAAGGGTTCTTTCATCGCATTTAGGCTGAAAATGAGCTTCCTCGAGTTAAAGCCATACGGTAGTACTTCGCGCACCTCCATCTATGGGAACCGGAATGGACCCAAGGGAAGTGGGTCCCCAAAACTATGGAAAAAGGGACAATTTCAATATCTAGGGCACCAAACAGGGGGAATTTACGGTCTCTTGCAAAAATTAATGAATTTAACAGGAAACAAATGGCTCGAATCATTAGTAAGTCATCCTTTGCCTGTGAATTGTTTTAATGGCAGGTTTAGACTGCATAACAAATAAGGAACTGTAAATGATCGTGTAAAATTTCAACAAAAAAAAACATTAATTACTTAATAGATGGCTGTTGTAATTGCGTTTAAATTTTTAGAGTAAACGCCAACCGATATTGGATTCTCCTTAATAGTTATGAACAGCCATTATATAGAATAAACCACAAACATATGTGGGTTACCTGCTGACGCACTTTTAAATGAAGGTGGTCTTACGCAGTACTGCATTAAAGGATAAGATAAAGTAAATAAAATGGTGAACTGTCGAGATGGACACCGAAAGCAACATTTTTCTGTATAATCGCATGAAATATGTTTTCAGATCCATTAAGCTCTTTCTCCTAATTTTAAATAAACAATTTTATTTAATTATCTTTTACTTAACTGAAAATGAAAAAATTCTTTCTACATCCCCAAGTTTTAAAATATAGACCAAGAAAAAAATTTTGAAAATCAGTTTTTATTTGCAATATTTTTTTAAAAATTGTTGATGTTGATGTTTTATTGATGTCATATCCCGATATCCAGGAGGGAGGCCCACTCTAATTGGACACCATCTACGAGCATCAAAACAAATAAATGATGGCATTTATTTTTCTAGTAAGAAATTTTGGTGATCTATAAAAAATTAGATTTAATTATTTTTTTTAATATATAGGTCAAACTGTTTTCTTTTATTTCTAATATAAATAAAAGCCCCATACTTACTCCCCATATAAACTTAAGCTGTCTTATAATAAGTTTCATAATTAAGTAACTGTTTTTCATTACATCACAGCCTGCACAAAAAAAACAATGCAGGTATGAACGCTCCTATGACTATGAAAATGGGAAGCATAATTGAGGATTCCTCTTCGTGTTCATAGAAGGACTCTGGAATTGTATGTACACTACGGGGCTTTTTATGTGGCTTTTCTTCTTCCTCTATATCATCAAGATTTATTTGTGGAATGTCTCGTGCGCGAGCTTCCGGACTAACCAAAGGAGGTAATTTCGGCACCTCATCAAGTTTCCCTTTCATTAGATAGAAAGCGTTAATTTTGGGGTTATCTTTGTAACCTTTAATAAATTCCACCTTTATTTTATATCCTTGAACGTCAGACTCCTCGCCGTTGACGTAAAGTTTCCCTACAAAAAAATACACACTTATTTTAAATAAACAAATACCAATGTAGTAAGTACCTATCTATCTATCAAATATCAAGGGGTATTTTATGACTGATGGCTAAAAATGAAGGACGTTATTTTTTGCCTTATTTTAGAATTCAACATTTGTATAAACATGTTCCGCAAGGACTGCGTTTTTGAGATACAGGGTGTCAAAACTATTTTTTTTTTAGCTTTTTTTATGGACCTCGTACACTTCTAAAGATAAATCATTCGAATTTGAGACACACTATACTGTAAGCAATGTCTGCCAAATGATTACAATATATTTTACAAAAATCTAATGCGTGTTACTTTTTTCCTTGTCGCGACCCCTTATATTTCTAAATAAAAACAGTCGCGTAAAAATTTCGGGGGCTAGACAAAAATATCACCCAATAGATTTTTTGTAAAATATATTATAGCCTTTTCGTAGACATTGCTTACAGTACACGTCAAATTTGATTATCTCCAGATTCATGAAAAAACCTTTAAATTTTGACACATATTTTACATATATAGCATCTGCGTGGATTTGGGTAACATATAAACAAGTGTTTATTTGTGATTTTAGGCGAAAAAGTTATTCGTCATGAAAACGTTTGCTTATTAAAAAAATAAATTTGGCTACACAAAAAATGCCAAATAATATACAAGTTGCGCAAAAAATACGCAACAAGAAGGTAAACCAATAAAAATATGAGATAAAGTCATTTTAAGTCTTTTTTTACGAGGTGTAGTTTTTAGGTAATTAAATGAACAAGTCGAAAATCGGGGCATATGGGCAACTTTTTTTATTTTTTATTTTACTGAAGTGAAGTGAAGTTTTGTTTATCTGAAAAATAACATTAATTTAAAAAGGAATGTCATTTTATATACAGGCTAAAGCTTTCTATAATGTAGATGGGTTTTTCTTTTTTAATTTTATTTTTGAAACTTTCAATGGTTAAGGCTTCAACGACGACCAGTATTTTATTAAATTCCATAACTTCTCTGCAATATATCACGCACATGTCATGCCTTGAGTACACCTGAGAGAATAAAAGATTCCCGCGTCGTCGCCTAGTTTGATGCTGATGTATGCAAAACAAATGTTTTCTGTCTACCTCGAGATTTGCGCTTTTTTAATTGATAGAAATAAGTTAATCTGTATGGTATAAATACTTATGTAGTTGTAGTAGTAGTATGGTATAAATACTTATGTAGTTGATTTATAAGTTTTTACATGAATAATTAAATGGCAATGAATACAAATTTCTATAGCTATTTTGAAGTTTTTTTTGAAAAACTTTAATATATTTCCGAAATGACCCACATCGGAATAACTGCAGGATACTGCACATGAGAGTGGATAAGAGAGAAATAACTGGTTATCAGCAGATGCCTCGGAACACTATGCCTCAGCCAAAATACCCACAGGTCCCACTATCATTTTTTCCTATACCCTCTATGTGCTCAATTCATCTGATGAGATCATCAATTAGTAACCATAAGAAGTTTATTATAAGTGTATATTGTATATATAAAATATATTATATTTATAAACTAATTTTTTATTATCTACCGCATATAAGATCTTAGGCTGCAGGTAAATTCTTTACACGCTGTTCAATGTGTCTCATTAGTCCATTAGAGAAAAAAATATTGATAAGCTTGATAGGCACTGTTCAAGTACACCAATCTAAATTCGGCGCTCATACCTTTTCCTTATTAGGAGACAGAAGGGGTCAAGAAGTTTCATAATTTTTAAATATTTTTTAATAAGTACAGATATATTTTGATAAGAATAACAGCGACACAACTCATTCGAATCGTTCAAATTAGCACAATTTTTATCATTTTATAAGAATGGTATCTTATAAGAATGGTATGCTCTCATTATTTTTCCAAGACGACTAAGATTTAGTGCTATAGGCAATATTATTGTATGACAGTTAATTATAAATGTGTAACACGTGTGTAATTTTGTGATACAATATAGCGTTCTTTTTAGTTATCAATATTCCAAAAGTTCAAAAAAGGTACTCCAAAGAGGGAATAGGAAGGAAGGATGTTATTTCACTGAACTACCGTAACAACATAAAAATGTAAAAATCTCGGAACTCGGCTCCACTGAATTTGCTCTTTATTTGCAATATACAATTGATTAAAATATCCAAAAAATATTTTTATAAAATGTTGCATTTGAAAAAAAAGCATTTTAGGTTTCTACATAATAAAATGTTAAACAAAGATAGATACAAAAGTATAGGTTAAATACACATTATTAATTAAAATAAAATGAGATTTTGAACAAAAATAAATATGTAATATTTAATAATTTAAAAACAGAAACATTTTCGTTCAATCACCTACATTATCATAATTGTCAATTTTATTAATTTCGATGGTAGGTGGTAGGTATAATTAATTATACCTTATTAACTTTCTCGCCATTTACTAGATGATCCACATCCTGTTTTGCTTTGGCAAAGAATCATTTTAAGCAAACGTTGTGGAGCCGGTAGTTGCATCATTGTTTTTGGCCTCCTCATTCCACATTATTTCAACCCTCATTCTTCTGGTGAAATGGCTCCTTCAAGCCATAAATTAATCTGTAGATATACTTTTTGAAATGTTCCAAAGCTTCATCAAGAATGTGCGCAAAAGATGACAGTTTAACATTGCTATTTTTAGCTATGGCTTTCATTATGCATTTAAATCTTTGATTCTTTGGAGGCAGCCTATTATGCAAGAACTCATGTAACATCAGCGTTGAAAATATTACTTACATCTTCGCAAGTCCGGGCCTTTCTCAAAATGTTTGCAAAAGCGATGTTTTCCCGATCGAAAAAAACGAATCTAGTATCACATCCAAATTTTGTCAAATTCGTTTTTTTTCTGGCTTTGAAAAGATTTCGAAAAACTGAAATAATTTTTTATTGCAACTTTTTCTGCTCTACAAGATGATCTATTCAGATTTTGAATCAGACGTCTCGTCCTCCGGGAACCTCAGATTCGTTTCTCACGGTAGGAAAAAATATTACTTTCGTTAAACAGATCTACAAATTCTATATCCCTTAACTCGTCTTCCGGTAAATTCTTTTCCATCCATAAATTGTGCTAAAGATCCAGTTCTGCATTCTGTAAATCGGTTACACTAATTTTGGTCATGTATAAAGAGTGCAGTCTTGTTAAGGCCAATACTGAGCTATTTGCTTGGGAAAATCGAATATTTAACGATGATATAAGCGAATCCATTTAAGGTATTATAATTAGTGGATCTAGCCAGGATTCATAATCGTCTGAGGGCTCGTTACTGTGTTTTTCCTTATTAACAAGATATGGAACACAAATTTCATTGCCATGTCATGTGGTTTTTAAGCAAATGTGCTCTCCCACCGCCATAAACAATGGTGGCTGAATGCAACTAGTATGCAGATTTTCGTGTGGCATAATTTTCCCTCAGTAAATAATTTTTTCTAGAGTTTTCACAAGCTCTGAAAAGTTTTGATAAAATTTTCGAATAGATTTGGAGCAGTAGTCGATTCCCTGAAAAATGTTACTGTATTCAAGCCAATGCAATATTCTGGTAGAAAACTAACTAACCAAAAAATTGTCAATTACTAAAAAAACCTAAAAACTATTTTCGAATTTTTCCTTTGCTTTCAACTTAGAGTCGCATAGGTTGATAATAATTGTTCTTTCTCAGCAATGTTGGAAGACTGAGTAAGCCATATTTTTTTATATCGTTTATTACATTCTCACTATTCACTTCGCCACATAAACCTATTAATTCATTTTGTATTTTTGCCGATATTTTTTCCAGATTTTTCAATTTTTCATCGCCAGAATCGATTCGTAACTTAAAGAAATCAAGAAAAACTCTGACATCGTGTTCCTTTCTCCTGAACAGAGAGCAGCAAAATATTATTAACACTTTGTTACATAAATTTAGTGAGTGGTGCTTGGCTAATAGACTTTTAGTATATGAAAACAAAACTCATTACCTTATGGTTTTTAAGCGCCGATTAATTTCAAACTTTTGCCTCAAAATGAATTCATGGTACAGAAATAAAAAAGCAAATAATAATGATGTCCACAATATTTTCAGCGACATTTACAACCACATTCCAGAAACCATTAAATCTATACCTCCAATAAAAAAATAAAAAATCGCTACAGGCTTATCTTCACAGCAATACTTTTCTATTCAGTGATTCAGGATTATCTTAACTGCGTACCACTAGTAGTACGTTTATTTAAGCACGAAATCGTGGAATAAAAATATAAGTTGGTTAACCGGTGTGTACACAATAATGCATCTAAACATCCATGTCTTAAAAGGATTTGAACCTGAGACCAACCGAGGTCGTGACGCAACCACGCTACCAACAGCGCCAGGGTGGCCAGCATTAAAGTTTGTTATGAATATGATACTTACATAACAGTACAACATATATGGTAACCTAGGTTAAGTTAGGCTAGTTTATTTTGCAGATGAAGAATTCTTAGATTAACAGAAGTTGGCTTCAAAAGCGACAATAACTAATGGATAAACATTTTAGTACTTAATATTCAAAACACACTGTAATATGTTTTCCGTTTTCCGTTCAGTGAAGCGGAGTCCGAGCTCTCCACTATTTAAACGTTAAGGAAAAGGAAGAGGCACGTCACCCGACGCAACGATTGGACAAGATCCCTTTGTGGATTTAGGTGTCAAAACTGAGTGAAAGAAATCTTCTTTTTATCATCGCTAGGGTAACGTGTTCAGCTAAAAAAAAAAACAGCAATTCCTTTTTGCTTTATATTTTTCTTATTTTCCTGATATTTTGCATTATATTTTTCTTATATTTACCAATAAACAAGTCTACTCTTTTAATATAGTTTACAAGATTCAAGATATTTTATTGTGTTTAACAAAAAACGCTGTTTGCACTCATCAACAATACAATAATTACTTATTTACTAATGTAAAACTAAAATTGAGAATAAAATTGTAAATATAACTTAAAAGTTCTCTATACTAAAATAACTATAACATGACATTTTCAAAAATAATTAGCGTACTTTATGAAATATATTGAAGACTGGAATCTTTTATATGTCACTAAAATCGACATATTTCTAGAAACGGGCTGAACTATTTTTAACAATAATAAATACAATATGATGATCTGATTTTATTTTGCATTTTAGATTTTCTCTAAAGAATGTTAAGAACCATTGTTTGTCTTCAACAAATGAAATTTGTATACTGCCCCCCTAATAACATAGTATTCATAGAACAACTATGCTCAAACCACATTGATTGATGGTAAGGTTTTTCTTCAATTGGAAATAGTGCCTACAATATTTAAGAAACATCCAGAATATATGCAACCAACAAAACCACAGAGAAGGGAAATTTTAATTACTAGAAAGTATGCATTACATTATATAGGTATTTATTCTAAAACTCTTAAATGGAAGTTAATGTTTCAACTTTCAAACCACTAGACTTATCAGTTTACCATATTCCATACAGCTTGATATATGGTACAAAGATGTTCATTCTTTTTATTCTCTAATTAATTACAACTTTGATTTTTTGTTTATTTACAGTGAAAAATAAGGTCTCTGATTATCTAGATTGTAAAAAAGTTAACATAGAATGCTCTATATGAAGCCACTTGGTTCCAGCCACTTTTGGTCAGGTTTTTTCAAGAATAGACTTGAGAAATGCGGGCAGTTTTTAATTAATCGCTGCTAATTTGCATCTGCAGTATTTGACCCGGTTTTTTTTTTGTTTTGATGGAATGGGTGGATTGCTCATTTAGCTTATATTATAGGGTGTCATTAAATTTTGTATTTTTAAACAATATTACTTATAATCAGAGTGTCTTTTTAATTTCTTTTATTAGATTACATTGCAAACCTAGCAAAAAATTAGAATAACAAAATATTTCTTGTATTTATTTATTTCTTGTACCTGGACTTTTTACAAAGAATAAACAATGTCAAGAATTACTATGCCTGTAATACATGTTTTAAAGTATGATACTGGAATACATTATTCTATAACAAGTTTCGAATATGGCATATTTTGCACAAGTAAGTGAAGTTGTTCCACACTCTTGATGGTTCAAGAGTGTGGATGGAGGTGATTCCGTAATTAAAAGCTATAACGGAATGTTAATATTCTATTCCAGTCATAGAAAAATACACTATATAACTAACTGTCAAAATATTCCATAACAGAATAAAAATAATGATCAATAAGAGCGCATTAGCTCATTCTAAATTCCTTTCAGGGTCTGTTGTTTTACTTTTATTATGCAGTTAATTAAATATATAACTGCAAAAACAAGACTTTATACTTTGGTAGCGAAAATTAGGAATCAGTTATTTTCTCATGTTTCATAATAATGATGCTGTAAAGATATAACTGGGAAATATACCTCATATTTTTTAACATAAAGGGTAACTTCCATTAAAAGTATGCATGTTAAAGTAAGTTACCTTTTTTTAAAAACAAAACTGTAAAACTCCATGGGAGTAAGGGATAATACAAATACAAAGGCAGCAGGATTGTTTGAAATAACCTCACCTTCATGAATTTCAAAGGGTATATATTCATCATGAGCAACCCCTTTCTCAACTTTTCCAAATATATCCAAATCAGTAACCACTGTATGCTCTCCATTAAGTACAACATCAAAAACTTTTTTATTAGGAGCCTCAAAATACACTTCACAAAATTTAAGTACTAATACATAGTCTCCATCTGCAGGGATATTAAGATCATATCTGAAAATAAATAGTTTAGGCATTCACTCATTAAGCGTCTATTTGCAAAATAATCTTATAATTTTTTTTAAAGCAAGTACATACTTAAAATATTTATAAAAAACGAGTGAAAAACTAATATAATTAAAACCTCTTCCAAAGTATTTACAACCATTATGAAAAAAAAAGGCAAAACATTTTTATAAAAAATAGACCCCTTTTCAAAAAAAAAACATTAAAAAGTAACAAATAATATTTTATTCCACATTGAAAATTTCTTCGAAACTTCATGAAGTTGGCATCAAACTAATTCTTAATTAGTTAATCACAAACAGACACTTATGTGTCTACATATATACCATATTAAACAGACACAGTCTTTGTTACTTTGACACCAACTTCATAAAGTCAAATTTTCATTGTGGAATAAAAGATTATTTTTTACTTTTTAGTGTTTTTTTAAGTCAGTTCTATTTTTTTATTTCATCCTTCTTAGTTCTATTTATACAAAGTTTTAAGTTTGGTTAAAACGTTGGATGTCCCTAATAAAATAAATAAGTAGCTGCTGGTTCCATTGCAAAACAAAGATGGCGAGCGTTGAAGACAAGTCGACAGACGCGGAAATTAAAAAAGCAATAAAAGGTGTAAAAAAGTAGTGCAGTATGTGAAGTGCAAAAAGTGTAGTAATTTTTTTCATCCGTCGTGCCTGGATCAGGCCGCAACACAGAAAAATGCAGAATGCATCCACGAGGTAGAAACTTCCACTCAAAAAAAATCGAAGATCGACTTTGATGAAAACAGTCTTTTGAAGTATCTACTAGAAGAAGTTCAAAGTAAGAATAGAATTTTAGAAGAAAACAATCAATTGCTTCGTGAAAAAGTTGAAAATTTGAAGGGAAAATTAAAGCAATATGAAAAACCCCAAGGTAAACAAAAACAGGACATCAAATCCCATCCTCTACCCAATTTAAGACCAATAGAGGGCGCTGTTAAATTAACTAGTGCTACTTCGAACGTCCAGGTCACAAATCCCAAAAGTCCAGCAAGTCGAAACAGGGATCGGCATAAAATCGATATCGAAAACAATGAGGCGTTTACAGAAATTCCACCAGTCCAAGACTGTTCCAATAGCAGTTCAACTAGTGTCGACCGAAATCGGGCGCCTTCTCCTTTGCCGCCTGTCATTTCTGTCTCTAATCAAAGAGAGAGAATGACTCAAATTGACAGCGTCAATGTAGAGAATAACGAAAGTGTCAGACAAAAACAATGCCTGCAAGTTAGTCAGAGTAATAAAAAATCCACTGAAAATGATCTGCAAATATCAAATGAAAATGAAGCACCATGGGAAATTGTTGGCAACAAAGGAAGGAAGAAAAACCAAGCAAATATGACGCAACAACCATTCAATCGACCTCCACTCGATAAGGGTACAAGAGAATCGACTGGCTTAAAAATGGCCATGAAATACACTTGGCTGTTCATTTCAGGCTTTGATCCGGAAGTCGAACCGAAAGAAATTATCCAGTACATCAAGGAAAATGGATATCAACAAAAATGCTTCTATGACAAAATGATAACCAAAAAATCAAACAGAATAAGTTCATTTAAACTAGGTGTTCCAGTATTGATAGAAGACATTAATTCAGGAGCTTTTTGGCCCCAGGGAACTACTGTAAACCATTTTTTGAATATCTAGAGCCACCCAAAACAAACAAACAAGTCTCAGGAGGGACACAGGGTGGGGACACATTAAACATATTGCAATATAACATAGTATCATTGAGAAACAAAACAAATGAACTGGAGGTTGTACTAAATGAAAACAACGTCAATATTGTGTGTTTGAGCGAGCACAATATGAAAGAACAGGAAATAAAAACCGTGGAACTGGTCAATTTTAAAATGGCTGCTGCTTTTTGTAGGAAAGTTTATACCAGGGGTGGAGCCGCAATTTTTGTCAACTCCAAAATGGACATAGAAGAAAACCCAGAAGTTTGCGCTCTTTCAATTGAAAAAGACATTGAAATATGTTGTATTTGTTTAAAAAAACTTAAGGTATATGTTATTTCTCTTTACAGGTCACCATCTGGCAATTTTCAGATGTTCTTAAATACTCTGGAGACCTCCTTAAATTTGATTGGCTGTGATAAGAGAATTGTATTAGCGGGAGATTTCAATATTAATTTTGGGTCAATTGCAGGGGAAGACTGTAAGTATAGAGATTTTATAATTTCATATGGTTTTAAACAGGTGTTTTTTAATGCAACATGAGAAAATAATTGTCTCGATAACATGTTCATAAATTTTAATAATGTAAATTCGTGTACAGCAGAGATGTTTGTTTGTCAAACCACTTGGCTCAATTTCTGCAGATACAGGGTCTGGACATAAGCACAGGGGGTCCGGATACATTTCGGGTTTGTAGACCATTCACAGAGGAAGGAAAAGTAAAATTTTATAAATTGATTGAGGCTGTCTCATGGGAGTTTCTTGATGACGGGTTTCTCAACTTAAATGAGAAGATGTCATTATTTATAGATGTTTTTGTGAATGCCTTCACTACCTCATTTCCTGAAAAAAAATATAAAACCAACAACAGAAAAAAACGATCAGTGTTCCTGGTTCAATCAGGATCTAAGGCAGTTTAGAGAATGGGTCGGATTTTTTAATGACCTGTATAAATCGAATCCCACAGAGCAGCTACGCCAAATACGTAATTCCTACAGGAAGGAGTACAGGAAGGCCTTAAGGGAGGTTAAAATAAAACACAATGATACCCGTATAAATAGAGCAAACAATCCTTCAAAGGAAATGTGGAATATAATTAAAGGGGATTCTAATATCAGGGGGGGGCTACAAGAACAAAAAGATAGTACCATTTCACCCTACCGTTTTAACGAATACTTTGTAAATATTGCCCAGGATTTACTAAAGGGGATTCAGGGGAGGGGTTATCAAGATCCTGGTACAGATGAAATAATGGGACCTGGGTTCACTTTTCGACCTGTTTCATACATTGAAGTCCGAGATATAATTAAAAATCTAAAAAATAAAACTAGTCAAGATATGTATCAGTTAGGGGTTCCCCTTTTAAAACTTGTTAGGGAATAATACTATATCCACTAACGAAAATCATAAACCTTTGTATCCAGGTGGGGTATTTTCCAAAAGCACTTAAGCATGCCTTAGTGATACCCATCTACAAGAATAAGGGTGATAGAAATGACTTAGGGAATTATAGGCCCATATCACTACTGCCAGTCTTGTCAAAGGTTTTCGAGAAGTGCATGGCGACCCAAATACTCCAATATTTCAAAGGTAACAAATTATTTACTGCTGCACAACATGACTTTAGAGCAAGCCACAGCACTGTCACAAGTCTGATTGAATTTATAACTTCTGTACTGGAAGCCTTCGAGAATCTTGAGTATGTAAGCACCATCTTTTGTGACCTTAGCAAGGCATTTGATTGTGTCTCGCATGATCTCCTTATAAATAAACTTAAATCATATAACTTTGATACAATCAGCCTTCAGCTTATGAGATCCTACTTGACTGGTAGGCTGCAAAGTGTAAGGGTGGGGGGAGTTGTCAGAGAGTAGAGGATTATCAGTTGGTGTTCCACAAGGCTCTATATTAGGACCTCTTTTGTTCTTAATATATATGAATGATCTACCTCAGAGCAACAACACGGCTGATTTTAATCTGTTTGCTGATGATACCACAATAAGCCTTCGCTTCAAAAATAGTCAGGAGATTGCTGAAGGAATGAGTGAGGCACAGTCGGGTGCTAAAACCTGGTTTAGTAACAATCACCTTGTTCTTAATGAGACCAAAACAGGGCATATGGTGTTTTCCCTGAGAGTGTGTGAGAGTGAAATGAGGATGGATGAGGTCGGTGCGGTTTTAGGCTTTACCTTGGATCCACAGTTAAAGTGGGATTTGCACATTGATCAGCTTGCAAAAAGATTGAGTAAGAATATATTTCTCCCAAGGAATTTAGTTGGGTCCATTTCTGGGGATGTTCTGAGGACTGCATACTTTTCTCTCTGTCATTCTCTCCTCTGTTATGGAATAATAGCGTGAGGTAGTGCTGCGGAGGCAGGCAGAATTTTTGCACTGCAGAGAAGGGCAATCAGAATTATTTCGGATATGGGTTATAGGGATGATTGTAGATCTAAATTTACTGAGCAAAAAATTCTTCCTTGCATTTTTATTTTCGAAAATCTCTATGCTAAAACTAACATAAAAAAGTTCACATTGAATGGTGACTTCCACTCTTATGATACACAAAATAAGGATGATATCAGTACTCCATTTTTCCGCCTTCAAAAATGTCAAAACGGGCCAAATTTTCTGGCCATAAAATATTTTAATACCCTCCCCAGGGCTGTCAGGGACCTCCCGCTGAGGCAATTTAAAACCAGAGTGAAGGAGTTTTTACTGGCAAAGGCCTTTTACTCATTTGGTGAGTTTACAGATGGTGACATGTTAGAGTGTTAGTATGTTTTTTATTTATAAATGTTTTTATTTGACTATTTTACTGTTTTTACTATTTTGACTGATTTTAATAACATTGTAGGTTAGTAACAGATATGATTGTATTGATGTAATTTTAAATGTGTGTAGTTTTAGTTAAACAGATTATTAACAATTTTATAATTTTATAGAGTTATCAAATTCTCAATTTTTACTAGATTTATTCAATTTGATTTGTTATTGTTGACTTATGTATGTTGTTGTAAATGACATTAACATCAATAAACTAAACTAAATATGAAATTTTGCAGAATCAGCATATTAATATTGTAATAAAAATTGTTAAAATTTAAAGGATGAGTAAAATTGAACTTAGTGCCATTAAAAACCCCGAAAACCATATGAAACACGATATTAACATGTATTTTTTTTCCTGATCATGATTTGATGATACATTTTTAATATGCTTGCTATGGAACCATTCCGGTAATATCCTGAATATCCCTGAAAGTTTCATCATGGTCAAACTATCGCAGAGTAATCAATATTAAAAATCAATACATAAAAAAAATACATAGGGTCAAATTAACCTTCTCCTTTTTTGAAGACGGATCTTTTTAACGACGCAGATGATGTAAATGATGCTATGAATATATTTTATTGTAATGTGATTTGATTCTTTTAAAGGCACCTAAATGCCCAAATGGTTCATGCATGAAGAAAAACATCTGACAGTACAGACAAAAATTGCCACAAAAGAAATAAGGAAACTAAATAATGGACAAATTATCTTGATTATTTAAATTTAGGTAGTCATTGCAAATTTGTTTTTAGTTAAATTGGAGTTTTTAATTAAATTGAATATTTTAGTTTACAATGAATTTTAAGTATTTATGAAAATTCCTTTTAGCTATCTTGTATTACCTTGAAGTTTTACAGTACCTAAATTTAAGAATCATGAAATTTGTATAGTAAGTTATCCTGGAATTTGACTGTACAGGGTGTCCAAAATACTCTATACTTTTGCGGGGGTATCTCCATTATTTTTATAGATAAAAAGTTGAGGTTTTCGCGACAGTATACTACTTTTTCGTAAAACTAAAGATGACGTTAACAAAATTTTTATAGCCCTTTTAGTCTTTAAGATACAAGGCTAAATTGAAAATGTTGTATTTTGAGGCTCCCCTCGTATTTCAACTATCAGATAACTTATCGAAAATGTGAAAATTGTTTCTTATATAACTTTTCCCATAGAACTCAATTCCGCCTTCGTAACTAGTATACAGAGTCAGGTCAAAAAGTTATAGGACGCTACTTTATTTAGTAAATGGAACACCCTGTATATTTATAGACTAGAAAATTTGTCTTTTTTTTACCTTTTCAAAAATATATATAATAGTATGCACTTTTTCTCAGAAACACGCAAATAAATGACAATTTTCTGAAATTAAATGCATTATTTGATAGTAGGCTATGGCTAATGTTTATGACAACAAACAAAAATAAATGTCAAATATCTTATCGGTTTTTGGATCGACTTTTGGTTTATAAAAGTTCTTTTGGTATTTTTATATAATTGGTATTTTCAATTTCTTAGAATAATGGCAGTGTATGAAAATTATGAAAAATATGATATGCTGGTATGTTTTATACAGAGTAATGAAAATTCTGAAGGCGCCTCAGAATTATATTTCCAAATGCAAGTAAGCTATTATGGCTGTATTATCATTATAAGTTTTTGCTTGTTAGATATCCAGAAAGAAGGTAACCGTTTTTTGAGATATTTGCTCGTTTAAAAGCAAATTTAGTTAAACACTAAAGTCCTAAAACATACAAAAAAGAGATAGATGTTTTGGGATATATAGAAGCAACACCTTCGTCCTCATTTAGAAAAATTGAGAAGGAAATTGGTGTGCCAAAAACTGATAGTCAGAGGATCTTGAAGAAATATAAGTATCATCCATACAAAGTTCCGTAATTTGTGTCTAAAAACCACTAAATCATACTGTGTAGTAACATTTGTGTAGGAAAATCACCTGGTACAAAAAACTTTTAAGGTTTATTCTTATCAATAAAGCAGTAAATAATTTATTCAAATACATACTTTTTTGTTGCGAGAGGAATTTTATGGAATCTGTTTATTTGTACCTTATCAGCTACTTACAAATAGAAGGGAATTCCCCTTTTTTTGACCTGGTCATTGAACTTGGAATTGAAATAAACATATAAATACCAGGGCTGTTTTAAATTTAAATTTAGTATATGCCGAAATTTAGCATAGGGGAAGATAAATTTTACTGTTTTGTATACATTGTTTCCTCTTGTTTATCCCAGTGTTACTTTAATTTCTCCTTGGACCCCTGTCTATGTCTTGAATTAAATGTCCAGATAGGTCCCTGGATGAGAAGTGTGTGTCCATGTCCTTTGGTCCCATATATGTATACTTTATCAATTATTAATTGTAATACCTCCAATTTTACCTATTTGTGATCTTTGTAATTTTAACATTTTTATTTTATTTGTAAATAATATATATCCATTGAGGAAATTACCACAAGAAAATTAAGTTTAAAATGTTGCCATCATAGATAAAACACAGACTTAACTATTTTATACATTTTATCTATTTTAATTTTGATTCCTTTTTCAATTTTGTGAATACTTTTTCTTAATGTGTGGCCTCGTACTTCTGTACCTAGTAGTAAGAATTACCGATCAAAAGCATGGATCGCGCCTTCAAGTGCTGCAAACTAAAGGAGTTCTCTAACTACTGCTGCACCGTCTGTCACGGCATATTTCACCCGAGTTGCCTGGAAAGAAACACCGAATCAGTTAGACTCGGTGGTTATCGTATATACTGCTCCATTAAATGTCAAGAGATCGCTTGTAAAAACAATGATATTATCAATACTCTCAAGTCTAAATTATTAAAATTAGAAAAGGACTCTTCAGAAAAAGATGCTTATATTATACGCTTAAAGCGGCAATCTACCGACTTTACGGACTTGGTCACCGAGGCAGAAGAAAAGCTCAACTTACAACTTGCTGCTCAGTTGAACCACATTTCCGAACTCAACAAAACTATAGCAACTCTACGGGAACAGATCAGGTTGCTGAACGATAAACTGGAAGAATCTTCCTCATCCTCGACTAGACTTAACAACGATATTGCTGAGCTTACCAAGCTAAATAGACAAATGGTATCGTCGATTAGAACCCTAGAAAACGACAACATTCAAATTCAGCAGAAAAAAGCAAACTTCAACAAAAGATACTTGAACTCAATCTTACAATCGAGAATCTGAGCCAATCTGCTAACTCAAGTCACCTCAATATCTCAACCAAAAACAGCGCAAAACATGAAGCGCCTCACGGACGGTTTATATGACGTCAACTGTCAGTGGTCCAATGATAAACTGTTCGACGACCGTATTCGAGAGTGTCAGCAGTTGATAGGGAGGTTTACCAGGTGTGATTTCGCCATCATATTCACAGGGGACAAGAACGCCCTTAAAGGAAAGCGAGTGGACTACAAACTTCAGCGCTCTCTTGTCGAAAATACCACAAATACTAACTTGTTTATTTGTGGGTCACCTCTGCATAAAGATCGCCCAGTGCTAAACGGGATAATTCGTGATTTCGACTTTAGTATCTTAAACTGCATCCGTGATCTTCTGCATTCGTACTTCATCCCAACAAAAGTTACAGCAGAGCACGGCTTGCTTACTTTCGAAGAAAAAAAAGAACTTATGCAACTCGTCCTGAACACAATGGAACGAAGCAATCTCTCCATCTCAACACAAGAATCACCAGCAAACAACGTAGAGACTCTAGATTTTGATGTGAATATTACCTCATCTAATAAGCAAAACGTTTTAAGTGTTACTCCTAGTCATATCAATGATCCTATTAATACTATGCAAAATTCAAATTTTCCAACTACGCCGAAACTTCATCCGTAGCTCCACACAAAAAATTAGTTTCCCTGTACTATCAAAATGTACGGGGTCTTCGAACAAAATCTCCGATTATACTTTCAAATTCCTCTGCCTGTAACTACGAGGTAATCATGCTTACTGAGACCTGGCTCAATGACAGCTTTCACAATTATGAATTCTTCGACCTCAAATATGAAGTCTTTAGAAAGAATCGAAATTACAACTTACTAGACTGTCAGCGCGGAGGTGGTTGCTTGATAGCCATTCTATCCCACCTACAATCTTCATTTATAGACACCCCTGCTGCTACACACTTTGATGACATATGGGTCAAGACAGAGGTAAATCAGCTCCAGATTGTCATCGGGTGTGTCTATTTTCTCCCAAACTCCTCATCAGACTGCTACATTTCTTTTTCCGATCGGTGCGAAGCCTTAAAGATTAGATTCAAAAATCATAAATTTATCATCAGTGGAGATTTCAACCTTCCTATAATCGAATGGTCTCTTGAATCCGACATAGTTGTCCCAGCGAAAATTCAGCCGGCCACGGCTGTAACCATGATTGACACAATGTGTCTCCTCGAATTCAATCAAATCAACTTCGTTCTGAACTATCGCCAGCGCTTGTTAGACCTAGTATTTGTCGACGATTTTGACTCTATTACGTGCAAACGTTCCGACTTTCCTTTGTCCACTATTGACACTCTGCACCCACCACTAAATATTTCCCTATTGCATAACAAACTCCTCCCTCTCCGCGACAATGTTACTGGTCATACCTTTCTATTCCATAAAGCCAACTTCCAAGGTCTTAACAGTTTTTTCGCTGAAACCGACTGGTCCTTCGTTCAGAACTCCGTTGATATTAACGAAGTTGTTCAGCAATTCCACGACGTTGTGTCTGAGGGTGTAAACAGATTTGTGCCCAGAAAGAAAACCTTCGGTAACAAATACCCTATTTGGTTCGACCATACTCTTCGCAAACTGATCGGCCAAAAAAACAAATTATATGCTAAATACAAAAAGACCTTGCTGCAGTCAGACTACCTAGCTTACTCGAACAAACGCCGCGAAGTTCGTGTCAGAACTGATTGGTGCTACCTCATCTTCGTAACCAATTCTGAGCAACTAATGCCAGCTAATGCAAAACGTTTTTGGTCCTTCATTAAAAATATGAATAATAAATCCGTTGGTTTGCCCAATTCAATGTCATTCAAAAGCAAGGAGTTTAAAAACTCGTTGGACATAGCAAACGCCTTCGCAGATCACTTTCAAGCCAGTTATTCCTCTCATGAAAATGTTAACTTGAACTCTATTGACACGCTCCTATTTTTTTCCTCCTTGTCCTCTCATACCTTCACCGTTGATGAAGTAGCCGCAAAACTGAAAAATCTTGACACCAGCAATAGTGCTGGTCCCGATGGCTTGCCGCCATCTCTCTTGTCAGCTTGTTGTGACACGCTCTCAGCTCCCCTGTGCTCAATCTTTCAAAAATCTTTCGACTCGGGGACATTCCCTTCTGCGTGGAAATTTTCCAACCTAATACCAATATACAAAAAATGGTCCAAAACTGACATTTCAAATTATAGAGGCATATCAATGATCTCCTCTATTCCAAAAGTATTCGAAGCCATTCTGACCGAGGAAATATTCGCCACTTACTCTAATTACATTTCCCCAAACCAACATGGATTCTATAGGGGCCGACCCACAGCAACCAACCTCGTCATTTATCAAGATTACCTAGTCTCTCCCCTTGAAGCTGGCCAACAAGTCGATTCTATCTATACCGATCTGTCGAAAGCTTTTGACAGTGTGTGTCACAGGCTGCTACTAAGAAAGCTTTCCGACATTGGAATATCAGGCAATTATTTGAACTGGATTAGCTCCTATATGAACAACCGTAAACAACGTGTTTTAGTACATAATTCGGTATCTCGTGTCATATCAGTCGCGTCCGGCGTGCCTCAAGGGTCCCACATTGGCCCAATTTTATTTCTCCTATTTATCAACGATGTCACGTCTTGCTTTATTAACAGCAAATGTCTTCTTTTCGCCGATGACCTGAAAATTTTCACATCCAACAGCTTGGACAATTCTGCACTACAGTCTGACTTAGACCGATTTGTCTTTTGGTGCAAGACAAACCTTCTCACTATTAATATAGCTAAGTGTTCCTGGATTAACGACTCACTCCTAGAGGTTTCGTCCACAGTTAATGACTTAGGTGTAACATTTGATAGTATGTTAACCTTCAACGAGCATATCGATTCCATTGTATGCAAGGCCTTCCGAATGTTGCGATTTATCAGGAGGCACTCCCGATGCTTCAACGACACCAGGGCCATCATATCACTGTATAACTGCTTTGTCAGGAGCTACCTTGAATACTGCTCCATCATTTGGCACCCTCGCTATGCATGCCACATCGAGAGAGTTGAAAGAGTTCAACACAAATTTTCTAATTACTTGTTAAGTAAATTTCACTTTCCATATCAAAATGTAAATTATAGTACGAGATTACTCCTTTGTGGTATGCAAAGCTTAGCTGAAAGACGCAGACAAGCTCTCCTTCTGTTTGCTTTTAAACTTCTCAACGGTACTATCGACTGCCCTATCTTGCTGGGTCGGGTAAGCTTTCTGGTTCCAGTTCGACGCACAAGGCATACCTCCCTTTTCTTCGTTACACCGCACCAATTACGGCCAAAATTCCTTTATTGACCGTCTATGTCACAACCACAACAAATTTTATAATGACTGCGACATTTTCAACATGAGTCTTCCTACCCTCAAAAGATTCCTGAAGTTCGGCACAACTTAATCATTTTATTTCATTTTACTAATTTGCATTTTGCATCTTTTGTAGTATTGCAGATAATTCGTTTTTTTCTCTTTTAGTTTAGCTTTAGTTTTTGTGTTATCTTCTTTTTTTTTTATATATATTTGTATACCATTTAGAATCCTGATTCTGTAGTGTATTTTATGAATAAATAAATAAATAAAAAATTCGCCAGGCATTGTTTTGTCAATGGTATTTACAACAAATCGATGCTAAAGATTTATTTGGCAGAGTCATTTGGCTGGTCATACGAATGCTTTTTTTCTAATGCAGAAATTTTTAATCATCACTATACCAGGAACTGGCATAGTGAAAATCAGCATTTAATGTTTGAAAGAGCACACCAAGGACGCTTTGGAGTTATAATGCTGTCTATTTACAGCAAGATGGTGCCCCAAGTCACAACTCTAGGCTCTTAAGGGAATTCCTTGATAATAACTTTCCTCAAAGGATAGGTACCAACGGACCTGTTACATAGCATCCACAATCTCCAGATCTCTCAATTTTAGTTTTTTTTTTATGGGGCTATATACAAAATGAAGTATATAAAACCCGATATGATGACATAGCAGAACTTTGAGAGGCAATTCATTTAGCCTGCGAATGAGACCAATGGTTCTTTTTAACGCTATTCAAAGAATTACAAAAATTTGCCAATTTTGGATTAGAGAAAATGGTCGTCAATTTAATCATCGCCTTTAAAAATTTGTTTTTTTCTTTTTTTTAATGTTATTTTTTTGTGTTACTTTATACTATAAAACTGTTTTTACAAACTTACTGTTATTAAAAAACTCTATAGGTATTTTTATATAAGAAGATACCTATATGCAAAATAACCAATTCTCCGTTAGCAATATGTAACTTTCAATTGCTTGTTATTGTTATTCATGGCCCACTATTAAATTATGCATTTAATTTCAGAAAATTGTCATTTATTAGCGTGTTTCTGAAGCAAAGTGCATACTATTATATGTTTTTGAAAAGGTTAAAAAAAGACCAATTTTATAGTTTATAAATATACAGGGTGTTCCATTTAAAAAAAAATAATAGGGTCTGATAACTTTTTGACCTGACTCTGTATACAAATTCCGAAGGCAGAATTGAGTTCTACAGGAAGAGTTATATAAGACACAGATTTCACATTTTCGATAAGTTATCTGATAGCTGACATACGAGGGGTGCCTGAAAATACAACATTTTCAATTTAGCCCTGTATCTTAAAAACTAAAAGGGCTTTGATAATTTTGTAAACAGTACCTTTAGTTTTACGAAAAAGTAGCACTCTGTCACGAAAACCGCAACTTTCTACCTATAAAAATAAAGGAGATACCCCACAAAAGTACCCAAAATGGGACACCCTGTACATGGTGAAGACTGATGAGTCTGAAGTACATGTGCTATTCTACATCACAGAGTAAGGTTAGGTTGCATTACTTACATTGAACACGTGACTTTTTTTATGATTTTTCAAGTGTTTATATCAAAGTCTAAATTGTGTTAAGTATACATCTGAGAATAATGTAACCTAAATATAAACTCAATTTCCCTATGGTGAGAAGTGAGTGGAAGACTTTAATGGATAATAATGAATGGACGTTTTACAAAAACTAACCTAAAATGGATTGAAGATTTGTAATGAAAGGAAAATGATTCAAGAAAATGCTTTTTCCTATGATGAGTGCAGAAGAGTTATCAGTAAGACATGTGGGGGCCTTACTTCTTCCAAAGTTAAGGTACTACAACTTACAAGAGGTTGGAAAATATTTTATGATTGCCCAGCTTTCATCATAGGGCAGATGAGTAAATTGCATCATTTCATAGAAATGATCCTTGGTTTGATGATGAGCCAAGAAGAGAACTACAGAAAAGAGATATTTTCTACCAAAAAGCAAGATATTTGGAGGATGGGAACAATTAGACATTATTTAAAAAAACAAAGAAATTTTATTACTAATACGCTAAGACAAAAAAAAAACATATTATAAATGAATGATGGACCAGAATAAAAACAACAGCAAAAAATGTGCAAAAGCATAAAAAACATAGACGGAAATGATAAAAATAAGGTGCAGAAACAGCTACAACAAAAAGATCAGATAGTAGAGACTTTTAATAAGTACTATATTGAAACTATAGACCAGATTATTTCCACTCATATAGACCACCATCCCAAAACCTAGAAACTCTTCATGTTCTATCAATCAATTTAAACAACAAGGTATACAAACACTAGACAACTTGAAACTCTTGCAGGAAAGTAACATTCAAAAACTTATTAAAAGAAATACTCATCAACTGATGAAGTTGATTTAGACATTTTTAAAAAAGAAGTTATTATGAATAAAATAACAAAATTGTAAACACATCAATACTAGAAGCGGCAGTTCCTGATAGGTGGAAAATATCAGTGGTATCTCCAACTCTCAGTTTCCAGTGCCAAAAAACTAAGAGATTTTAGACTGATTAATTTGCTTTAACTGAAAAACCGTTGGAAATACAACTCAAAGACCAACTATTAAACTATAAACAAAATTCTTATAGAGAGTCAGAATAACTTTCGAGACTGACATTCATGTTTTTGTAATGTCTAAATGGAAAAAACTGGTAGACAAAGGAGAGAGTGTATTCACTGTTTTCTTCGAATTTAAGACTGCATTCAAAATTATTTATCAAAATATTTTTTTGTAAAAACTGTTAAAATATCGGATTGGAGGGAGTGCATACGTGATTTATGGACTATCTTAGTAAAAGGAATCAAAAACTAGAATAGGTGATTTCATTTCTGAAACGAGGCAAATATACTGTGCCCCAAAGCACAATATTGGGACCAATTCTCTTCCTTCTTTATACTAACTAGCGGACCCGGCAGACCCTGTTCTGCCTTTTCCTTTAGACGGCGCGATAAGTTTCCAGTGGAATTATGAGAATATAAGGTGCATTCACCACTTTGTCCAGAAATGTTATTGAACAAAAACAAATTGGTTTTATAGAAAAAATATCCAATAAAACAATACAAGGTCTTGCTAACCAGATATTTGTTTAAAAAAAATCATGTAAATTGGTGCAGTAAAACTCCCTCAAGAAAAAATCTGGCTTAGTGTTCTAAATATATATGCTATTAAGAGCACACATCCAGGCTGCATTTGAATGTGAGAATGTTGGTCTTTGTGGTGTTGAATATGAGTAGTTTTCTGTTGAACCAGACCTTAATCTTGTCCAAATAATTACCTTTATAGTTGTCCTCAAATGTAACTGGGTTATATTTTTTTTAGTGGTGTGCTTACAAAATTTTGCTTATTAAACTATTGCCATTATGCGTAACTTTTTGTTTTACAATTGAGTAACTAGATATGGCCTAGTTCTTTACGACTATGCTAAATTTTGGATAAAATATAAATAAAAATGCATAAATCACAATTGTAAATTTGTATGTATACTTTGAAAACTAAATAACCAAATACTAGTGTTTAATATCGTATGTAAAATTATAATATGATATTTCAATTAGTTAAAATAATTTGTTTTAAAATGCCTATTTTTGATATATAGTTATTTCTATACTAGGATAAGAATATTTTCATTATTTACTTTGGTAAATTTAAAATTGGGTATATCTAGAACTTTCAATGTAATTTTTTGTTCTGTTTGTCAAAATTGAATAGACTGTAAAATTTCAGATTTATTGGTAATAAATCTGAGTGATTTGGAATTTTTAACTAGTTTCTTTTAATTTTTTCTTTTCAGGTTTTAATAATTAGAAACACGAGACAGATCAATCATTCTAAACTAGAGGCAAAAATTCAATTCCCAAGTTATTAAAAAAAATCATCAGTGATTACCTGAAATTATTATCTGTTTACCTTGTTTTCTCCAGACAATATGGTTTTATGAACAGTAGATCTACTACAACTAAAACATTCCCTTACAGCAGTATATGTTACAGCTCTTGGGGTATTGGTATCAGGATGATTCCATTTACACCGATTTCTCCAAGACCTTTGACATGGTGAACTATGATCTGCCTCTGAAGGAGCTAGAATGGGCAGTTAGGGGCTACATGTTATTACTTTCATAGTTACCTGACTGGAAATGAAATTTTAGTTAACGTCAGGTTAACTGTTATTTGTTGATGATCTGAATAATGAAATTCAGTCTGACTGGCTTTTTTATGCTAATAACTTATTAGGGTAATGCAGAGTGTTGATAATTGTAGAACTATAGAAAGGGACTTAAACAGTATACCTATGTGAATGATGCCTTTCACATCTATTAGATTTGTACTTAAATCAAATTGAGGAGGTTACTAAAATATCACACCTGGAGATAATTCTGGATAATAAAATGACTTATTATTATCTTCATTCAAGTCAAGTTTATTGTTGAGGTTGGACATGGATCAAAATTATTTCTAAGGGTAATAGAGACAAGGTAAGTAAAAAATCTCATGTTTTTGGATATTTTGCATATAGTATAAATGATAATTTTTAAATATATGAGCATGTAGTTGTAATTTAAAGTGTGCGGACATCAATTATTTCCCAGAATATAATAAGTTGGTGAAAAAGAGTCTATTTTTAGTGTACCTATCACATTCATGATATAATTCTGTAAGATTTAAAAGGTTTTGATAAAGACCTCCCCAAGCCCTCACATCATACTTTAACTATGGCTCCCTACACAGTAATAACAATTTTTGATTTAAAATATTTCTTATTAAGTGTATAGAATTTAAATATTATTTTATGAATATTTTTGTCAGAAGGAAAAAATCTACTGCAATTTCAAGATATTTAATAGTCAATTTTATTTATATTACCATTTAAGTTTTCAATGTAAATATTTTGGAAACCAGTACAATTGGAAGCAATAAGTAAGACAGTGATTTATACAGATTTAGAAATATTCAGCCAATCCTATATTTTATTAACCCCATCTACAGTATTTTATTTAACAAGCCTTACAGCCGGTTGCACAAAACTTAATTGCTGTTTAGAATATTAAACCAAGTTTTCAGATTTAACAAACTGCTTATAGAAATCTAGGAACTCGCTGTCAAATTTGACATTCTAAACTTTAATTAAGCTTTCTGCAACCGGCCATTCGAAAATTTAATGTACAATTAAATCTTTCACCTTGAGAAATCTTGACACATCTAAGGCACTGTTTTAAAAAAATTTTTGTTATTTTATTTCTTTTGGGTATATTTGCAGAATTCTAAACATACAATCATTTACCTCATTAAGTGTGTTGCAATTATTTATTTTAATTTTAAGATTTTTAATATAAGTATACTATTCCTTGTGAAGTTTATAAATTATTTGTTGCCTATTTACCTAATGCACATACAGGTTTTTAATCACTTAGGTAGTTTCACTAAAATATGATTATTTAATCACAGGTATACCTAGCTATTATCTTGATGTTTTTAAACACAGCAAATTTAACATGTGATTATGATTTTGCAATATTTCTTTGTTAATGTATAATGCTTACCCTCTTTTCATTGAACTGTGAATTAGATTAACTTCCCTAGGCCTGGGGTTTTTGAAGACATTGGGATTTTTGTATTTTTCCAAAAATCATCTATTTGGAAAAGTTGATGAAAAGCACTGTTAGCAACTGTTCTTAATGGTGATTGAAGATGAATGATATTTGATAATTTGGGGCTTTGTATAATCAAATACATAAATGAACAATAATTTTATAGTTCCGTATAATAAAGGCAATGGAAATACTAGGTATTGTCTTTATTTCTAAAATAATAACAGGTCATGATTGTTTTTTCAATCACAGCAATTATTTCACATGTAGTGAGTTTTTGCTCAACTCTACACATCTGGGTGCATATTTCTGTTATTTCTTTAATACTCTAACTGGTATTAATTTAACACACAAATATAACAGTAAAAATACTGTTTTCAAGTTAACGTATAAAGCCACTTAAATACGTAAAAAAAATAGGAGAAACCTACTTACCCAAAAGTGTCTGTGTGATACCTCTCAGTCTGATACAAAATATGGTCATTGGGTGGTACTCTCCCTATAAGTAACCTTTTACCATAATCCGATGCAATACCTACACGACCGGCCAAGGGATCTCTTTCATATCTTATTCCATTTGTGTCTGTATGAGTTTCTCCTCCTGCATTGACGGCATAAATTACTTGACCAACACCTTGTACGTTCTGGAACATACAGAGAAAAAATGCTAAAAGAAGTAACTCAATAAACAGACTATAATCGCTTCCTAAAAACATTTTTAGTGATCCCAGAAAAACCCAGCACGTAGCAAAACACTTTAAAATATCTTATCACCGCATACTTTTTGTTGGATGTAGTTTGCTGAGGTTAGAATACTTGGAATAAATGTCAGTTGTCATATTTAAACAAAAAAAAAACAATATTCTAGCAGTGTTGCCTAGTGTCGTAGACAAGGAAAGAGAGTTCCTTGTCTAAGCCTTGTGTTGTCAAATGTCAAATATTAATATTCTTGACTCAACGATTGGTGTTGACTGTTACCCGGCTACCTAACTTTCCGGGAGCGCACTCAGTTAAGATTTCAATTAAGGCCACAAATTCACCTGGTGGAAAATACCGGTTATAGGTTTATGTTTCTTGCGTTTAATTTTATTTTTAGAACACATATCCTAGTTATTCTACGACCAGTGTTGACCTGTATAAGTGACCTTAAATGACCGTTAATTTTTAAAATTGACTTGAAGATTACTGTATAAATGACTTAAATCTAGCGGACATTTACTTATGAGTGACCAATTCTGAAAAATGAACGCATAAATGTTCTAAAATTACCAGTCATTTACCTTTATATGTGACCGGTTTATAAATGACTTTTATATTTAATACATCAATGTTTGGTATCAACCGAAAGCTTAAGATAAAAGCAGCTTTTTAGGCATACATTCGTTCAATTTTAAAAATTACCGTATAAATGACCATAAGTGACCGGGCCATAAATGTCATTAGTGACCAACACTACCTATTCTACAACTTAAAACAGAACAACTCGAGTAAAAAAATACACCTATAATTAATAAAAATGCGGATTACGGGTTAAGATTGGTTAGTATTGTTGTAAAGGAAGCGCGCGTTAGCGCCCCTACAAAAATACGGGTCTATATAAAACAAGAATTTTATTAATGTGTTTTCGAACACCCTAAAATACCTAACATATATGATCAAATTAAGTATATGCACGACGCTGTACATGAAGTACCTATCTAAAATCAATTTAAATAAAAATTTAACCCCGGCTAAAGTTCCGCGCTCTCTTCAAAACTATCAAAACTTATTTCAGTATTCTCTAACGCATAAAATTCTATTTAAGTTAAGCAATATGTTAGGCTAGGTGATGTTTGTAGTAATATATGCTTTAGTGAGTATGGAGTGCCTCAGGGTTCTGGGACCCCTATTGTACATATTATATGTGTTGAATCTGAGATGTGTAGGACTTAAAGCAAAGTATTTCACTTTTGCTGATGATACGGTCTTGGTCTATACAGGTGGGAGGGAAGGAACATTAAATGATGTAAACAGTGACCTAAACCTTTATTTCAATTGGTTATATTACAATAAACTCAAAATAAACATTGACAAAACAAATTTTATTATCTTTAAGCAAAAAAATAAACATATACAAAATCTTAATATGCAAATAAATAACATAAGAATAAATGAAGTACAACACATAAATTATTTGGGCCTTCAAATTGATAATAACCTAACTTGGCATCACATATCTTCAAAATAATTTCCATGGTTCCAATTATATTCAGGTGCAGAAACTATCTTACCAATAAAACTATGCACAGTATCTACAATGCCTTCTTTCTGTCACATTTCAGATATTTATTGCCAATATGGGGGTCGTGTTGTAACCAACTTTGATTCAGCCCAAATTCTTCAGAACAAGGTTGTGAAAATGTTATTTAAGTATGACAGATTAACTAACACAGACAGGTTGTATAATGAACTCTGCATCCCTAGACTTAGTATTGTATTAGAATTAGAACAAATTAAAATTATGTTTAAAATATTAAATAAAAGGCAAATGTCAAATATTAATATTGTAATGTCCAATAATATACATAGTCATGATACTAGATCTCAAAATAATATTTATCAGTTATATTCTAGAACTAATATAGGCTTAAATAATCCTTATATTTTATCTTCTAAAGCATTCAACAAGGTACCAGAAAACATAAGAAATATTCAAAATTATAGGTTATTTGTTAAACATATTAAAGTATATTTAGGTATTAAGTGAATCTCTTTAATGTATTCAACACTAGTTATAGGTATTCTCGAGGCCAGAGCTTTTAGGCACTGATTAGAGAATTGTAAATTGTATGTATACAAAGAGTTAGTGAAATAAATAATTGTTTTAAAAAAAAAAGTCCGCTAAATCAATCCTCTAAGCAAAAGTAGTTCAATGTTACTTCAGCGAAATTCAGCTGAATATCGATGCAAAGTAATTCCACGATAAGTATCTACATGAAAAAAAACTTTTTTTTTTTCAAAAAGGCAAATTTCTACAAATTGTAACACAGCAAAAGAAAGCCGAAACTCAACGACCAAATAGCTCTTAACACTTCACTCAAAATGTTCTGAAATTCCAAATTTGTTACCAGAGTTAAAATATCAAATTTAGAATTCTTTTTAAAATTAGTATGTAGTGTACACCAGACGAACCTGCAGTGTTAGCGAAACGCATTGTGTAAAAATTCGTTATATAGAATTTTCTAATTAATACGTTAGTACTTCGTGTAATGGAATTTCATCAAGTAACAGTCACTACCTTCAATGCTTAATACTAGAATTTTTAATCCCCAGGGATTTTGTGCTTTTACGCTAGATGATGCCAACGCCACTACTTTTATATGAGCTAAATGGAAGAACTAAATATTACGGATGGAACGGTATTGATATAGTCATATGTATCAGTACATAGCATGTACCGTTTTAAGAATACCGATACAAAATACCAAGTATCAAGGCAAAAGTATCGATATCCTAGAATACCGGTTCATACCATGCACCCCTATTTTGTTGTGCTTAACCGTTCTTTTTAATGAACTAGTTCGCCAAATCAAACTAGTTTAAAGAACTAGTTCGCGAACGAACTAGTAATTAGTATGATAATGATAAACAATGGACTGGTCGAGAATGAAAATTATACGCGCCGAGCTAAATATAGGTAGGATTGGTACCGCGTTAATTGTTTGTTTAGAAATAAGTGGCGCTGTCCGGAACATCTGAGCAGATGATTTATTAATTATTTTATTGGGGGTTTAATAGCTACGTGGCAGAGTTGCCGATTTTCAGTGACATCCGTATTTGAGACTTCGACCTTTCTTCTTTTTTGTATATTTTTTTGTAAAAAAAATAAAATTATGCAAAAAATGTATGGTTTGCCCTACTTTGAGTGTTTTTTTTATATCTTTTAGATTAGTTTTGGTAAGTTTAATCCAACTAAAACAATACCTAAAGGCAAAAGACGCGTAATGTTTTTGTTCTATCATAACGTAAATGATTTTAACCATTTATCGGAAATATTCCACCGTTGCAGTATCGTGGTGCATATTTTACCGCTTCAAAAATTACTGGCAATGTAGAATTATCTGAACGTCATAACGCGGGAGGATCGACTTGTTCTGTGAGCGTTTTATAGTTATGTTATATTCAAAAGCAGGAACAATCCGAGCGAAGAAGCAGGTTATCTGCAAAAAAAAGGACACGAAATTTTATTTTTAAATCGTAGGTTGTAAATAACTTTAATTTTGTTCGTATGCATATTTATAGTTTTTACTTTTAGTTCCTAAATTAACGCAGGCTGTTTAGGTTTTTTTGTAACTTTCAAAATGTATTTCAAAGCATTGTTAAATCCTATGTTTTTAAATTTACTTTAAATACCTGTATTTCATTATGTTCTATTTTTTTTTTAACTTTTAAGGTAGTACTACCTTATTTGTAATGCTTTCTAATTTTAAACAATAAAGAATTAATATTAATGAAAAAAAATCCACTTATTTTATTGATAGAACATTTATAAAGTCAATACGGCAACATAGCAAATAAAACTAGACTGGACCCCGATCGTCTCTTCCGCTCCCGGGATTTAATGCCGCTTCACGCCAAGCTCTGTTTAAACGAAACTTGTAAGTCGATCTGGTGAACGAATCATATGTCTAGTTCCCATTACTACAATTTAGTTCTTTTAGTTCGATATTATTGTTAATTGTTCAGCAACGTTGGACAGTTTACGCGGTTATCGTTTGTTCCTTAATAGGTAGATTAATAGGTCGCGAACGAACTAGATTATTTTCGATCTGCGAACTAGTTCATTTAGTTCTTACTGAAGACTCGTTCTTTTTAATAGGTCGTTCGCAAACTACACACCTCTAGTTCAGTCTTCCGAATCGCTTCGTCGAAGGCAGACCACTGTGTTTTCAACCTAAGTGGTTCCACGTGGTCGGTTTAGCTGCTTTATTTCGGCGGGAAGCGGGAGACTCAACCGCTCAGTGTGGAAAATAACGACCCCGCGAGAAAGGGAGCAGACGCTGTGAACGTGTGAGGGCCTTGTTGTACCTGCATTCTATCCCGTTGCGGCAGTTCTACATAGAATAGTAGGTCATCTCGTGAGACCAGTAATACTCTCAAGGGGCTACTAGTGAAAGAAAAGATGCATTAGAAGGGTTTTATAAAGAAAGTAAAATTTAAAGATATTTGATATATACGGGGTGGCCGGGAGCTTAGAGCTCGACATCCAGACATCCCACCGATAACGTCTCCAAACAAGAATAAGGTATAAATCATCATTCATCTGGAAGAGTCGCTCCACCTCCAACAATCTAACAACAACAACGTTTACGTTGTGTTTCAGGCGTAAACTTCATATTATCTCAAATGAGGCTGATGACATTTCTTTTAAAAATTATGGGCAATTATCAATTATTTATAAATCGGCCACTTAAGTGACCAGTCATTTATGCGTACATTATACAAAATCGTCATTTTCATTTTCATTGTTATATTATTATTTATTGTCACATCTTTGTTAATATTATTAACATTTATATTAATAATATTACTTACCTAAATCTTATTTTTTATTTAGTTTTTTTCATTCTTTTCTCTATTTTTTTATGTTTTCCTTGTGCCATGACTGACTTACCTGCTACTAGAAAACGCAAAACTTCGAAATAAATAAAATTATCAAACTTCAGTGTTACCGCTTGCCGAGTTTTTGAAATGTACTGAGAAGAAGCACTAAAATGTATTAGATTGTACTAGAGTTTACGATAAGGTGAAATATGTTGCTCTTTCTCCTAGAATTTACCTATTTTTTTGCACTGATAAAACTAAACAATTATGTTTTGCAAATCAAACAGAAAACTATTATTTTTCTAATTTTCTTATTATACAGCATACATTATATACGAAGAAAAAAACAAATATTATTTATATGTTATTTTTTAACAGTACTTTACTGTCCACTGTAAATTTATTATATCTCTATCGTTATCAAACATTTCAATACAAAACGATTACTTACTTGTACATGTTGTCATTGGCTAAAATATTCTTCTCGTTTTATTATAACAAAATTTATTATTATTTTTCACACAATCACGGGAAATACTGATATAATAATTGTCCAATATAGGCAAAAAAATAACTAAAAACAACTAAAAATAAAAACTAACCTCTGAAAAGGAACGGAAAATCCCAGCAGTCAGTGGGCATGTAATTGGCAGAGTAGGGAACAACGCGCGAGTACGCAGTTACGTTGCCGGCCATTTCGGGGAATGATCGACCGATTTTTATGACCTTGGTCTTAATAATAAATAATTTGCACGAATGAAAATTAAGTAACTGATGCTTTAGAAGTCTTTTATAACTGGGTTTAAAAAATTAAAATATAATGTTGTTTCTTAAATTATTATCGAAAATACGTTTTAAGTGCTAAATAACTTTCTGATTAATTCAATTATTTAGGCAGATTGTTCGTCTTCAGAGTTTATATTCATTGTTATCAAGGTATATTAAACAGGGCTGTGTTTCATTTACGGACTGAAAAGTTTAAGTAACTTATAAATAAAAGTGTTATTTAGAAACTTTCCTTTCCTTTCCAATATATGTTTTTGGCACTGCACTTCGCAACTTGCCAGATTGCTCCCCGTCCGGAGCTTACCCGCTTTATCCGGCGACCCTCGGAGCGAGATACACTTTATTCCCCTTTGGGGACGTTATCGGTGGGATGTCCGGATGGCGAGCTCTGAGCTCCCGATCACCCCGTGTATTTCAAAATCTTTAAATTTGACTTTCTTTAAAAACTTTTCTAATGCATCTTGGCTTCCACTAGATGCCCCTTGAGAGTACTACTGGTCTCACGAGATAACCTTTTCTTTCAAGCTATCCCCTTACCCCTCCCACTCCCGCCACATAACGGCCATTACGCTAATATTCTATGTAGAACTGCGGCAGACGAACGGGATAGAATACAGGAACAACTAGGCCTCACACGTTCACAGCGTCTGCTCCCTTTCTAGCGGGGTCGTTAGTTTCCACTCTGAGCGGTTGAGTCTCCCGTTTCCCCCCGAAATAAAGCAGCAAAACCGAACACGTGGCACCACTTATGTTATCAACACAGAGGTCTGCATTCGACGAGACGAACCGGAAGACTGATTTAGAAACTTCTTTCTTTTTCAAAATGGAGTCGGCTGCCACTTTTTTGCTTTCAGCGCTATTCTCCAGCCCAATAGGTAGGATGTCTGGATGGCGAGCTTTTAGCTCCCGAACACCCCGAATCCTTCAAACAACTTTTTAATTTTTGAAATGCATCTTGGTTTCCACTAGATGCCCCTTGAGAGTACTACTGGTCTCACGAGATGACCTTTTCTTTCAAGCTGTCCCCTTACCCCTCCCACTCCCGCCACATAGCGGCCATTACGCTAATATTCTATGTAGAACTGCGGCAGACAAACGGGATAGAATGCAGGAACAACTAGGCCTCACACGTTCACAGCGTCTGCTCCCTTTCTTGCGGGGTCGTTAGTTTCCACTCTGAGCGGTTGAGTCTCTCGTTTCCCCCCGAAATAAAGCAGCAAAACCGAACACGTGGAACCACTTATGTTGATAACACAGAGGCCTGCCTTCGACGAGACGAACCGGAAGACCTTTAGAAACTTGTAATATATATTTTTAAAAATACCTTTTAATGTTATTTATTTTGTGCATATTTATCGGGTAGGTACCCACTCAGTTGAGAGGATGTAAGTTTTTGTATCCCTGATTTTGAAAACTGCTTATTCTCCTTGCTGGCATTACAGATTAAATAGGAAATATTTTTTGATGCGGGAATTTTTGTGAATTTCTTAGTTTAAGACTATTTTGCTTAAATATATCTTCACAACTGCAAACAGCGTCCTTAAAGCCGTGTTAGAAGTTTAAATACAAACAATAAAGTTTTCTTAACCATAGACATATTAAGGCTGTTTTCCGTTTCCAAACCTGATTAACCGGTCCAGTTGAAAGAAGTCTGACAGCGTTTTCTGAAACATTTTTTAAAAACGGAACACCCGTCAAATAATACGGCCGTTAAGACTTTAATTGCTGCATTGCCAAGTCTATCCTATTATCTCTTCTTCTTTTCCTAATTTATTTATTGGCTTCTGATAAGTGGCAAATGAGTAATAAGACAGTTGACTCTAGCGACATCTTTGGTTCATTATGAAAACAATACCTTTTTAAGGCTGCCTTTCTAACGTAGAGGATTTTTTGGGCAATCCCAAAGTAAATCGCAGGTAATTTAATTAAAAATAACGCATCTTGAAATTATTTTCTGACAATAATATTAAGAAAAGTTTTTTCTATATTTATACGTAAATATTTTTTATTTGTTTTCTCACTCAAAATTAAAAACTTAACTATATTTGACATCTTCTAACCTGCAAAACTTCTGTTGACTGTTGACATTAATATCCTTGCTTCTATTTGCAAATATAAAGTTTTTTCATGTATTTTACGGTGAATTAATATTACGAATATGATATTTTTCAGGTTAAGAGTTATTGTGCACATATTAATTGTGTTATTATTGTTTTAGCCATGGTTCGAATGAATGTTCTAAGTGATGCTCTTAAATCCATAAACAATGCTGAGAAACGTGGAAAGAGGCAGGTTCTCATTCGTCCCTGTTCGAAAGTTATTGTTAAATTTCTTAGTGTGATGATGAAACATGGATATATTGGTGAATTTGAAATTGTAGATGACCACAGAAGTGGGAAAATAGTTGTTAATCTGACAGGGAGGCTCAACAAATGTGGTGTAATTTCACCTAGGTTTGATGTCCCAATCACACATATTGAAAAATGGACAAATAATTTGCTTCCTTCTAGACAGTTTGGGTAAGTTCCAAATTATCATTTGATGCTGGTAGTTTGGCAAAAGCAGGGTTTGTCTCGCAAATAAAATTTTAGAACAATAACAAAACTATAGGCTCTTGGAGAGATTAGGTATTTTTAATATTCTCACATTTTTTGGATTCACTGTAGAGCTTACCACGAAATAAACACATTTCAGCAAAAAAAATTGCGGATGAACCACTTTTTTGCAAAAAAGCAAGTAAGGCAATATATAGTTATAAATGTCTACTTTTACTATAATTATGTTAAAATTGCACCCAAAATAGATAATTACAGTATGTTATAATATAATATACTTACTCTTTTTTAATTTAAGTTCTTAACTAACTAATGTTAAAAGTATATCAATAAAATACGTCAATACTCAATGTTATTCAATAAATAATTCTTAAACAGACATTTGACATTTCATGATATTAGACTTGTATTACAATTGTTATACTCTTCACTACATTTCGACTAGAGTTATAACATTAGTCAATTATGAAGAAATTTATAATAAAGTCAAAAGTCAAACTTTTGACTTTATTATAAATAGTAGTGACTTTTTGACTTTGACTTTGGTTTTATGTTGTGTTGGCCCAATTGAACATTGTAAATCTCTCTTTATGGCCTCCAATATATTAACACTTCCCTCTTTATTCATATTTTGTCAGGTTTGGGACATACATAGGAGAAAGTATCTATTTCTTAGACATTCTGAAAATCATAATTATCAGATACGTTCTGCTAATCTAATAATAGCACCAAATTTAAGACTTAAAAAAAATCTAAAAATTCAGTAAATGTTAAACTTTACAATGCTTTGCCACAGACATATAAGGAACTAAAAATCGATGTGTTTAACTTTAGTTAACTAACTTTAACTTAAAACTTTCTTTGTAAAAGAAGGCTTTTATTCCCTCCAAGAATATTTACAGGAAGCTTTCACTGCAATCATCAGACTATTTTTTCATTGTTTTAAATATGTACATACATGAATATAATATAAACTCTTATGTTAGATTTTACAATTTGAGTATTTTTAGCGACTTTTTGAGTGAAAAATTTTTACTTGTTAATCTATTTTTGCAATTTATATGTAAAGTTTTTTTGTATATTTTTTCTGTTTTGTGTATTGATTTTAATATTGATTGTATGCTTGTTTTCTTTTATATTTAGCTACATGTGACAGGCTAGTATTTTAAGTTTTTCCTAATACCTCAATTTTATATATAAATTTTTGACTTGCTATGTTTTTTTTTAACAAATGTAGTCAAATAAATAAATAATAGTTCACAATTGGCCTCATACATACTGTTAGAGATGAGCAGAAAAGAAGTACCTATAATTTTTTTATTCATCGGCAACATTGGTGGGTCAACGTGTCATGTTTCACCTCGTGTGTAATACTTCAAATCTGGTTATTATTAAAAATAAAAATCAAACAGTGATTGTGAATGTGTAACTAGATAAGCATACAACAATTTTTCGTAGAAATTTATGTAAGAAAGGAGTTTTATGCCATAAAATGCTATATTGATTGTTATCAACTGTGTCTCAGGTGGTTTTTCCATCACGTCAGCAGCCATAAAATTGTGGTGATTTGTACTGTTGAGTATGGAATTGTACTAAACCGGTGGTGAATTGTACTGGGCAGTGTTGCCACTATGGCGCCGTCATCGGGTTCGTCAGATTCAGATGATGACTCTGCAAAAAAAATGTAACTTGCAAAAAGTGCAATCGAGTAGTCCAGGATAACGAAACATCTATTTTCTGTGAAGGGGAGTGCCGTTCATGGTATCATTCGGCATGCGTCAATATGTCGAAAGAACAAATAAGTCAAATAGATACTCTTAAAGATACTATAATGTGGATGTGTAAGTACTGCTGCGGGATACTCAAGGACCTATGGAAGATACGATACAATACCAAAGATTTGCAAGAGAAACTAAACAAGATAGAAAAAATTGATTATCTTAACCAATACAACTCTGTTTCAAGCACTGTTTCCACATATACAGATATAAGCCATATATTTCCAAAAGGTTAAATACTCAATTACAGGAAATTAAAAACTAACTGTTGATACAACAATACTAAATACTAAACAAATTACCTCGAGAAAAAATTGCATCTTAGTAATTAAAAACCCATAGAAATCTAAAACAAATATAAAAGAAAAAAAAAATTATTATTGTAATTGCGAATAGTTCATTTTTTTTCGGAGTTTTAAAGAACTTTTATTTATTTATTCAGATAGGAAATCCTAATACAAAGTATTAAAAATAAAAATTGTTCAATAAATCTCTCACTAATACTATTTGGTATGGTTAACAATAAAGTACATTTCATAATTACAACAAAAAAAAAACAAAATCACATTTAAAATTTTAGACATAGTCAACCATTCAAATTATTAATATTCTGTGCGGTAAGTTTTATTGGAGGTACAGACTTAACTTGGAGAATTCAGTTTAATTCATGTACATACTGTATACGTAATCTTATGGTACTATTCTTATATCTAAAATTACAATATGTACCTAAATGCAAGAAGCATCTGTATGTGCGTAAGTACTCAAATGTGTATTAGTTTCAACTTAGTGATATAGATATTACCTAGAAAACAAAAAAGAGAAAAGAAAAAAGACAAAGACAGAACAATATAAGTTATTTACGTGAGATAAAGTGTTAAGGATACAAAATAATAACCAAATTTGTTTAATTTATAATAATTATTTCCTTAGCTAACCAAAAATTCTTTCAAATTGTAAATAGTTTTCAAATATATACTTTGCGCATTTTATTATAAATTGTTTTTTGTTACTGATGTTTTTGATATCACAGGGTAGCAAATTATAAACTTTTGGACCAATATAGTTTAAATATCTTAGATTAAGATTGTTATGACTATTTGGTATCTGTAGATTTCTATTTTCTCTAGCTCGTGTTGCATAGTTATGATCTATGCAACTCGTAAAATATGCTTTCGAAAAATACAAAAAAACCTGAAACTAAGGAACAGTATGTTTCCCACGCTAAAACCCTAATTGTAAAACAAAAAAAAAACAGTCCAAGGACATAAGCTTAAAAGACATAAAAAATCGCATTAATCCAACTCAGGCTGGAATACCTATTAAATATTTTAAACAGGTACGGGAACTGCAATAATAAAAAGCGACACTCCAAATAACATAGAAAAACTGATGGATTATATTAAACCAGTCTTGCAATCAGATTATGACATGACTATTAAGGAACAATATAGTCGACGCTTAAGAATTACTGGCCTTTCGAAAAAAATATACAGATGGACAGAATCTCCTGGAAGAGCTTAAAGTTCTTAACCATAGGGTCATTAATGACGATGACTCAATTAAAATTATATAGACAACCCAGTCAAAAAAGACTAATAAATGGACCATTCATGTGGAAACATCGGGACAAACATTTAAAAAGCTTCTTAATACAAGATTAGATATAGGATGGAATCACTGTACCATATTGGAGGATCTCAGAATAGTGAAGTGTTTTAACTGTGGTGCTCTGGGTCATAGGCAGAGTGAATGTAAAAAGTCAAAGCAGTGCTCATACTGTGCGGGTTCACATGATAGACTACAATGTGACAAGCGGGTTAAAAAGTGTGTCAATTGTTTACACATACATACTGTATATAACTCAGAACATAAATATGATCACGACAGTGAAAACGAGATGGAATGTCCTGTACCTGCAAAAAAATACCGCCTGGCTAGGGAGAGAATTAACTACAATGCTCCATCCCCCTCTTAGGTAAGAATAAATTTTTAAAAAAAATCTAACTTATGGATTTATCGTTAGATATTGTTTTTGATGATATTGTAAAAAATCAAAAAGACCCTAGTATAGTTGAACCAATAAGTATTAAGCAGATAGATATAGAAAATAAAATTGTTAGTATATTGCACCTAAATATAAGAAGCATAAAACAAAATTTTGATGATCTATTAACATTTCTAGAAACATATGATCTTAAATTCTTTGATATAATTATTCTTGGAGAATCCTGGAAAGTTGAGAATCCTGATTTTTTTAATATTGACTGACTATTTAACTTATTACAATTTTGGGAATTTCAAAAAATAAAAATGATGGAATTTTTGTATATATTAAGATGGATATTAAGGCGAACAGTAATGAAATAAAACTTATAAACTCAGGATTGTCAATGAGCAAAATATCATTTACTATTAACAATGTAAATTATTCAATCAGTGCACTTTACGGACCTCCCTCATCGGATGTAAATCTGTTTTTTGATGACCTTAATATTTATTTTTTAAATCATTTAAATGACCATATAGATATATTTATTGGCAACATTAACATAAATTTACAAGAGAATTCAAAGATATCAACAGAGTATAATGCCCTTTTGAATCAACATGGTTTTTGTCCATATATAACTAAAACAACTAGAGAAACTAACAACACACATACGCATAGATCACAATTTTATAAGACGAAAACTAAAGAGCACTTTCTTAAATTATCAATCTTATATTATACACACAGATATAACAGATCACTACCCTATAATGTTGAACATCAATAATACATCTACTCATACAGAACGGAAACTTACACAATATTACAATGTAACCACCATAAACTATACTAAATAGAATAATTTGTTAAGTTTGGAAAATTGGAATACCCTATTTAATGATGATAACCCCGAGTCAGTCATTTTATTGATACGTTTCTTAAATATCTTAATCAGTCCAGAACTACTGAAACTTACAATTATGAATATAGAAAATTAAAACCTTGGATTAGTGTTGGAATACTTAATTCATTTAAACACAGGGATACACTTAAAAAACAATTAGTAAAGAACCACATTAAAGAACTTGAAGATCAATATAAGATATAGAAATAAACTTAAAAAAATAATAAATCAAACTAAAAATGCTTTCTATAAAAATAAAATTTCTAATAGTTTTAATAACACAAGGAAAATATATCAAATTATCAGGGAGGCTACCAATGAAAAAACTACAAAAAGTACATGTAAAATCGAAATAATAGATGATAATGGTGATCTTTTGTTAAATGATAGGGACCTTGCTGATTATTGCAATGACTTTTTCATTAACATCGGAGAAAAAATGTCGAAAAAAATTACTAGACCTTATAATCCTTACAAAGTTAACTTCAGTAATGACAAATCGATATTTCTCAGACCAGTAGATGAGAATGAACTTATTAAACATATCAATTCTTTAAAAAAACTCAGAGGCTCCGGGTATTGATCTCTGCAATAATAATAAAAACAACACACAAACACATACTTAAACCCCTCGCATTTATTTTTAATCTTATTTATAAAAAGGGAATAATACCAACTTTAAAACCTCTATAGTCACACCTATTTATAAATCAGGTAATGCAAAAGAAATTACAAATTATCGCCCTATAAGTCTAATTAACAATTTTAGCAAAATTTTAGAAAAAAACATTAATTGCTAAATTTTTTAAATTCAACATAATATCTTCAAAACAGTTTGGATTTATGGAGGGCATTGGAACATCAGATGCAATTAACTACCTGGTGTCAGAGGTTACAAATAAAATTAATGACAATAAAAGGACTATTGCCATCTTCCTTGACCTTGTAAAAGCATTTGACACGGTCCCACATAATGCCCTTTTAAATACACTTTCGAGCTATGGTATTCGTGGCACTGTGTTTAAAGTATTTCAATCTTATCTAACAGACAGCAGGCACTAAGAATTAATGATGCTGTCAGTAAAACAAATATTGTAAAGATGGGTATTCCACATTAAGTTTTGTCCCTTTCTGTTTGTTACATTTATCAACCCTCTACTTAAGGAAATCAATATAGAAGGAACAATACTGTCATACGCCGATGACACGGCGCTAATTGTCGCAGGTAATTCATGGAATGAGGCTAGACATAGTGCTGAGATCACAATTAAAATTGTTAGGAAGTGGTTTGATTCGTTTTTCCTTTCACTCAATCTTAAAAAAACTAATTACATTGCTTTTTCACTTACTAATAAAAATAGGCCTACATTTGATTCTATGAAAATTGTAAGCGACTCGAACGAACATAACATAAATGAAGTAGAAAATATTTGGGTATTATTATAGATCGACATTTGAAATGGAATAAACAACTAGAAAAAGTTGTAAGTGGGATTAAGGGATTGATTTATAAATTTTATTTACTTAGGGATTTTTTAAATAGCTGTTTACAAGGCACTGATTGAATCTATTATTTATGGGATCTTGGTATATTTGACTAATCTTGCTTCATTAAGTATTGCTCAAAACTATATTTTAAAGATAATTTTTAAAAAACCAAGACTTTACCACACATCGCTGCTCTACTCTGCAAATATCCTTGATTTGCGAAGTCTGTATATTTTATCTATTTGTAAGTTTATGTGTAAAAAGAGTAATCAAGTACAAATATCTCATAAGTATGAAACAAGACTGAATTATTTGGACAAACTAAAACTACCTTCGTGTAATAATACACAGTACTTAAAATCAATTTTGTACTTAGGGCCAAAAATATTTTAACTGTCTTCCTTTGAGCATTAGTGAGTTGAATGTCAAGGGTAAACAATTCAATACTAAATGTGCTGCATTTATATATGCAAATTACAATAATTATTTTGCTAAATTATTTTGAGTTTTATATATATTTTGTATAATGGGACATTTTGTTGGTGCTGTGATGTTTATCTGAAAGAGATTTGTTTTGTGAGGTGGAGGAAAGACTAGCTATTTTAATGTTAATTACTATATTTGTTTAGATGTTTCATTTTTGATTAGTTTTAGTACAGTATTTAAATAGTTGTTATTTTGTGGATTGATTGTTGGCTGTCACATAGTGAAAAATAAGAACCCTTGTTGCCTAGTTATTAAGTAAATCAATTGTTACAGATATGTGTGTATATGTTAATTTTCTAAATGCTTTTTGTTTTTTTAGCATATATGGGTATTTATTACCTAGTTGCTACTATTAGAATAGATTATTTATTATTAATATTTAGTACTGATCTTGTACATTTTTTGTTGTTGATTTTGAAATAAATTGAAATTGAAAATTGAAAAATAAAATAATTGCTGTGATTAAACCATCGCAAACACAAACTGTTACTATTTTAGAAATAAGCTGTCATTTGGCTAAGAGTGATTGGAGCAATTTCCGAACAGACTGGGTAACTGTTAGTGATGCAGTTATTAGCGACTGGCAGAGTAATCTGCTCATCAAGGCATTTGTAATTTATCACCCTGGAAAAGAACAGTGAAAGCACAGGCTTTAAAAGTTTTTGTTTTAAAAATGGAACTAATTTTTTACTTAGGCATATAACAGCTTATATATTATATTAGGAATATAATATATGGGTTTTAATATATTGTTGACATTACCAACTACCGTTAATTATAAGTTTTATGGCAAAAATTTAAAATGTGATTTTTGTGTTTGTCAGCGTTTTATTTGTCTTTTGTTACATGTATAGTTTTACTTTCTCTGACTGATTTGACATGGTAGGGCTTTGCTAGGATCTTTTGCTGAGTAATATACAGATTGTCCAGACAGACATCACAGCTCCTTAAGTTTTCACTGTATTTTTTTTATGGAATGGAAAAATATATCTGATACTAGTTAGGACATGTGGTATACATTTTAGAAATTAGTTAGGGCAGGTATTTTGAACAACTTAAGACGAGTATCTGAAGCTAAAGAGGGCACTTACTAGTTATAGTAGAGTAGGAAAATTTTTAATGCTAAATATTTTAGATTCACCTGTTTCAAATTAAATTTAAATGAACCTAAAATAAAATAATATATTCGCGTCATTTGCGAAAAGAGAGGAAAAATAACGCGAAATCAGAATTGCATGTTAATGGCTGTGATTAAAAAATCAGAATCACAGTTAAACCCATCATTTAAAAATCACATTTTAACTCAACTCAGCATACTATTAAATATTCTGAATTTTGGCTTTAAGTTTGGGTGCATCCTGTAATATTAGGACATTTGGTCAATGATTCTATATAATTTTATGAAGAGTACTTACATTAAGGTAATAATTTGAAAATGTTTTAAATTTACTGTTTATTGTAAACTTTATGTTTTTAACCACAATACTCTGAACAATAAAACACTGGTAAAAAAATTAAATTTTTTTCGTGCCCATTTTTCAGGTATACCCTGTGTAGCTAGAACTTTGGCGCAATGATAAAAAAGTATTTATTTGACATGTGCTATAACATATCAATCATTTTCCGTTCAGGGCCAAAATACATTAAAAGCCATGTCTTTTATTTTAATCTTAGATTCAACTTATTAACTTGTGTATCAATTAACATTTTATAGATTTAATTTATATTAATACATGCATTTTTTGAAGTAATGGTTATGTAATAATGTAAGTGGTACAACCTGGCATCAACTATTTCTATCTGGATTTTTTTGTTACAGATATGTAGTATTGACGACTAGTGGAGGTATCATGGATCACGAAGAAGCTAGGAGAAAACATCTTGGAGGAAAAATTTTAGGATTCTTCTTCTAATGTATATTTTTAAAATAAAATATTTAAATAAGATTATTTTTTATTGTTCCTCTATTATAAAATAAATCAAGTAAAAAAAGTTTTTCTATAATAACTTTATTTATTAATAATATTAATACAATCATAAAGCGTAGTTAGCAGACAAAACCACTAAAAAAGTATATATACAACAGCTTCCCAATAAAAATTTGTTAATTCCATTTGTTTTTAAAACAATTATTCAGATTATTTTTTAATTTATTATTGTGGTTAAGAACATAATGTTTCTAGTAATTTTTAATTTTAAAACATTTTCTATTATTACCTTAATGTAAATACATACTTCATAACTTAATACTGCACAGTAAATGAGTAAATGGTTTGTCTCGAGTTAGTTGTCCTATATACTGGGGAGTAAGAAATCCATTGCAGTTACATACTTCCAATATATATATATATATATATATATATATATATATATATATATATATGTATATATATATATATATATATATATATATATATATATATATATATATATATATATATATATATATATATATATAAACCATATATTTATACCTGGAAATCTTATTATCTTGGGTCTAAGTTAATAAAACACAATTTTTTCACATCAAGTCAACGTTTCGCTTATAGTGTTGAGCTTTTGCAAGACTATTTGGGATGGCTTGATTGAAAACAGGACATTAAATACAAAGACGCAAACATTATCATGCATACTGGGACATTAAAAGGTTTAAAAACTAACTATATAATTTTCATAGTAATAATATTAATTTTAAAACATTTTTTTTGTTGTTTTTAATTCTTTTTTTATAGAGGCACAGCTTAGTGATAATTAAATAATATCAGGTATAGTACGTCTGACAAAATAAAATATTTAGATTCATTACAAGACACACATATTTAAGTACCCAAACTTAAAACATTTCTATACATATATACTAAATTTTTAATTTTTACAGGTGCGTGCCCTAAATTGACTTGATGTGAAAAAATTGTGTTTTATTATTAACCTAGACCCAAGAAAATAAGATTTTCAGGTGTATATATATACTCGTATATATATATATATATATATATATAAATTTTTCTTTAACCATATATTAATATTTGGAAACCTTTTTTTCTTGGGCCTAACAGTAAAACAAATTTTTTCATTGTAAGTCAACGTTTCGCTCATTGTGTTTCTCAAGATTTTATTTAGGTTTGCTTGATCTCCAAAAAGGTATTTTTTCGTTAAAACTTTAAACACAGGAAAAATATATACAAAAACGCAAACATATATATACTAAAAACATTAAAAGGTACAAAACCTTAAAATTGTCATATTAATAATATTACATTTGGTAAATGTTTGGTTTCAGATATCAAGCAAACCTAAATAGTCTTGAGTTTTGGGTCTACAGCTAAAGAACAATGAAATTAAATCTTGCTATTGTAATTTCCTGCTTTACGCCGACGACTTAAAAATATTTAGAAGCATGCAGGATGGAATTTTGCGAACAAAACAGTCTATTTTTTAATTTAAATAAATGCTTGTTAATAACCTTTTCGCGTAATAGAGATAAATATCTGTTTGATTATAAGGTACTAAAGGTAGGCGTCAATGTTCGATCCACACATCGAAATAATGGCCTCTCAATAATCCAGAATATTAGGCTATGTTCTGCGTAAGTGTGAAAGGTTTTCAAATATTAAAAATCATCTGTCTTTATTGCTCTCTCGTTTTGGGCAAGTTGAATTTTGGTAGTGTGAGTTGGAACGCGAGATGCGCTGTTTATATAAACTTGGAGCATATACAGAATGAACAAGTTTTGTTTCTTTTATAAATAATCATCAGTTTGTTGATATATTGCTGGCTCGAAGACATTTTAATATATTATCTTTAGCTAAAAGAAGAGTCATCTCAGACATTTTTTTTAACCAACTTCAAAAAGGGAGGAGTTTGTCAATTTAATCCTATGATTTGACCAATTTGGATGAAATATTCAGGATATTACCTGAGTGGTTCCATAACAAGCATATTCAAAAATAGAAATGGCGGAATAACGCCGTTTTAAACTGCTTACTCAATGTTACATTAAGCAATATATGCGTTCACCATTCAGTCAGGAATAGAAAGTATATGTGACCGTTGCAAAATAAGACATCGTTATTATACAATGTTAAATAATATGCGGTGAACCCAGTTGGTATTTGTCAAGCTTGACATTTACAATAAAACTCTATCCACTTAGAACTAAAAAATGTTATAAAAAAATAAAACCGGCTTCAAAAAGTGCACTAAAAATGAATCATCACATATATCATCTGGAAAATTCTATTCTGTAAAATAAATATAATAAGACATATTCCTGGTATTCGACATCAAAACACTCAGTATATTATATATATATATATATATATATATATATATATATATATATATATATATATATATATATATATATATATGGGTATATAAGCTTCATTTTGAATCCTAGCATGACCTTTTTGGACAACTTTTAATTTTTTAGTGAAATTTTTCTGAAAATTTTCTATTTTCACTCATAGTGTCTAAACGAAAAGCGATAAAAATAACGAACTAAACATATCCCTGTTTTTTAAGAAATTTTTTTGTTTATTTTTATTTTGGAAATTTTTTCGATCGAGAGAACAGCTGATCGGTCGGAACTTTTAAAAATTTTATCCTATCGGGAAAAATAAATCATTTCTTTTATCTAGAATAACATTTTTTCAAATTCTCAACGGAAAAGATGATTTTGATTAATAACTCTTTTAAGACCACGGCGACGATGCAAAAATCCCTGGACTAAATAAACCTGTTGATTTTTAACAGAATTTAGAAATTCAAATTTATGGGAAAAATCCAGAAAAAATCACGGGCATAGATTTTCGTACGTAGAATACGAAAAAAATAATTGCAAGTCCATCAAACTAAGAAAAATAGAAACCATTTCGCAGGAGCTCCACAATACCGCTGCTGCTTCTACATGTTCGAGATTAAGGACCAACATTCCCAGAATTCGAAGGGTGCAATTTTGCCCTGATTGGTCCAAAGGTGCATTTTGGGCGGTTACTGCGAAAAGTAATCAGTAAGTTCAAGTCAGTCGTAACGTAAAGTTAGCACATATGGTACCAAAGCCATCAATAAGGAATTTTCCTTCTACGGGCGATGTACGCCGGGGCTTCTTTCTGAAATTTTGCATAGCACTTAGCTCTAAACGAAGATTCTTGCCCGTGGGTTCGCCAAAGAGTCGTATGTCATAATAACCATGTATGCGTGCAGCTTGCTGGGGTAATGAGAAGAGCAGAAGTTTAATTTGGTACTTACAATTTCTGCGTAGAACAGTCTACAGGTAGGTAGACAAATTCTTAGTCTACTCTCTGCAATTCGAAGCCACTAGTTAGTTTTTGTGTTTATTTATATTTGTGCTTACCCATATTTTTTTATGCGAAGTCTACAAGTGATTTTAAGAGAAACCCGGTAGCGCTACAATTCCTTTTTTCCAATTATTTGAACATTTAAGTATTTTTGTAACTGACTTGTGTAATAATTTTGATGTAAATTATTTTTGATAAATTTTAAATGACTTAATTGATCACAACCCCTTGTAGGCAATATAAGTGTTATTTGATAAAGTCTCTCCAAGTTTGCGACCCTTATATTTATTTTTTTGCTTACCAATATTTTGCTTCTAATAAATAGCTTTTGCTAATCTTAAGTGTGGAAAAGACTTAAACGAATTTTGTTTTCCAATTTCTAATTAAACATTTACTTTGTTTCTTAAACTGTGAGCTATACATTTCAATTTTAATCTAACCTACCTCAAGTAATTGCTATTTAACGTAAAGAATATTTTGCTTTATACTATTACGAAAAAAATATTTCCGTTTAAAACCCACTTAAATCATCCGTTTGAAGAGGGATATGAAAAAAAAACTAGATATTGATTTGTAGGTAGGAGAAACAATTTTAAGTGAAAATATTGATTTTTCTAAGTTTATTATGTTTTCTGATGAATGAACATTTTCTACTAATGGAAGTGCAGCATCCCAGCACGTCAGGTACTGGACTCGAGAATACCCCGAATCTAGAATAATGACGCGAAGACAATATTATACAAAAGTGAAGATCTGGTGCGCGATATCTGTTCATGACACTATAGGCTCATATTTCTACAAAAACACTTGGAATAGAATATCGTACTTAGAAATGCTGGATACATTTTTTATCAATGAATTTGAAAATTTGCCATTCAATTTTCGCCAAAAAATGTATTTTCAACAGGATGGTTGTCCAACATACTGCGCTCGTGAAGTAACAAAATGGCTTCATCGTAAATTTGGTACAAGATAGATTGGAAGAAACAGCACAATTTTGTGGTCCCAAGAAGCCCTGACTTGACTGTGGGCGATATGTTTCTAAAAGGCCGTTTAAAACAAAATTGTGTATGTTGCTCCAATACCAAATAATATTAAAGATCTAAAAGGAAGATTTACCCATTCAATATACCAGGAAGAAATCAGAAATTCCTTCAGATATCTAAAAAAAATGTGTTGAATATGGCGGTAGAATTTTTGAATTTTGATATTTTTATCGTACTGCTTAGTTTAATTCTTTTTAGCTTAATTAAATGTTTGTATTCTTTAAAAATTAGACTTGAATAAGACGTACTTTGAATTACAATTATTTAATTAATTTTAATAAGACCTATTTTACATTAAATGATAATTATTTCATGAAATAAAGATCTTGACAAGTACGTCGTTAAGTGTCACAATTATTTTAGAAACTATTAGGTAAGTACTATGATTAAAGGTGTGCTTGAGAAGATTTTGGACTTTAAAAACTAATGTGATAAAACTGATACTCTTAAATTTTAACCCTCGAAACGAAATCTTGTATTTCCGCTGGGGGACATATTTATATTTGTACTTTTGAGAGAAAATTATAAACGGGGTTTAAGTACCATGGACTTGTTTATAGATAAACAAGGACAATGGTAACTAGACCTTTTCCAACTCTTAAACCTTTTTAGTGAATACGGGGGGAACATGTTTTGATAACGCGAATCTATTTATTTTTCAAGCAAAAACTTTTGTCAAGAGTGACTTTTTTCGTATCTTTCAATTTTTAGTCTATTTCTCCTCTTGCTAAGTCCATACGCGGACATATGTCCTAAAATTATTTGTTTCCGAGATACAGATTTTTGAAAAATGTGATTTTTCTTTAATTTCCAAAACATTTCTGAGCGACAGAATCTATAAATCCGAAACTTGGTATATGCTTATGCATGCTTAATAATATGGTGGCAATACAATATTTTTCCTATCAGCATAGCGCCAGTGGCGTGCACCTGCGTATTTTTAAGGGACAATAAAGTAAGTATCCTACTGACTGATTTTAGAAAATTTTATTATCTCTTTGGATAACATGACTAATACTAATTCAAAAAGTTGTCTTACAATTTTGTCTTAAAGTAAACCGTTTTCGAGGAAAAGGAAATCAAATACTTTAAAGCAAAAAAATAAACTGAACAATCTCAAGGCGCCAAACACCAGCAAATACCTTCATTTCGTTGTAACTTTGACATTTTAGAGTATTGTGTCAAATAATGATGGCTAAGTTTACGAATATGTATATATATATATATATATATATATATATATATATATATATATATATATATATATATATATATATATATAGAGAGAGAGAGAGAGAAAGAGAGAGAGAGGGCCAAGGTGATCTGCTACCGTGGTATCTGCCCCGGCAATATAAAGTTTCCTTGGGGGGTATCGGTATTAAAACCGAAATACCCAAACCCTGAAACAAACAAGGTGTCATGTCATTCGACTTTGAAAGTCGAATAGGGAAATATAATAACCAGTGGCAAACCCACGCCATCTGTAGGTACTATGGTGCAACTAAATCGCTTTAGATGCGACCTACTTGGAGCACAAGACGACACAGCTGTGCAAAAATAAAAGAGAAACAGAAATTTCAATTTCTGTGCGATTTTTTTGGTCGTAAAAAGTTATATAAAACGAAACCAGTAACGGTAAGGATTACTCCTTCACCATTTTGTCGAGAATCGACCAAAACATGACGCTATGTTTGTTTCCAGGGCCAAGGTGCCAATCTGCTACCGTGGTATCTGCCCCGGCAAGGCTCATCAGGCAGTTTCCTTGGGGGGTATCGGTATTAAAACCGAAATACCCAAAGGGTATCAGGGTTTTCAGGGTTTGGGTATTTCGGTTTTAATACCGATACCCCCCAAGGAAACTGCCTGATGAGCCTTGCCGGGGCAAATACCACGGAAATTGGCACCTTGGCCCTGGAAAATAAACATTTTCATGTTTTTCGATTCTCGACAAAATGGTGAAGGAGTAATCCTTACCGTTACTGGTTTGTTTTATATAACTTTATACGACCAGAACCGCACAGAAATTGAAATTTCTGTTTCCCTTTTATTTTTGCATATATGTGTCGTCTTGTGCTCCAAAGTAGGTCGCATCTAAAGCGATTTAGTTGCACCATAGTTTTTACAGATGGCGCCACTGGTTGTTTTCGTCGACTTTAAAGTCAAATGACATGACACCTTGTTTGTTTCAGGGTTTGGGTATTTCGGTTTTAATACCGATACCCCCCAGGAAATAAATGAGCCTTGCCGGGGCAGATACCACGGTAGCAGATTGGCAAGGAAACAAACATAGCGTCATGTTTTGGTCGATTCTCGACAAAATGGTGAAGGATAATCCTTACCGTTACTGGTTTCGTTTTATATAACTTTTTACGACCAAGAGCCGCACAGAAATTGAAATTTCTGTTTCTCTTTTATATATATATATATATATATATATATATATATATATATATATATAGAGAGAGAGAGAGAGAGAGAGAGAGAGAGAGAGAGAGGAAGCCGATATAAATTACCGTTATGGTCTCGCGGATGGAATTGCCACTAAAGCACAATGTATTTACCATGAAAGATTTCCGAGTTTTGCCGTGATACGACAAAATATTTACACGTCTACACATTTTACTAAATGAAACTGGTACATTTGAGCAAAACACTGATATTCAGGGAAGACCAACTGCTGTTAGAAAGGTACAATTAGAAGAAGTACTACGCCAAGTTGAAAGAAACCTATCAATAGATACAAGAAAAATTGTAACAAAATTAAATGTATCCAATAAAACTATATCATATCCACCGTTTCCAACCATTGTTACCAAAAGATTTTCCCCTACGTCTAGAATTTTCTCGATAGGTCCCTCAAATAATCGCCCGAAATAGAAGATTCTTGAAGAAAACACTTTTCACCGACGAAGCCAATTTTACGAGAAATTCAATAATGAATTTCCATAATAACCATTTCTTTGCCAAAGCAAACCCACATGCCATAGTAGAGTCTAGATTCCAGCACCGATTTGTATTCAACATATGGGCTGGAATTATGTCGAGAAATTGAACCACATAGGGTGTTGAAAATTGTGATTTTTTTAAATGTCTAAACTATTTGTATACGACAGAATCTGTAGATCTGAAACTTGGCATATGTTTAAGCTTGGCTTAGCATAATAATATGTTGATAACACAATGTTTTTCACATCAACAGCGTCAGTCGCGTACAGCTGTGTATTTTAAAAGTAGGAATCATGGATTATGTTTTTGGATAACCTGAGTTATGGTAGGTCAAGAAGTTATCTTACAGATTAGTCGTAAAATAAATAGTTTTTGAGGAAAAGGAAATCAAAAACTGAGAATAATAAACTTCTAATAATGATTTTTCTAGCTCAAAATGTAACAGTAAACTTTTAAAATGCTTAAATTAAATGTATATATCCACCACCAATGCCAGAATTCAAAATCGTTAAATTAAATGTATATATCCACCACTAATGCCAGAATTCAAAATCGTTCATCTCACCTAAAAATCCTTTCGCAAGGCGGATTGATTTTTCATCAGATTTGTCACAGTTTGTAATAAATTCAAAGACGTCTTTTAATTTATTCAAATCTTGAACAAACACATTTACTAACTTCGAATTTGAAGTTCTAACAACACCATAAATAAATATAACACAAAACAGTCAAGTTAACTGCAAAGGAACTCGCCGGTTGCAGCGAAATCCTCGAAAATAAAGGAAACAACCACCGCAAACTAAAGTGGTAAGTAAGTGGGAAAACCGTAAACTAAACATAGCACCTCCAGCAAAGTCAAAGCGGTTTGCGCCACTTTATAGTTGTTATAAAGTTCGATTGAAAGTTTTAAAAAGACATGCCGCCAACGGCCAAGTAAAATATTTATCCGAGATGTACAGTTTATTTTTTACAAATTAGGTGAATAAATGAATGTAAAAACTAAAATTTTAAGACATATATAATAAATATAGTTAGATGTTTGCTTGTTTATTTTTCCTGGTGAAGTAGCACTTCATCTACTTCACCTGAATAGCCGCCACTGCTGTTAAATTAAGTACAAGGTTTTAGTAGTAAATTTTTATCTACTAAACTGCTGAGAATTTATTCGAAAAAATAATAATTTCCGTTGCCGATATCGAGATGAAAAATGTGTTTCCATAACTATATAGGTACTTCATTATACGCTTTTTCTTATCAAGTTTCAAATATTTTAGAAATTCATTTGTATTTCGCCCATACCAAGAACAAATTTACTTAATTCAACGAAAAATTTACTTGACTGTACAAATTTGTTTTTTTTATGTGTGGCTAAAATCACAATAAAACAACGCGTGTAGTATTCCGTATAGCAGTCATTTTTCAATTTTCGGTCAAATTTGACGTATTTCACAATTTTTCTAAGCTAACTATAAATGCTTCTGAAATACATTTTTTTTCATTTGCTTCATCCCTTTAATACTATACTTTATTGCAAAAAAAAAAATTCAAATTTAAAAAAAAAATTAAAGAAACTTGACGAGTTTTACTCTTTTCTAAACAAGCACATTATATTGACGTGTTTCGCCGTTTTCGGAGATGTTATGTAAGATTTTTTAAATATATTAAATAGAAAACAATTAAGTGTCTACGCCAATGACTTCCACAATTCTTCAATGTCAGAACATTTACCCCAGCTATTTTGGTCTTCAATTTAACTATTACCGGTTTATGCGTTCTAAAAATATGAAATTTTTATGTATTAACGGAGATCTACGCTCATGACACCCGAAATCTAATATCCGCAAGACACTGATCTAGACTATTTTCAGTTTGACCTATCTCTTGTTATTGTTGGCGCAAATTTTGTTTACATACAGACACATACTGGTTTTAGATAGTTTGTTAGAAAAGAATAATAATAACATATTGTTTGAAAACGTCTATGAAAAAACTGGTATATTACATCCATCCGGGTATGGTTGCCTGTTGCTTTGGATCGACACAGTGATGTCGGTGAACGAATACGTAATGTAGCACTACGCAGGCCTGTCATCAGCCATTATCCAAAAATCTAAGACTTAGCCACATTGACAACAGCGCCATATTTTATGCATCTACCTTATTATTTTTCAAAATTATTGAAATTACAATAAAACTTAGCGTCATTAGAACAAAATGCTTAGAAGAGGAGTATTAGGCTATATTTCAGTATTTATTTTGGAAACTAATTTATTCTACATACACAAAACATACTTTTTTTCAAAAAAACTAAACAAATTATAGCTTATATATTTTTCGTATTCTAAGATGTGGAAAAAATTCAACTTTTTGAGATTTCAAAACTACTTCCTCTATATAGCTTATATACCTTGTGTATTATTATCACAATATATTGGCTGTTATACGGGAAAGTAAAAGTAACACCATTATATAATAAAAAAATCGATAAATCTCCTTTACTCGGAACTTCCCTCGTTATATTTTTTTCCATTTGTTAGTGTGGCCCAATTTAGTTCATTACATAGTTACAGTATATAGGTGTTACATTACCCCTTTTTTCAAACACTTTTGTTGTGCGTCATTTTGTTCCATCATATCGGATTTCTACCAATATTTTATCAGTTTCTTTCTATCCATGCCACACTTGAGTTTTGAGCCCAATTTAAAAAAAATCAATAAGCAGATTTTACATTGACACATTCCGCCATTTTGAATTTGTAGCAGATTATCCCATTTCAACATTTAAATTTTCTGTAAAATTTAAAGTCAATTGAACGTCTTTTTGTTTCGCCATCTTAAATTCATACTCCAACTTTACCAGTTTATCTTTTTATCACACTTAATTCTTGCACAAAAATTGAAATTAATTTAATAAGTAGTATCTTCAGATTGATTTTTTAAATATTTTATAAGGCCGCTATTCTGTTTTGTTATCTTGGATTTATATCAAAATGTTACCAGTTTATTTCTATGTAACACTTGCTTTTTGTGCAAAATTTGAAGTAAAGTGGGAAATAAGTTATTTTAGTAATATTTTTTTGACATTATTCCGCCTATTTGGATTTTTACCAAAATATTACCAGTTCATCCAAATATGACCCTTAACTTTTGACTGTCTGGTCAATCTAGTAAGTAGTTTTTAAACTGTGCCGCTAACTGATAGACAGACCGATAGACGGATCAACGGAATTGATAAAATATATTTTTTGGCATCTAGGGGCGCTAAAGCGTGAATCTACGTAAAACTTGAGGGGGTGATTTTTCACGATTACAAAAATGTATGCCGCCATTTTGTTCTGCCATCTGGAATTAGTACCACAATTTTACTAGTTGATCCTTATACCACAATGATCCCAATCACAGAATTTGAAATAAAATTTTCAGGCTGTATTTTTAAATATTTTATTGAGCCGCTATTTTGTTCCGTCCTATTGGACTCGTACCAAGATGATTCCACGATTCCAACATGATACTTGATGTTTGTGCAAAATTTGAGATAAATTGGATAAGCAGTTTCTTAATAATAATTTTTTAACATTTCAATAGGCCGCCATTTTGTTACGCCATATTGGATTTTTACAAAAATGTTACCAGGTCGTCTCCATATGACTCCTAATTTTTTATCAAAATTCGTCATCATCAAATCAATCGGCTAAGAAGTCTTTAAGCTATACCGCAAACTGACAGACCGACAGACGGACCAACGGAATTGATAAAACATATTTTTTGCATCTAGAGGCGCGAAAGTGTGAAGCTCTGTAAAACATTTTATTTGGCCGCCATTTTGTTCGGCCATCTTGAACCAGTACCTTTTACTAGTTGAATTTTATACCTCAATTAATTAAGGCACACAATTTGAAATAAATCCATTAAGCAGCTTTTTCGGGCTGAATCTTTAAATATTTTATTAAGCCGCCATTTTGTTCCGCCTTGTTGGATTCGTACTAAAATTTTACCAGTTGAATCCCACATAATACTTGATGTTTATGCAAAATTTAAGATAAATTGCATAAGCAGTATTTATTAATAATTTTTTTAACATTTCACTAGGCCGCCATTTTGTTTCGCCATATTGGATTTTTGCCAAAATATTACCAGATCATGCCCATATGACCCTTAATTTTTTATTAAAAATTGAAGTCAATCGGGTTTGTAGTTTTTAAGGTACGCCCCGAACAGAAAGACAAACAGACCGACGCAATTCTCGGGAGATGATTTTTTTGACAATTGCCATAGCAAGTATTAAAGAGGTGTGGCAACAAGATGTTAATGTTATTTTTTATTTTTAATGTTGGTTTTTATATGTTACTATTTGTAAAAAGAGTAAAATGTTCAGTAAAATAAAAATTTACGTTGACTTTGTTGGTAAAAATTCTTAATTAAAAATCGTGATCTTAAAAAAAAAACAAACCAAAAAACAGTTTTTAGTTGATATTTTAGACTACAAAAGCTGGTATTTCTAATCTTCACTTACTTTTTAATGAAAACAAAAAAATCGGTAAATTCCCTTACTCGGAATTTCTCTCGTTATGAATTATTATTTTTATTAGGAAGAGTGAAGTGTGATCCAAGTTAGTTCAGTACATAGTCACAGTATATATGTGTTATATATACTGTCTCTTCATTTATATTGGGCGCCATTTTGTCATCATATTGGTTCCTACCAATATGTTTTTCCTTTCTATCTATGCCACACTTGACTTAGGTATAATTTAAAAATTCAATAAGGATCCCATATTCACATTTAGTTTTTCTGCAAAATTTAAAAGCAATTGAACAAGATTTTTTTACGTCTATTTTTTAAACATTTTATTTGGCCGTCATTTTGCTTCGCCATCTTAAATTGAAACCCATATTATCAGTCTTTACCCTACTCCGTTGTTCCGCAGATATCGCAGATATTAAGTTTCTGAATGGTTTTCATCAACGATCCTCTTGTTGTTATGTTAGAGTGGTATATTATTTGGGGTTAGAATCCAGTAAAAAAAAAACAAAGGCTCTTTTTTTTAAATTACCGACGGTTCGCCAATTTACTGTTGCAAACTCAGGACATATAGATTTTATATCCTGCATGAAACCCATATTAGTCTTTACCTACTCCATTGGTCCGCAGATATTTCCTAACCCCAAATAATACACCACTCTAACATACCAACAAGAGTGTCGTTAAGGAACACTATTTAGAAATTTAATATCTGGGAAATATCTGCGAACCAACGAAATAGGTAAAAAATGATAATATGGGTATCATGCAGGATATAAGATGTATGTGACCTGAGGAACAATAGAGTAGCGAAACGTCGACAATTTAAATAAAGACCTTTGTTTTTTGTACTGGATCCTAACCCCAAATTATGCATCACTGTAACATAAAAACAAGAGGATCGTTAACGAAAACCATTTAGAAACTTAATATCTGCGAAATATCTGCGGTCCAACGTGGTAGGTAAAGACAGAAAATATGTGTTTCATGCAAGATGTAGAATCTATATATGTCCTGAGGATGCAGCAATAATGTTTCGAAACGTCGGCAATTTAACAAAGTCTTTTGTTTTTTTACTGGATCCTAACCCCAAATAATACACCAACATAAAAACAAGAGGATCGTTAATGAAAACTTAATATCTGGGAAATATCTGCGGACAAACGGAATATGTAAAGACTGATAATATGGGTTTCATGATGGATATAGAGTCTACATATGTGTCCTGAAGATGCAACAATAAAGTTGCGAAACGTCGACTATTTAATAATAGTCTTTTGTTTTTTTTTACTGGATCTTAACCCCAAATAATACACCACTCTAACATAACAATAAAAGGAATGTTAACGAAAACCATTTAGAAACTTAATATCTAGGTAATATATGCAGAACAACGAAGTAAAAGTACTTATAATAAGGGTTTCATGGACGATGGAAGATCGATATGTGTCCTGAGGATGCAACAATTAAGTTGCGAAACGTCGACAATTAAAAAAATACTTGTTTTTCTTACTGGATCTTAGCCCCATATAATACACCTCTCTAACAAACATTTTTTAACATTGCTCCGCCATATTGCATTTTTACCAAAATATTGTCAGGCCTCCACTATATGCCCCTTAACTTTTGGTCAAAATTTGTCAAACGGGTAAGTAGTATTTAAGCCATGTCGCGAACTGACACACAGACCGACAGACGGACCGAGGGAATTGATAAAACATGTTTTTTGGCATCTAGGGACGCTAAAACGTGAAGATATCTTATTTTTTTAGTAACACAGTTTTACTAGTTGAGCCCTATACCACAATTAGTTATGACCCACAATTTGAAATCAATCCCTTAGTAGTTTTTTCAGGCTGAATAAGTTTTTATACCACATTTAGTTAGTTGATTCTAACATAATACACAAAATTTGAAATAAATTTGAAATCAATTTTTTTCTCACTATGCCGTCATTTTGTTTCATCATCTTGGATTTTTACCAAAATATTACCAGGTCATACTCATATGACCCTTAATTTTTTATACAAATTTGAAGTCAATCGGGTAATATTTTTAAGCTATGCCGCGAAATGACAGACAAACCGAAATCAAACCATTAAGCAGTTTTTCAAGCTGAATTTTTAAATATTTTATTAAGCCGCCGTTTTGTTCCGCCATCTTGGATTCCTACGAAAGTATTACCAGTTGATTCCAATATAATACTTGATGTTTTTTTACAAAATTTGAGATAAATTGGTTGAGTAGTTTTTTAATAATATTTTTTTAAGACTTTACTAGGCAGCCATTTGGTTGACACCTAATTTTTGACCAAAATTTGAAGTAAATCGGGCAAGTAGTCTTTAAGCTATGCCGCGAACTGATAGACAGATCGACAGACGGACCGACGGAATTGATAAAATATATTTTTTGCCATCTAACGACGCTAAAACGTAAAGATGTGTAAAACCTGACAGGGTGATTGTTTCACGATTACAAACATTTTATTTGGCCGCCATTTTGTGCGGCCATCTTGAATTAGTACCACTATTTTACTAGGTGATCTCTATACCATATTTAGTTATTAACCATTACGCAGTTTTTTCAGGATGATTTTTTAAATAATTTATAATGCCGCCATTTTGTTCCGCCATCTTGGATTCGTACCAAAATTTTACCACTTGATTTCAACATAATACTTGATGTTTTTACAAAATTTGAGATAAAATGGAAAACTAACTAGTTTCTTTAATAATAATTTTTTTAATACTTCACTAGGCCGCCATTTTGTTTCGCCATATTGGATTCTTAACAAAATGTTACCAGGTCATCCCCATATGACCCTTAATTTTTGTGTAAAATTTGAAGTCAATCGGATAAGTAGTTTTTTAGCTACGCCGCGATAAAACAGACAGACAGACCGACGGAATTGAGAAAACATGTTTTTCGTCATCTAGGGACCCTGAAACGTGAAGATCTGAAAAAATCTCGAAGAGTGATTTTTTCACGATTACAATACTTTGACGAGGGAAGTAAAAACACGACTAAAACGAATTGAATGTGTACGATTTGAAAAATCTCGCTTTGATAACGAAAACGGTGTAACTATTTGAGGAAAATCACTATTTAGGTTTTACAAATTATAATTATTTTGTTTGCCATAGTAATATTATACAGTTTCAGAGAAAATACGCATCTCATGTGACTTAAAAAAAACTGGATTGAAACATTAACATTATATTGTTGGTTTTATTTACGTTATTCCTTGTTTTAGCAAACATATTTATGCGTTTACATTAAAATATAAGCTTAGAAATATACAAGTTAAAACAAATGATTTTTTAAATGTAAATTTTGTAGAAAATGTGCATTAGTCCCGGCGCCACTGGGATCTTACCGTCTAAAACCACGTGCGAAGCACGTTTATTTGTTGTTTGGAATATAGTTCCTAGACCTGTCCGCAAGAGAGCGTCACTTGCTCTACAAATACCTCATTGGTCATTCGCCTTCATACCTGTGAGGCATGCGCGCCAAACTTTCAAAGGGAATAAACATGCACTTCATAAAGTTGCATTTTACGCGGCGAAAGGAACGGGCGATAGAGCGTCAACGTAACTGTTCGTGGACGTAAATATGGGCAATTTTCAGAATGGAAGCCTAAAATAACTAGCTTTTATTAGTTGACGATAATTTAGTGACTTATTAGTGCAATATTAGTGATGGATAAACGAGTTTCAGGCTACAGGTAGACAGATAAAACAGTTGATCAGCATGCGAATGCATCCACAGGTGTCTTGTTAAAAGTTTTAAACTTCTAGCGTGCGGTGCTTGTGTACGTATAAAAATGAAATCAAAGTAATAGAGTGATTTTCGTGGATCTTTAAGTGAAAAATGTGTTTTGCTTGGCTGAATTTGTTAAGCTAAAAAGTTTTGGCCTTCGGTATTGTGGAACGTAAACACGGTAACCGTCGCGGGATACCCAGAATAAACATGAAAGAGAATGAACGGAAACCACGAAGAAAGTGCAGTATTTTAATGTTTCAAGTCATCATAGTCATCTCGCTGTTTCAATCAGCATTAGCAGGTATGAATTCAATGTTTTAGATGTATTTTTGAATAAATGCATAGGTCGCTGTTTGCACATTATAATGTATGAAGTAAATAATCTTGCACCCGAAAAATAAAATGCAGATGAAAATGATCACTCTATCCTATCTATAAAATCAATTTGAGACAGTGGCGCAACCAGATAAACAAATCGGGGGCGTTGTAAAACTTTGCAATGTTAAATGAAAATCTATAATTTGTATATTAGTTTTCTCATGGTCTTTCTGATGGAAAAATTTTAGGCCTTTCCGGAAAATAAAATTCTCAATTAAACTATCTAATAACCCATTTCTGAGATGAAAAAGATGGAATTGCACATAAAAAGAATTCGAAACAGATTATATAGGATTAAGCCCCGGAATTAAGGAATTATTTTAGGAGTGGTATCTGTATTAACTATTAAGTATTAGAATTTCTGTTTATACGAATAAACAATAAATTTCAAAGATCTTTCTAGATACTTATTATACACAAATATCGAGGAAAATATAATCAGACAAATCGCATTTTGTGCTATTGGTATACCGATTTATGCAGAATTCGGCATAATCTTACTTTACATTTTTCGAAGAACAATCAGTCAAATACTCGAACAAATATATTACATGATTACAAAAAATATATGCGTTGTTCTTTTTATAAAGCCCGTATGACTATGTATCCTAAACCTATAAATTAATTTTATATTTTTGCTTTTTTCTATATTTTTTCTTTGGCATTTAATTACCTAAACACTCGTGAAAATAACAGCTCACTCAGATCACAATACTATTTAAATTGAATAAAAATTTGCGAGGTGGCGCGCGGCGGTCCAAAGTAGGACCAAAAAATTAAAAAGCAATTTAAACAGTAATATGAAAATCATTATTTTTTATATTTTGCTTTTGCGGTCATTTGTAGTGCATTGGGCGGCTAGAAAAATAAAATCCTCCATAAAACCTATTTAAATTACCATTTAAAAACAAAAACTATTCGACAAACTAATTATAATATAAACTAAGATATTTACGAGGTCCCTACTTGAGTGTCTACGTACTTTTATGGGGCCACCCAGCCCTTGGGCAATCCGTTAACTGACTAACCCATTCACTTTATAAAGTCATTTGCAGAGGCGTACACTGGGGGTTCGCCATTGAATTTCTTGATAAGTCATTTTAAGTCCAAGAACCGATGGATGGACCTTTTTTTTAATGTTCAGACAAAATCGAGGAACGTCTCACTCCTTGAAAAACGTACAGCGATTTCGGAAGTAACTAGGATTTTGACCGTGTGAAATCATATGATTTCGGGAGAAATGTGTAATTTCCGATCGATTTCTTGATTTTGGCCTTGATTTCGAGAAGAGGAGTTCGTGATTTTGGACTTGATTTCGTAATTTCAGAGAAATCTGACTCAATGGTTCAGATTTCACTATTTCTAATAAAAGGAATGCTTTATAATGAGTGAAGTTTTGACGAACGTGTTACCATTGGCGTACTATTTAAAGCCAATGGTGTTACGCTTACGAAAAACGGCACCAAATTAGTTATCACAGCACCCTGAAATCCAAATGATAGTAATATTTTAGGCTTTGAGAGTAGGTCCTAATTTCAATTCATTGCTCGATTAACTACTGTTTTGCAAATAATTAAATTCATTTCTAAACAAAAAAAAAACATTTTTTTGGATCCAATTGCCTTAAATACATTCTACTCTAACTTGATAAATAAAACATTTTGCACGATGGACGTCTCATTCGCAAAATCGACTAAATGACTTTTAATAACACATAATATACATATACTATATTTTCAAACATTCTTATTGGGCGCCATTTTGTTCCACCATAATGGATTCGTAGATTTATCGGATCTTTTACCAGTTTCTACCTATGTCACACTTGATTTTTGGGCATACTTTAAAATAAATTCAATATACTGATTTTTTAAGACCGCAATTTTGTTCCCTTTGTTTAATTCGTTTCAGCAAAATTTGAAGGCATTTGATTATGAAGATTTTTTTTAAGTTTTAAATATTTTACTCGATATTTTATTTGGCCGCCATGTTGAATTCGTACCACAGTTTCACTAGTTTGTTCTCGAGTTTATCTCTATCATATCACACTTGATCTTGCACAAAATTTGGAATTATTTTAATAAGTAATTTTTTCAGGCTGATATTTTGTATATTTTATTATGCCGCCATCTTTGATTCGTACCAAAATATTACCAGTTTATTTTATGTAACACTTTTTTGTGTGAAGTTTGAGATAAATTTGATAATCAGTTTTTTAGTAATAATGTTTCCCCTTAATTTTTGACCAAAAATTTGAAGTCAGTCAGGTAGGCAGTTTTTTATTAACTATGCCGCTGACTGACAGACAGTCAGACAGCCAGACCGACGGAATTAAGAAAACATGTTTATTTTTGGCATCTAGAGACCCTAAAGATCCGGAAAAAAATTGGTAAGGTGATTTTTTCACGATTACACTACGAGGGAAGTAAAAGTCTTCAGTTGTTGTAAACAAATGAAAATAAAAACGTGGTAATGTGTTTTGAAATTATATTTGGTTAAAAACATTTTGCTCTGGGTTGTTGGGGCAATTTGCCGTTTTTTGTAAAAAGTGAAATTAAAAACGCAAATAGGCATGTACAACTATTTGTATATCAAATCCGTATGTAGTCAGAATTAGTTATAAAAATAAGTTTTTTCGCGATATATTTTTTTAATTGATGTTCAATTGTTTTTTAACAAATTACAAGTTAGTTTTTTTTAATTCTATAATTTTTCTGACTTCCCCATGAATAGAAAAATTATAGAATACACTGTAATGTATGTCTGTAAGTATTGCAAAAAGCTAATAATTTTTACATTTTGAGTCTGAATTCGTTTGATGTTGGACCATTTTTTAACAAGATTTCAACAGATGTTCCAAATCTCAGAGTAAGTATATATAAAAACTAGTAGTTTAACTTCGAAGGTTACTCTTGAATTCGCTCTTGAGGTATCTTAAAATAAATGTTTAAAACACATTATTGTAAATTTGATTTTACAGTTAGAAGATATATAATACAGGTTTTGTTACATTACATTATTGATATTGTGTTACATAAGTGGATCTTAAATAACGCATTCTATCCGGCGGAAGAGTTTTTTTGAGGACAATTTTGTATAGATAGATTGAAAAACTTGTGTTCTTCAGCTTTATCTCTTGTATGTTTGTGCCGCTTAAATCCTTGTGAGTTTATATTACTTTTTTTATTTATTGTTTTTGACATTTACTTGATTTTTTAGCTAGTATACAGAATTCCTTTTGTAGCTTAACCTATTTGCTTCAGATTATATTTGCATGTATTCATTTAACTGTGTAACTCTTATTACACATTTAACATTTTATTTTCGGCTTTGTTAATAAGATAATTTCTTTCTACAATAAAGCATGTTTTGAATTTGAATAAATCGGCGAAAATATACAAAGCATACCAAGGAAAAAATTTAAATAGCACTTTTTTTATTAACTGCGAATAAAGAGGGCTGTGTATCAATGCTGTGTTCGACGCACGGATTGTAATTATTTGCTATGATTGGTTTTCCTGCCATTTTCGAGGCAAGTCCGTAAAAAAGTTCAAGAGAATTGAACTTTTTTTGTGGATATCATTAATAATTTCTTACATACGTAGGTATCCTTAAATATGGCATTTGCTTTTTGCGAGGTTTATTACTTTATCAGTTTTTTATGTTTATTTATTTCGACGATATAGTGACATGATGAGTTTAGATTATTATAATTATATAATGCAGTACCATTAATGGAGGAAAATGCTCGTAGTAGGTTTGCTGGCGATACAAAAAAAGAACTATATATTCTGAGTTCAAAATACACTTCTAGAGAGAAAAGAAAAGAGTCATTGTTATTAGAGTTGTTATTAGCGAGGTTACCACTCTTGAAGGAATCAAGTAATCCTGACGACCCAATGTACTTTAACTATATCTAAGCATCTCCAAGGAAAAGTTTACGGCTTGGTGGGCGTGGGAGCAGATTTTTTTTAAGCGCATATTTAATACGCGAGCGGAAATCCCCATGGGTGGATAGCTGACTTAACCCGACAATTTTCTGTGATGTCATTTGTTCTGCAATTTACATAGAGATTTTTTTAAAGAGGCCATTGTATGGATGAATGAAAAACGAACTCTTATTTTTAGGTTTGTTTACCGTATTCCCTAAAAAAAAAGTTCAAATTTTGTCGCCATGTTATGACCAGGGTCCATATTGTTAATAATAATACTGTTAACTAAAAACTATTTTTATTCGAAAATAAATATAATTAAATACATATAATTAGTTTTAAATTCATTTAATTACTCCAAAATATATATAAATACATTTATTTATTTATTTTTATAAAGAGGTGTACAAATTTTCATGAGTGGCCTTCCCCTCGCTCTGGAAAAACAGATGATATATGTAAATATATATATATATATATATATATATATATATATATATATATATCGATATTTGCAGTACTGAAGGGAGTTAACAAAATTTAAATAGGTTCCACAACCAGTGGCGCTTCCAGAAATTACGCTTGGGGGGGGGGGGGGTCTGCAGAATGACAAACTACATTTATGCATTACCTTTATTAAAACAAAAATATATATAGTTATAAACAAAAAAAATATGAGCCTAATGATATATATATATATATATATATATATATATATATATATATATATATATATATATATATATATATATATATATATATATATATATTTTGTCAAAGCATATAAAATTTCGATTATATATATATATATATATAAATATACTCTCTATATATATATGCGCGCGAATTATATGCAAGATATATATATATATATATATATATATATATATATATATATATATATATATATATATATATATATATATATATATATATATATATATATAGTTTGACTAAGAAGCAAAAAAAACTAAAATAGAAATGTTCAATTCGTTTAGATTTTACAGATACAATTTGTTTCATAAAAATGTTTAGAAATATTTTACGTTTTACTTAGAATCATTATTATTAGGACACTGCTCTATTTAAAACAATTAGTTGCCCTTTACCGTGTGTTTGGAACATCCTGTGTAAATAAAAATATCTTTACGTGATACACTTTTGGTAACCAAGTAGATATCTTTCCTATTTAACGTTTTCTTCTATTCGTATTACCTAACGAGATATCCAATAATTACACATTAAGTTGACCAATAAAGTAAGCGTAACCGACTAAAACATACCAATTTTAAGATTATCAGTGTGAAAACTATATTTTTTGACAAGACATATTATTTAAGAAGAATAAGTCCTCGGCTCTGTTCTCGGTTTTACTCGAAAATTCAATTTTTTTTTCTATTTGGTCCTAACTTCGGTCCTAACATCCTGTATATTTCAGAATTAAATCTATCAAAATATATTTTATTCATCTTAAAGGGGTTAAATCCGATGTTAAATCAAAGTCATTCTAATAAAAGTTTGCTGGTGTACAAGCAAAAAACTAATATTTTATATATTTGTCGCACTTTAAGCTTCTCTAAATAAGGCCTCTTCGGAGTGTTATATTTCCTTCATAAAACAAAAACTACAAGATATACAAAATAAGAGTAAATTATTTATTTAGAAACTAAAACGGCACAAATTCAGGAACAGTGTTCGCCTCGGTAATCACTAATAGTACTAAACTACTAAACAAATAGGTATAACAGTAATGTTCACAAATCGAGAAGAAAAAAAATATCTTAAGAAATAGAGAGAATTTTTAAAATGTATTGCTAAATGTTGGCAGGGAAGAACACTGATAGCGAAATCAAGTTCAAAAGTGTATTATAAGATTTACAGCAGCGGTGTCGGCGATATAAAGACGATTGAATGGTTGGATTTGAAAAAAAAAATTTCTACTGTTGTATAATGCGATATTTATATTTATTAAATTAACTATAGGCACTGAATCAATCATATTATTTAGAATTTTATATACACATTTTACGTAGCTATGTTATCGTTAGAAAGTGTATAGAAATTATTTGGATATTTTATAAAATTTTCCTGCACTCGATCGGTTTTACAAATATATACATCGTATCGAGGGTTCCAGATTACTGATCCCTAACAAAGCACGCTATTAACTTTAGGATTTATACAGTGTACGAATGGATTCTTTTTTTGCTTCTGAGACGATGGATTGAATATAATAATCAAATAACATTTTGTTATATGTTATGGAATGGTTGAGATATTTCATACACACAATTTTTTAGAAACACAGTGGATACAATGTCAACACCAGTGGCTTTGTCTGTAAGTCCTTTTATTTAATTAATAATAGTGGAAATTAACTTGCATTTCTCGAGGGATTAAAAACAGAATTAAAATAGGAGAAAAAAAGTGTCGTATTTTTTAGTGTGAAAAATTTTCAGAGCGGTATTAGTAGCTTATATTTCTTAGATCTAGCAAATTTTCATATCTGTCTCGAATCGTCCAACATAGAGTCTTCAACACAACCAATATAATTTATGTAATCAGTATCAATTAATTATTTAGAACACCCTCTAAGCAATTTAAAGAAAATAATATAATCAGGCCCACTATTAAATTTTAACTTTGATGGTGCCTACACAACAAATGAGGATATTTTCGTTTATAACTAGAATGTGTAGAGATATGTTTTAACATAGTATTTTTAATTATTGATTATAACATTCTTACACAATTTCCGTATTCAAATTGCATAGGGTTTCATCCCAATTTACTAAATTCAAGTCAGTCTTGATATTATTGTAATAAGCAGAGTTAAATTTCAAATCAAAATTATATTATTAAATTTCTAAGAATAATGTATCTCACACAAGTTAAATGGGAATTCGAGTATGTACTTATCCTCGTTAACAAGGGGTGTCTCGCAGATTTGGATTAGAAATTTGGAAATTATTATTTGGATCAAGAGTATTGCTAGCTGAATTAAGAAAATAATTAAATTGCGATAACCCACAAAAGACAAGTGTATCCAGTATCCACCAACATATTCGAATACAGTTTTTATTAATGGGATCTTGTGACCACTTAATGTTAGGAAGATTAAAATCCCCGAATATAATAACTGTCTCATAACAATTTCATCTAATTTTGAATAAAAAGCAGATGAGCAGGCAGATGGTGTACTCGTACATACAGCGCACATGGAATTTAAACGTATTTTGTAGACAAAGAATATAATAACCCACAAATCTCTGCATCTGGAGTCCAATCAGCTGTAAGAATACTACCGTCATCATGTTTCGTGAATAGAATAGATTCAGTTCGATCACTTTAATACTCAATATAAATTTCACAAAAACCCTCTGAAGAAGTCATTTCCATATATATGCTCGTATATATGTGTATATATTATATATATGTATATATATATATATATATATATATATATATATATATATATATATATATATATATATATTCGTAATTTTTTGTTTTTGCAGCTGGTTCGATATATTTGCGATCATTAGTTCAGGAGCTGAGGTACCGGCTCAACGTCTCTTTTGGCGGTAGCCAAGATATCATCTCTTTTTCTTTTGTGATAGCTCGATGACTATAGGTTTGGGAATAAGGGGATTTCGAGATTTATCTCTAAATATAATAAGGACTTGTACGATGTTTAAAATATTCTCTTCTTGTTATTGCGAGAACAAATTGCTTATTTTCTTGAGATAATTATTCTAATCCAATTATATCCAATTTTTCATTGAGTTTTTCAACATCACTTGAAATGCCCTAACTTTATCAGAGCAAAAATTAACCGACTCCAACATTTCAGAATAATTTTTATTAGTGTATAACAGTTGGAATCGTTTCAACTATTCTTAAGATGCGACATGCCAGTCTCGGCATTGTCGGATTCGTCCGCGTCGACACATGATGTATGAATATTCGAAAGTCGCCGTGCATTGCTTGAAGAACTGCAATCAAGACAAAACCAAACAACTCTAGGTAACTGGAAATTCGCTCTAGGTATCTCGAATATTTCTGCTTGATCAGTCCGACATATTTGTCGTGATAATATTTCGAACCTACACCATCACATTTGGATCTCTGTGTTTTAGCAAGACTCGTCGTACAAACGTTACAAATTGGCATATTTGTCCGCGAACTACCAGATCGGCGATGGAAACGTGAATTGTATGGATTTTTATCTTTTTTTTTCAGCACTGATATTTATAAGAGGGAAAAATCAGAGGAAAAACTATCGCGCATTCCTCGTTTCAAGAATAGGGCAGCAGACCAAATGCTCTTCTTTTGTCCGAGCTTTTGTCTTAATCGATATTAAAAAATTTACGATGGCAGCTGGGCATTATTTTGAAGAAAAATATTAAATAAAAAGACGGCTCGAGAGACATATATTTTAAAATGGTATGTCAAACTATATTGCATACTTGAAATATTGAAATACCTAATTAAGTTATTAATTTCAAAATAGCAGCGTAAATGTGACAGAACCTAAATATCGGAGAATAAACATTTTTGAGAATTTACAAAGCTCTAGTATTCTATACTTGACGTGATCCTTAATTGAAATGTTCTTAAGAGTGTGTGGATTAAATATAGAACTTTTCTATAGTTACGAAGTGTTTTGTAAGGAAGAAAATTTGAATTCACTTAAAATTAGAAAGCCTTGTAAATATAAATCCACAGTACTTAATCCCCGCCATGCTGATAATAAAATTTCAGTTGAGGAATAAAGTACTTGTTTCCAACAATTTTTACTCTTGATATATTAAGGTTCTGTTACATTTACTAATTGCCGCCATTTTTAAATGGTTAATTTTAACATAATCATATTTTGGGAACGAATTAAGGGAGCAAAGACCGAGATAATTTTAGAGATCCGGTCTCAAAAGTTTTATTTGCTCTTTTTATTGTCACTCATTGTAAAGTCAAAATGAAGAATATTAGAGATTTTGATTCAGGTCTAGATTTGACCTCTGATCCAGATTTGGCCCCGAAGACTAGTCCCCCGGGCCAGTCCGACCCTGACCATAAGTAAGAAGGTATGCGTTAAGCTGTTACCTAAGTGCTGAGTTAGAAATGAGCATTTAACATAAAAGAGAATGAATAACCTGGTAAAACACAGATATTTCTGTCAGTTTAAAAAGCAAATATACAAACTATACAAACTGTTTATTTTAATCCAAACTAGCTGGCCCGGCAGACTTTGTTCTGCCTTTTCTGTTAGATGCCGCGATGATTTTCCAGTGGAATTATAAGGTTATGGGGTGCATTCACCACATCGTCCAGAAATGTTATCGAAGAAAAACATATTGGTTTAATAGAAAAAATACGCAATAAAACCATACAAAAATAGTGTTAAAAGATCTCTGTAACCTGATGATCATTAAAAAAAAATCGTGTCCTATATTGGTGTAGTCTCGGTTGTAGTACAACTCTCTCAAGAACTTGCCGAAAAATCTGGGTTAGTGTTTTAAATATATAGATTAAAAACTTACAAAATAGGAAATGTTTATTTTAAGTACATTTTTATTTTCTCTTTATTAACAACACTAAAAACTACTTCGTTGATGTTTTGTCACTCTCCAAACATTTCTTTGCGTGATTATTTTAGTTAAAATGAATACGAAACAATAAAAACCTCACCGTTTGCAAAAATGTACCTTAGAGAATTTAACTTGTCCTTTTTCCGCTTTTACCCAAACCACGGACTTAATAAAAACCTTCAAAAGTCCGGCCTAACTAGTTAAAATTTTAGAGACACCTGTACTTGACTCCACACGGAGTGTGAATAATTAATAATTTTAAGGAACAAAATTTATTTTGCTGTATATATACGAATGGGAAATGGTAGGAATACAATACAGTAATTTTTATAAAGTCTGATACAGTAACGGATATGTTTTTCTAGTGAACTCTATTTGTAAAACAAAGGGTTACATTATTGACTTTATTTGCGAAATTTTAATATGGGTCAGATACTGAAATTGAGACAAATTTCGTAGGAGTACAATAAATGTTTTGCTAATAGAACTACACAGAATACATTGTAGATAAATATATATATATATATATATATATATATATATTTTTTTTTTTTTTATTTAAAAAAAGGACGAAAAGGAGAGTTTTTCCTTAGGGTTTTCCTCTGCTCGTCGATCTAGTAGTTCGCTGGCAAATATGCCAATTTGTAACGTTTGTACGAAGGGTCTTACTTCTAAAACACCGAGAGTCAAATGTAATGGTGTAGGTTCGAAATATTATCACGACAAATATGTCGGACTGAGCAAGAGAAATATGGCGAACTTCCAGTTACCTAGACCTGTTTAGTTTTGTCCTGATTGAAGATCTTTCAAGCAATGCACGGCGAGTTTCGAATATTCATGCGTCAGGCGTCGCGCGTCGATGCCGAGAGTGACATCTCGCACCTTAAGAATAGTTGAAACGATTCGGCCCAACTGTTATACACTAAATAAAATTTTTCTGAAATGTTGGAGTCGGTTAATTTTTGCTGTGATAAGGTTACTGCATTTTAAGTGATGATTAAAAACTCAATGAAAAATTGGATATGATTGGATTGGAATAATTATCTCGAGAAAATAAGCAACTTGTTCTCTCAATAACAAGAAGAGAATATCCCAAGCCTATAGTCATCAAGCTATCACATATAATAAAAAGAGATGATATCTTGGCTGCCGCTAAAAGAGACGTTGAACTATAAGCAGCTCCTGAACTAATGATCGGAAATATATCGAACCAGCTGTTTATATAAATGAACACCTGACCAATCCAACCAAAACTCTGTTAAAGTATGCTAAAGATGCTACGAAAACAAAAAATTACAAATGATCAATATCCTATTATTAAGGTCTTTTTTGAGAACGACTTTAAACAAATGTAACTTTTGTGCAATAATAGCTAAATACGAGGCTAAATAGCATTTGTTCCATATATGACTCTTACTTTTCTATATCAAAACTTCCGTGGATGGAAAACCAAATTAAAGTATTTATATATAAAAATAATATTCTCCAATAAAATTCATTAAATTATGATTTATGGTTAACTGTAATTTGGTTAAATCCCGAAATGGCTTCTTCAGTGGGTTTTTCTGATATTTATGTTGTGTACAGTGATCGAACTGAATCTATTCTAGTCACGAAACATCATGGTGGTAGTATTTTTACAGCTGATTGTACTTCAGATGCAGAAGATTTGTGGGTTATTATATTCTTAGTCTACAAAATACGTTTAAATTCCATGTGTGCTGTATGTACATCATCCCTTGTCATAGTACCTGTTCATCTGCTTTTTATTCATTATTAGGTGAAATTGTTATGTTATGTTTTTCCAAATATTTTCTTTCTCCATCTTAAGCTCGTCATCTTAAATTTTTAATATTATTTAATTTACATGTTTATATATATATATATATATATATATATATATATATATATATATATATATATATATATATATATATATATATATATATATATATATATATATATATATATATATATATATATATATATATATATATATATATATATATATATATATATATATATATATATATATTTATATATTTATATATATATATATATATATATATATATATATATATTACCACGGTGCAGCATATAGCCACCTGTGGCGAAACTCATAACCCAAGGGTAATTAAATTGAAAGTAAGAAAAGATTGGCGGTTTTGTGAAATTTGGCCAACTGTAGACACGTGTTTCTGACTTAAGGTCTTCATCCGTACTGTCAACTAGTTGGGAGACGAGTACAACTAGCGCCAAAATTAAAAGCCACCAACAGGAGCAAAATAGACATTTGTTGCTACCAAGGAAACATTCGAAACCTTCCCGGGACTTAATACTCTATCACCACGGAGCAGCATATAGCCACCTGTGGCGAAACTCATAACCTTAGAGTAACTAAATCGAAATTAGGAAAAGATTAAAGCGGCAAGAACTATTATATAGTGAAAAAGTTTTTTTTGGGATGACGGCTAAAGCAATGACATTTGGCTAACTATAGAACGTATTTCTGACTTAAGTTCTTCATCAGTACAGTCAACTAATTGAGAGACAAGCACAACTAGCTCCAAAATTAAATCAAAACCACACCAGAGTCCCCAGCATAACTCGATGGCCTTACCCTATTTCCCTGTGCGACCCCTCTATATATGAGGTACCTAGAGATAGGGGACAACCTCCAATGTATTGATAGAGCAAATATTTTCTAAGCAGTTTGAAGTAGATAGGCATGTGACCTCAACCAATAAGGATTGAATTGAGAAACAATCGAATTACGATATTATATACAACAATGACTCCTGATCTGAGGCATACACCATAGTTTAATCCAAATGATATGTAAGAGGGCGCTCAGATGGGTGACCCTTTCAGATACTCTTCCTGCAGTGCACAGTCCCACAGAAGCAGAAGAGAAACTCCAGGACCTACTAAGAGAACAACTGAGCTATCCCGAGCTAGCTGAAATTACTAGGCGAGTTGTAAAAAAGACTAGTGGACAAACACCTCCAACCGCTCTGTAATTGAGTCAGCTCGCTTGATGAAATACTCTCGGCCCAAGAGCCGCCCGGTGCTTGTAGAGCTGTCAGAAGTATCATATTTTGCAGATATCGCCTTATTATACTCGGTGGTTCAAAAATTATAGGCGCGGATAATGTTTTGAATTTTAGGGAAACTACACACTCGTAGAACGTAAAAAGAAGAAGACAAGATTGCATATTTTTTATTCTATGTAAGTAAAATTCTTTTTATTTTATAACTTTTAAGAATTTGTTCTAAAAACAGTTTCATAAACCTGACCAAATTCCAGTTCAGAAAAATGAAATATATAAGAAGGCTTACTTCTACCTTTGTGCTCATAGTTTTTAAAAGCTTCTTTTAAGATACACAGAATGAAACCGTTCAAACCTAAAACAAACCGACGACATATATTATACAAACAGCTTGTTGGTGCTGGTTGTATAGCTTTCCAAGTTATTTGCCGGTTTATTTATGTTCGACTCAATGTTTTCCTGGAAAATATTTTCTGCACACACGTACGTACAGTGGCGAGATAACTTAGTAACTCAAAGATGAAATTGAAAACAAACCCTGGAGAATGGAAATATGATTTGCTATAGACAACAAACTCAATTATTTAACCTTCGTGTGGACTCGCCTGGGGCGATCTAACCGTGTAGAAAATCAAAAGTTTCGAAGTTTTAATCAATTTTAGAGGTAGTTTTTTATAGTTCGGTCGGGTTCTGTTTAAGTAAAGTTTATATACCTGTAGATTGGGGTATTAAATTATTTTTACGCCATGTTTTATTCATGACAGTGAACTGGCAAGCTTGGCTCTTAGAAATATTCCAGGAAATTTTAATTTATTAGGTCGAAATACTTTCTTTTTAATAGTTTAAAGCGAAGTTTTAGGGTAGTTTTTAGAATAACTATTTTTTAGTAAGAGTATAAATTCGGCAGGGGTATACAGTGTATATTTATGAATCAATGCCAAACATTTAATTGCATTCATAGTCTAGACTTAAAAATATTTTTGCAAATTCGTATAAACGTATTGGCGCAGAGGCATTATTTTTGAGGTTTAAAACATTAATATCTCGGAAACTTGTTTAGATATTGCAACGATTTTCATATTCGATGATAGTTAAAACGCACCGAGTTAAAAAAAAATATTTTCACCATTAGCTTACCTTTTATCAAGTCACTGAAGAAAGTTGAAAACTTTGTAAAAATGAAGTTAGCCCTCCCCCCTACTAAACTTTTTAAGGTTTTTTTGATGCGGTTTGAAAGTACGATTTTTGCATATTTTTGCACACCTATTGCCGATTTTTACACACTTGTCTAGAGCGAGATATTCTACTTTGTAAAAATAAAGTTAGCCCCCCCCACCACACTTTCTAAAATTTTTTTGATGCGATTCGAAGGTACGATTTTTGCACACTTATTGCCGACTTTCGCTCCATTGTCCAGGGTGAGGTATTTTAGTTTGTAAAGTTAGCCACTGTATGATTTCTGCATATTTTTGCACAGCTATTACCGATTTTTGCACACTTGTCCAAAGCGAGATATTCCACTTTGTAAAAATAATGTTAGCCCTCCCCAGTCAATTTTTTAACGTTTTCTTAATGCGATTCGATAGAGAAGTGGAGTGAGGTTGGTGGGACCGGGGTTAGCGGGCTTTTTAGGCCTAGTTGCTGGGCTTGTCCCCCCATCTTACTACTACTATTACTAATGCAATTCAAAAGTGGTGGACGAAAATACTAGTGGAATATCTCGCTAGAGACAAGTGTGCAAAAATTGGCAATAGGTGTGCAAAAATGTGCAGAAACTATACTTTCGAATCGCATAAAAAAAACGACAATAGGTATGCAAAAATCGTACTTTCGAATCGTATTAATAAACCATTCAAAAGTTTGGTGGGGAGCGCTAGCCTTAAGTTAGCCCCACTCCCTTAACTTTGTTCATAGGATTCTTCTGGAAGTTGGTGTGCAAACATTTTAATATGGTGTGCAAAATGTGACGTAAAAATTATTTTAAAATTTGACTTCCCCCCCTCTTAACTGACCCATTTTAACGTCCTTGTACCATGCCAAAATGCTGTACAATACCTAAAAAGATTCCGAGGTATTGAGTATTAAATAATAAAAAAAATAAAAAAACTTAAATTTCAGAAGTAAAACTTCTGTGGAAACATGTTTATATGAACATTTTTCATAATTTATTTATATATTTATATAATGTATATACCCAATGATTTTTTTTAAGTCGTGGTCTTGATATAATAACAGAACATATTGGATCTAATGTGAGCTATAATATTTAAGTGAGTTTTTTTCTTGTCACCGGAAAGAAGCTTAGAAACAAGAGTATTAGAATATTTGTCTCCCGGTTTACCTAAAACATTTGAACAAGTTAGAGATTCATTGATATCCAATTATCCCAGACGCAAAAAGGATTTTTTTTCGAAGTATTGGCAAACAAGTCAGATATATTTTTACTGACTTTATTTCCCACGACTTTGTTCTGTGCAAGTAACAATTTGAAATTTGAAAGTAATTCGGGAAATAATAAATAAATTTAGTAGAAGGTTGGTTAGAAAGAATCCTGATGAGATAGATGATATTTATATTATATTTGCTATAATCTGATGTGATTATATTAGAGTCCGACCGAAGGTGATTTTTTTGGCCGAAGCCGAAGCTGATACCGAACTTTCCTTACGCTGTCTGCCGAGAGCCGAAGGAATTCTATCTTATTTTAACTTTATTATCTCAATTAGCAATTCGTCACATTTTTGTGGTTGGAAGTTACAATACGATAAGCAGAACTCATTTGAGGTAGTAAAATAATATATTAATTACGAGATTAATTAAAAAATTCCATATAATGAATTTTAACACTGTAGTTTGGTGTGGCGTATACTACGAACTAATTCTAAAAAATAATTCTACATTTGGTATTAACAATCTCTGTTGTCTAGCCTACGGTCCCTTATTTCAATTTTATAACCCAATTATCCTAAGGTACAAAAACTGGGGTTTTTTAAACACCATAAACTCTTAAACTCTAGTAACAATGTTTGGAATTTCAGAAAATGTTGACTAAAGGAGAATTGTTAAGTTCGGTTTGGTCGTTAAGTAATAAATTTGTATCTTTTAGGAGGTTTATTTCTAAACTTTCCAATAAATTTAATTTAGGGCTTTTATTCGCTAGATGATGGATCTTAAAATCGTCGTTAAACACATGACCCTCCCTGATAATATGGCTTGCTAATGTTGAGTCATATTTATTGTGAATAAAACTGCGTTTATGTTCGTTTATCAGGTTTTTAAAAGTTCTACCCGTGTGTCCAATGTATGTTTTTGGACATGACCCGCGTGTTAACTGATTTGTGTTTTTCAGAAATTTTCTTACGGAATTATTAGTTTTGAAAGCGATTTTTACATTCTTCCTGTTAAGACGACATTCAATTTTTAAAGAGGGTTTTCCGCAGTATGCTATTATTTTAAAACATTTATTACTATCTCTACGATTGGGTATATTTCATTAAGAGTTTTGTGCCTTAACTCGTTATTTTTTATTTGTTCTACCATTGAAACTGGGTAGCCATTATTAACTGCAATTTGTTTAACTAAATTAAGCTCATCATTAAAACTTTCTTCTGATAACGGGACGCTAATCAATCTATGGATCATACTGTGAAACGCTGCTAATTTATGTTCTATAGGACGTGATGACTTGTAACGGATGACAGTATTAGTACGTGATGGTTTATGGTAAATTTGAAATTAATGTTTATGCAATTCTCTCTTGATTGTTAAATCTAAGAAGTTAATGGAGCCGTTATCTTCAACATCTAACGTGAATTTAATATTCCTGTGAATTTAATTCAAAAAGTCTAAAAATGTGTTTAATTTTCTGTTTGTGCCTATTATGCCATTAGGTATATCAATACTCATGTGTCACTTTTCTTGATAAAGTGGAATATTTCAATACTAGGAAAGTCCTTTTATAAGGGCCTTACCAAATTTTGTATCCAAGTACCCCGAGCTTACCTTATAAATTATCGATTTTTTAAAATGTATTTTTCTTCATATTCATTTGTATACTTTTTATACCGTTTTTGCTACATTTTTTATAGTGTGTTTGTCTAGCCGAAAGTCTCTGTTAAATAGTTGCACTACGTACGTGCTAATAAAAATGTGTCTTATTTATATATAAGTCATTCAGATTGAAACAAATATATATTTCTTATCTCCACAACTTCATTCACTTTCCATATTTACTTAAATAATACCACTGCTTAGATACTCCAGAATACAATTTTTTTAAATTTTGTTTTTATTTGTTAATTTATTTTTTTTATATTCAAATTTTTTATTTTTTGTAAATTTGTTTACATAATCTGTAAAAAACACCAATTGTCACATTTATTATTTCTTTTCATAAAAAGAAGGTTTTTATTCTAGAAAATAGAATTTTACCGACTTTTTAAACATTTATTTAAACCACCATTTTGTTTTGACATATAGGCTTGATCAAATTTTACCAGTTCATCTCTATGTCACACTTGTTTTTTGTACAAAATTTCAACTTAATTGGACTAGTATTTGGATGCAGATACTTTAAACATTTAATTAGGCTCCCATTTTGTTTTCCCATAATAACTCCTCAGCCTCACTAACATTTTACCAAAATCACTCCTCATTAACATTTTACCAATTTAACCCTATATCACACTTTATTTTAGGGCAAAATTTGAAGTAAACTGAATAAATAGTTTTTTAGTAATAATATTTTTAACATTTTATTAGGCCGCCATATTGGATTATTCCCAAAATGTATCTGTCATCTCCATATGACCCTTAATTTTTGACCAACATTTGAAGTCATTCGGATAAGTATTTTTTTAGCTTTGCGGCGACCAGACAGACTGAAGAAATTGAGAAAACTTGTTTTTCGACATCTAGGAAGCATGAAACGTGAAGGTCTAACAAAATCTCCTAGGATGATTTTGTACGATTACAATACTCTTATGAGGAAAGTACAAACAAATATCATTCTAGTTCTAGTGAACATAAAACAAAAAAACAATTCAGTGTAATAATATAATAAAATATCTTAAAAAATCAGAGAAGGGGGTAACTAATAATTAAAATTAAAAAGTTTTATTTTATATCTAGATTCTTCTGTCAGCATAAAGTTGTCTAGATGAACTGAATAATTGTTCACTAGCTACAGGTGGGAGATGTTGATAAACGCGTTTTGGCAGCCTGTTTTCAGAGCACGTAAGGATTAGAAATATAGCTGCATTTCTGAGAGCAGAGATTATTTTAAATAAGATGTCAGCATTAATTTTAATATAATAATAATAATCACACATGTGAGTGTGTACCTTCAGCTTTGGCTAAATTTTGGCCGAAGCAAATTATTTGCCGAACATTGAAATAATAGCCGAAGGTACCCGAGGTTTGACGATTAATTGATGATTAATTTTAGTGAACCTCATTTTTTTTCACTTTGATTTGTTTGCTTAGTTACTTTTTTTCATAAATCCTAAATAACGTGATGACAAAACATGGTATTTTATTTTGGCGTTTATGTGTTTTGCATGCGAGATTTCTCGGATTTTCTTATAATATCCTTTCTATTGATCATGACCTGCATGAGCAAAATGTGTATTGTATTCAGGGAAGTAATCATCGTACACTCAACTAATTATTCATACTCGCACTCTCACTTGCCGATAATGATTGTATCATTTATAGGGCTAATATTAAATTGAAATTACTTCCACCATTTGAGGCCATTTTTCTTGGCATTTTCTCCTTGAAAACTGTAATAATTTAGCATTCTCACCCACACGCCCCAAGCATTATTACCGGTTATTAGATTAGAACCCTCGTTAAAACTATAGCCGACACAATATATTTGGCCTTTTATTAGAGAGCGTGCGGAGAGTAGATTTTCCGTCCATTTCGTTCCACTTTATTTCTATTTTTTTTTCTTTGGGGGTACTGTCGTATATAGTCGGTGGAGTTAACGTAAAATCACTTGCAGTTACCAGTATGAGATTTTGCATGTCTCGATACATGTTACTTAGATTATCGTTCGAGATTGAATCAAAGCAAGTCAACGCCCGACATCTGTAAATCAAATTAACGTAAGGAGGTGTATAAATGGAAATAGCAGTGGCATGGCGGCTATTCGGGTGAAGTGCTACTTCACCAGGAAAAATAAACAACCAGACATCTAACTATATTTACTATATATCTCTTAAAATTTTAGTTTTTACATTCATTTATTCACCTAATTGGTAAAAAATAAACTGTACATCTCGAATAAATATTTTACTTGACCGTTGGCGGCATGTCTTTTTAAAACTTTCAATCGAACTTTATTATAACAACTATAACAGTGGCGCAAACCGCTTTAACTTTGCTGGAGGTGCTGTGTTTAGTTTTCGATTTTCCTACTATGTTGCCATGACAACGCGCGTACTCGATGACGTCGAGCCCATGCAGCGCCATACAACGCTCTCGGTGAATTGCAGGCGCAGTACACTACACCCACGTGTCGTTTAGTTTGCGGTGGTTGTTTACTTTTATTTTCGCGGATTTCGATGCAACGATGTGTTAGATTTATTTATGGTGTTGTTACAACTTCAAATTCGAAGTTAGTAAATGTGATTGTTCAACTGGAATAAATTAAAAGACGTCTTTGAATTTATTACAAACTGATATGATCACTGAAACTGATCTGATGAAAAATCAATCCGCCTTGCGAAAGGATTTTTAGATGAGATGAACGATTTTGAATTCACGTTTCTGGCATTAGTGTTTAATGACATTTTCTCAATCACGGACATACTAGGTATTTGACGTTCTTCAAAAAAAAATCGCTTGATATTCATTTCTGCCTATCCAATATAAAACGCTGTCGTGAGGCGCTCTGTAAAAAAAGAAATGAGCATTTTTTTAATACCAGGTTTGATAAAGCAAATTCTATTACAGAAATAAATCGTTACAAACGTGAGCTTGCTAAGCTTTCATTTGAAGAAAGTAGGGCTAAGTGTAGAACCTTTTTTTATGAAATATTGGACCACATTTTAATTAATTTATTTATTTATTACGGGACATGCCCAATCCATCAAACCGGTAAAATATATATAATTTACTTATAAACTAAGAAATAAAATATACAACGAAGAAAAAAAATCACTGTACAAAATGTCATATATTCAGCAAGGGTCCTCTAACCACCCGCAGAGAGGAACAGAATATGTCAACCGTGATCTTATTTGCGTTTGTCATCATTCTATTTATAGCAGAGTTCTGACCATATAAAGTACTATGTTGTTCAAGAGAAAGTGTATAGTATTTCTCAAAATTCTAGATGGAGCATGTATATTAATCTGAGAAAGCAACTCAGGACAGTAAAGTCCCCGGTATGCCTCTTTACAAATCACAACATTTTAAGTGCTTTGTTGCAGCAGAGCTCGATATGACTCGTGAAAGTCAATTTCTCATCAAAGATAATTCCCAGATCACGAATTGTTGTAACGTTCTCATTATGAAATCTCTCAAGAAAATGGGCATTTTTCTCAGAATTTACATTCCTTGTAAACTGAATATATTTGCATTTTTTGGTGTTTAAGCACATTCTATTCTCTGAGCACCATTTCTCAAACCTAGATAAATCATTCTACATATTCTGAAGTGACTCTTTTGAGTCTAAACAGATACAGATTTTTATATCATCTGCATATAGTAGCACTTGACTAAAGTGAAAGTAGCCAACTACATCATTAATAAACAAGTTAAAGAGAAGTGGAGCAAGATGTGCTCTTTGTGGCACCCCAGATGAAGCAATAAATGAATCAGAGAAGAAGGTGTTATTGATTTTAACAATATGTTGTCGATTATTCAAATAGGAGCTTATCCAATTCATAAAAGTTCCTCCCAGACCATACATTCGTAGTTTATATTTTAGAATTGAATGATCTACCCTATCAAAAGCCTTGGAGCAGTCGGTGTACACTGAGTCTACAGAGCATCCTGCTTACAAGGCCTTAGATATGGCCGATTCATATATGAGTAGGTTTGTTGTTATAGATCTACCTTCCACAAAACCGTGTTGCTTTGTTGTAATAATATTTTTAAAGACCTTTGTCAAGTTATTATTAATTATGGATTCGCACAACTTTGGAGTTTGGGAGATAATTGATATAGGCCTGTAATTTTGAACTTCATCTCTACCACTTTCATTCTTAAAAACTGGTACAACAAAACATTTTTTCCAAACAACAGGAAAAACTCCTTTTGACAATGACATATTAAAAATTAACCATAATGGACGTGCATGTGAAAATGAACAATTCCTGAGGAATAGAGGAGGTATAGCATCAGGCCCGGGATCTTTATTTAAAGGTACTTGTTCAAGTCGTTCAAGAATATCAGAGATTTTTATATAGAAAGAAGTTATTGATTGACTTGTGTTCATGCAAAGATTGACATACTCAAGATTATTCTTAAAGTTCTGACATGGGACATAAACTGACGAGAAGTGTTTGGCAAACATATTGGCAATAGAAATGCCATTTATTGCATATTCATTGTTATATTTATCTTTATCTGGAATTTCGTTATGATTAGTCTTTGTGTTTATATAATTCCAGAACTTTTTTGGATCCCTTTGAACTTCCCCCTCAATTTCCTCAATATACCGAACATAACACTTACTTGCCTGCCTCTTGCAAGTTGATCTCAAATTGCTAAATATATTGCAGTCGTTAATATCTTTGGTAGATTTAAACTTTGCATGTGCTTCGTTTTTGAAATAAATATTATGTTTAAGTTCATTGTCAAACTAAACTGAAAATTTAAATTTATTTTTAAATTTCAATTTAGGAACATATTGCTCTATAGCACTATTCAAAATTGAGTAAAAAAAATGTACATTTACATTTAAATCGTTAGAACTAAAAACTTCGTCCCAAATAATATTAATTAAAAAGTCATTCATATATACATAGTTGCACCGGTTAAAGTCAAATATGATATTTTCATATTGTAAAACTCGAGGCTCAACTTCACAACACAAATCGATTACCAGGGCCGGATGATGTCTGTCGCACTTTACAAGAGACTCCTCTGCACATATGACCTTCCATAATGGAAATGACACTAAGATTTCAAGACTGTGAAAAACTTACGTTTTCATGTTTGGCAGGTTCTGCTAAATTTTCCGAATATAGTTTAAATTTTCCGACTGGCCCGTTTGAAAATTTGTTACAGTTATATGGGGAAATATTTTCAAAAAGTCAAGGACTTAAAAATGAGCTTGGTCTTATTTTTGCCAATGAGAGTAATTGGAATATATCGCTATAAAAGCAAGTGAAAAAAATTAATAAAAATAAATATATTTTTACCGAAGCGTATAAATTGTTTTCCCTTATTTTAAAAATACCTTCGACAAGTGCTTCAGTAAAAAGAAGTTTTTCTTGCTTCAAATGTGTAAAAACTTATTTAAGAAATACAATATCTCAAGAAAGACTTACTTCTCTTGGCCATATTTCAATTCAAAAGGAATTTTTGGAGGAGATTAGGGCAACTCATCTATTTTATGAGGATGTTAATAAATACATTTGCTGCTATGAAGGATAGGAGAATTGATTTAGTATACAAAATTTAGGTAAGTCGTAAAAAAATATTCTACCCTTTCCACATATAAAAAAATTATTGCGATATTTTCTTGCTTCATTTGCTTTTCACTTACTTTTTCACCCGCGAGCCGCCACTGGGAAATAGGAAAGATAATCATGGTTCTGAGCTTAGCCACGCTCTAATTTTAATTGTTTTTAAAACAAACTAATGGTTTTAGTTAACTTTGCAAAAGAAAACCATTTTATGCATGCTTCTTCATGGTAATTTCGGGGTTATGCGACCAAAGGCCCTCGTAATCACCTCCCCCTCCCACCTTTTGCCATCCTCACTGGAACGGTAATGTAAAGATGAACAAGTGCTGAAGGAGTAAGATTTATTCGAGTTATTCGTCACTTCAATGATGTTGTTGGAATAGGCCAAAGAAAAACACTTTTTATTTCTTAATATGCCATATATATCCCTGAAGTTGATTTACAGATACCCGCAAAACTAAACTGCTGGCCACTTGAAACAGTTCACCTGCATTTTTTGGTAAAATTTAAGTTCGAATATTTTTGAGACGAGATACTGAGGTGCGGTTTTAAGTTGTATCTTGTAAATTTTATTACATACTTATAACTGATGTTAGGCGTAAAACTTACGTAAGCTAAAAAGTTATTTATAGAGGGAGTTAAACAAGACTGCAAATTTTTCAATTTTTTATTTGTTCCGAAAATCTACAAAAACAATTTTTTAGTTCTAATTTTTAATTTTTTTTGTCAAATCTTTCTACATAATAATGTTGATTTGATGTAAAGTTTTCTTGCTAGAGGCCTCTTCTCGAGTTATAGAAACGTCTTAAGTTTAGTTTTTTTGATATTTTTAAAACTAAAAAGTTGGCACCCTGTTACATGTCTCTTGTGTTACCCGATATTGGCTGTAAAATCAACACCTGTATTTTTTAAAATAATAAAGTTAGAGAGAAATTTAAAAAACCGTTTGAAGTAAATACCCGGTACTCTTTGAAACTTAAGTAAAAACTTTTAAATTTATATTCTTTTTTATGCTAGAGGTTGTTGAAATACACGTACATGATCTTTAGGATTTCTAGGTTTTTAACTAACCTTGCCACGTTTTTTTCACATCCTGTATATTTTTTGGATAGTGCAGACCGTGCACATTATAAAAAAATATGACTTAAGGGTCCTCTAGCAAAATTTTACATCAAAAGGCTAATAAAAAATTACAGCTTATTATGTAGAAAAAATAAATTTTTTGACAAAAAAATCATATCTCAAAAAATATTAAAAATTTAAAAAAAGTTTGAAATTGTTTTTGTAGATTTTCGGAACAAATAAAAAATTGAAAAATTTGCCGAGTCTTGTTTAACACCCTGTATAAATAACTTGTTAGCTTAGGTAAGTTTTACGCCTAACATCGGTTATAGTAATAAAATTTGCAAGATACAGCTGAAAACCGCACCGCATCTCGTCTCGTTTTAAAAATATTCAAACTTAACTTTTACCAAAAAATGCAGGTGACCTGTTTCAAGTGGCCAGCAGTTTAGTTGCCGTGAGAGCTCCTGTAAAGGCGTAAAAGAATGGTAAAAAATCCGGAATTCTTTGAGAAACTTTCCTTTGCAACTTATAGGTTGGAATCTATTAGAGATGCATTCTGTTTCCATGCTGCAACCCCCATTTTCTAAGGTTCGGAAGTCTGGAGTTTTTTTCTGTGACTTTTAAATGATTGTAGTATTTCATAGCTTGCCAGCAGATAATTTAACCCGTTTTTACATGTTTTACAGCCGGTTGCAGAAAGCTCCATTGAAAGTTTAGAATTTTTAACGGAATGTCAAATTTAACAGCGTGTTCCTAGATTTCTATAAGCAGCTTGTCAAATCCGAAAGCTCCGTTAAATATTCTAAACAGCAATTAAGTTTTGTGCAACCGGCTGAATATCTATAAAAAAATGTAATCTTCGATTTGTAATTTTGCCATGCCATCTAGGCATGATATTTTCCATCCAGTATAAATGGTCTCGAATACTTAGCTTTCTCTTCATTAAATAAAATTAAAAATAAAAATATCTCTTACTAATAAACGTTTATAAAATACGTAAACAATAATATCTAAGAACTATACCAGGTGTTATAGTTTTGTATTTATGATGCCCACGTGTGTAACGTATTTTTTAACATAAACAATGAATTTAACCCTGATATTCTGCAGTTGTTAATTATTAACTATCACCTGATTTATATTATGTATCTACTAGTTTGTTTTATATATTTCATGTTCTAATTTAAATAATATTAATAAGCAATATTAAAGTAATTACCGATAGTTAACAACTGGCAACTGCAGACATATCTGTGTTAGATTTGTTGGACTTGCGTTAAAAAAGTTCCTGTCTGCCTTCAACTATTACCTGCTCAAAGTATAGTCTTGAAAGGTTAGCTGTGTGCCCAGATAGCACAAGAGCGTCTCTAGCATATCCTGCCCAAATATCCTTGGAAAATATATTGATATATCCCTTGGATATAGGGCTTGGATATCCCATGGACGTCTGGCGTTTCTTTATAATGAATATAAGTATATATTAATTAAAATACAATCAGCACGGCGTCAAAGAAGGAGGAGGATCCTGTTTTGATAATGGATTTCTCTGAAGTTATTGACATGATCAATTTGGATGAATTTTTCAGAAAGTTTTTCGGGTATTGCTGGGGTAGTACCAGAGCAAGCATATTAAAAAAAAATAAATAAATTAAGATTCATTTTTTCAACCCAAAACGATAGCGTTTGCTTAAAATTGGATAGAAGTTTGTTTAAGTTTTATTCACACTATACTATTCTAAATTTACATTGATCGAAAGGATATCATGGGTGACCCAGGAGACCTGGCGGCCTGTACACGGCCGCAATTTTTTTAGTTTTAGAAATATTAATTTCTCTAAATAATTATATAATAAAAAACGATTAAAAGTTACTTCCGGTTTACTGGAAGTGGCCCTCACTTTTTTATTTTAAGTAGAACCCTGTACATTTTTATGGGGTATCGTATTCAACCTAAAATTAGCTTTTCAAGATGTTTCACAAGTTAACTTTTATTTTCAAAATTGTGGATGGACAGCCATTTCTTGAAAATTTAACATTCCTGCTTTATGAAAAAATGCACTCACTTTTTACCAAATACTTGTTTTAAAGAGTCCAAAATAAATGGCACCCTCATTTTCGCCGTAAAATTATCTTTTTAAAGATGTATGTTAACCTTTATTTTTAAAATGACTATAAAATAAAATAGCCATTTATTTTAAATAAAATCTATCCTGATTTGTCAAAAATGGCTGACTTGAAAATAAAGGTTAGCATGTGAAACATGTTTAAAAAGGTAATTTTAGGGCAAAAATGTCTGTAACAAAAAATATACAATGTGCCATTAAAATATTGGAGTAAAATGCACTCTCAATTAAACGAGAAATGTTTTTTAAATCGAAGTGTTCAAAAGAAGTAAGTTGATTTTGGACACTTTTAAAACAATTATTTTATAAATAGTTACTGTATTTTTGGTATAAAGTGGCTATGTTGAATGTTCAAAAAATGGCTGTCCGGCTGCCATTTTGAAAACAAAAGTTAACTTGTGAAATATCGTTGAAAAGCTAATTTTAGGCCGAATACGGTAGTCCATAAAAATATACAGGTTTCTATTTAAAATAGAAAAGAAGTAGCTTCCCGTAAAAAAAAGTGAATTTTAATTGCTTTTTCATAGAAAATCTGCTTCTTATGAAGTTATAGAAATGACGCAAATTGCAATTTTTGAAACTAAAAAAAATGGCGACCTGTATCCTGTCTCCTGTGTCACCCGATATATATACATTCATTGAAAGAATGATAGTCAAGAATGCAAGAAAATCTCATTGATTTTTATCCACGTCCTTTTAAGCAAAATATAGAATGTCTAGTGAAAATTTTAGTTTTCCCCCAGGTTTTTTACTTTTTATTTTTAGTAGAAAATAGCTTTTAATTCGATATAAAATGTAGCTTTTGCTCAGTATTTGTAGTAAAAGTTTTTGTTTAATTTATATTCATACTGCCTATTTTTAGAGATAATGTAATGTCATGTCACGAATAATGTGACAGGTTGGTAGCATGAGCAGTAGGAGAGGGCCATAAGTCACATGAGTGTGAAAAGTAATTTTGACACTTGTCATACACTGTATTTTTTCTACGACTGCATTTAAATTACTTTCACCTACCATTTTGACATGGTTACTTATTTTAACGCTTTTGGGGCGTATGCTCCATGCATGAAATCTAAAACTCTTCAAGTAAATCGGAAGTCAGAAAGTGACACCAGAGAGGTGAAGTTAGCAGTTTTGGCCGGCGAGACTGAACGTTAATTTCATTTAAACAGCCACTCCACTTTTGTGACCTTTGGCATTTGTTTTTTGGTGGAAGTGTGCAACTTTTTCGCAGTTTTACAGTATGTTTGATTTCTTAAGATGCTTTGCACACGAAATAATTTAGAAAAACTCAGAGAATTCAAAAGGTGTACATGTCCATAACAATTTCTATCTTGACATCACTTTTTAACCCACATTTCTCTTATGGTTCAGTTTTTTTCTACATAAAAAAACTATATAACGTAGCCCAATCTATTAGCTGGCTGCGTTTTAAGTTTTTCCGTCAAAAACATACTTTTCTTTTTAACGCACATGTCGATAAATAATTCAATTCGGCGAATATTCCTCAGGCTGCTTCAAACTTTTGCCTTCTTGCATTTACTCAAAGAGTGTTGGACTCTACATTAAGGACGGGCGATATTTGATTTTACTTGTCGATAGGCGATAGCACATTTCCTATCGATATATTTTATTTCTCGATATGTCGATAGTTATCGGACTCTCGATAGGTTTTCCTGCCTGTCGATATATTTGTTTCAAAATTATTGAAGAGCAAAAAAAAAGGGTCTCGTTTTCATAGGTTGCTTAATTTGCTTGTAAATATGTAATCCGTACCTATCGATATTCTCTTTTACCTATCGATGTTCTCTGCTACCTACAATATTATCAGTCTATCGGTATTATTACTCACCTATCGTCACTTATCGATAACTCTCGACATATCGACATATTTTTTTTACCTATTATTCGTTATATCGCTGATCGATCGATAACTATCGATATATCGGTAAAACGCCCATCCGTACTCTACACTACAAACATTTCATGTATGCATGCTTGGAGTGGTATTATCTTTACTGCATGCGCCAGAAGTGTACACTCCAAACCATCGCAATCCGGCGTTGCACTTTAGAGCAGGTTTTGGAGTACCATTCCGGAACGCCACGCTGGATCGACAGCTTAGAGTGTACTCTTCTAGCGTGTGCAATAAAAATAGTTGACACTCCAAACCCGCACATCAGGAATAACGGCTTGGAAAGTGGAGTCTAAAATTCTTTGTGTAAATGCAAAAAGGTGAAAGTTTGGAGTGGCGTATAGAATATCCGCCCGAGTTGGAAACTCCGAGGACCACATGCTTTGGCATGTGTTTTCTGTAGTTGCCGACGAATTTCGTGTGTGTGTGTTTAAAATTATGTTTTTAGATAAACTAAAAACGTGGGAAATAGTTTGTGCTGCATTATATGGTATTTTTATGAAGAAAAAAATAAGAGGAATATGGGTCAAAAAATAGCGGATAGACAGAGATCGCTATGGGCACATGCCATCAGTAAAATATATACTGGGTAACGGAAATGGACTATTTAATAGAAGCAAAGCTAGGCAAATCGGATATTATGCAACCTGCACTTATGTTGTATACCCTTCTCTCTCTCCTACATTGCTTATATGGGGGAAAACAATCAGTTTTATATTTTTATATTTTTGATTAGCCCAATTTTCAATGAATTGGTTGGAAATGTATTTAAATAGTACAAAACTTAACGACTGAACCACTAAGTTTAAAATTAAACAATAGATATGCGTTTTTCACAAATATCCTAGGTACAGAAACTTATTTGATTATATAATAGATGCTTTACAGTAAGTAAAGCTTGCAGAACTTGCGAAAAATGAATTTAAAATTCTAATATTCATTATTTATATACTTAACTTATAATTCTGAAAATTTAAAACTTAACTTATAATTCTGAAAAAAATTGAATTGCTGCTTATTATTACTACCAGGAATTTATATATGTTTCAAAAAAAATATCCAGTGAAGTTATTCAAAAAAACTTTATTTTTTTTAATTTTGATGTTGAAACTGTGGATAGAAACTAATACCTAGGTGGGATACTTGTATAAATGCACCGGTTCTATTTAAATAAAACTATTACTCGTTACAAATGCAACATAATTATTATATAAAACAAGCCAACACTTAGTAGATCTCTAGTTTTCTTTTTACATATTTATAAATACTACGACACAAAAAGGCAGCCTCAGAATAAGATACCCAACAGCAGAGTACAGAGGAGCTGATTAGTTTAGCTTCTTTAAATACTGCATAAATCGCACAAAAATGAGTTCACACAAAATATCTTGATTTAATTCATTCATTCAACAAAGGTAGAAGATATTTGAGCACATCAAACGATGTAAAACCACTTTTGGAACTAAAATAGTTCAAAAAAACTTAAAATCTAAAAGTATCACAAAATATGCGAAGAAATGTCACGTTCCACCCAACATCAAAATGCTATATATAACAAAATGGACCTAAGTCAAAAGCAAACTTAGAAAAAAGCATTTCTCGTCGTTCATAGCGACAACTAAAATATTGGCGCTTCAATTGTGTACAGTACCTGTGAATGTCCTCAACAATATCTTAGCCCAGTTGTGTCTAAAATCTTCATAACTGTTGATTCTATTTGGGGCTATAACTTAAGCATGTACCTGAGATTAGACCTTTATAAACTTTGCATCTAATCTAATTATTTTCTCAAAATCAGTTAACCCATGACACTACTACGCTTTTTTTTATAATATAACCTTACAACCTCGTCTATATCTTCACTCACGGCTCCAATATCTATGTAGGAATAAAATATGAAGTAGGCTGTATTTTACAAACGGAAGCTCGCCAGGCGAACCAATTTAGGTCGTGCGAAGTGGTTCAGCTCGACATTTTTCATCGTTATAACGACCACTAAAATGTTCAATTGTGTACAATTGCTGTGGATTGCCTCAACATTTAAGAGTATCTTAGACCAGTTGTGTTTAAAGTCCTCCTAACAGTCACCCGAAATTCGAAATCGATTATCTAATTTACGCGGCTACTCCATCTTGAGCATTTTCTATAACTCTGTTAGTTCTATTTGGGGCCAGATCTTCAGCGTGTATTTGATAATATGTTCTTTACATTTCTTTATTTTTCAATGTATTTCTAAATTGTATGACATATTGAAAAACTGTTCTGACTAGTTTGACTTGTCCGACTAAATATCTACTGTTCTTTTAAATTTTGCACCTAATTTTTTCTCACATTGTATCCTACACATGCATTATTATATATGGCAGTACCACTATTTCTTTATAGTATAGCCCAACCCCCTTGTCTACCTTTTTCATTACCGCACCGGTTTCATTGCTGAAAGTCTATTACTGTCATAATTAAATCGGACGAAACTTCTCTAACAATACGAGTTTACATCAGGCGGTGCACGTAAGGTTGCAAAATACATTGATATTTCCCCATAAAACACCAGCAAAACATTTGTGGTCAGCATTTTAGGTTCACGCAACACGAGTAACATAATTTATGGTAGAATGGCATTAACTATTTTATGTATAAACTCAGGTGTACATAAAACTCATTTGCCTTCGTTGTAAATTCCAAACTAGACCGTAATTTTCCTTCAAAATGTTGCTGAAGAAAATAATTAGTTTTTATAGTCGTTTTGTAAGAAGTAAAATTATTTGAGATTATATCATTTAAAACTGGTGTATGTAGAGTTTTTACTTGACAGGTGTTATTTGAAGTCGTGCTGCCATATATATTTGTTAGGTTTCTGGTTAATTTGTAATACGAAAGAACTTGTGGTAAAAGAATACTCCTTCACTTCATAATTTTGACGGATAAGTAATTTTGACGAAAGCGATTTTATTTTAGAATTTATTTTATATAGGTAAATTCTTTCTCGAAAAATTCTCGGAAAAACCTTATGTACTCAATTTATTTGATGCATATAAAATTTTTTGGTTATTTTTTTCCGTTTGCTTTTCTAGATGCATTTATTTAATTTACTTTTTTTTCGGTTAGTGTTGATTCGATAATTCTTCTATTAATAACTGATTACTTACAATTTTACTACCGATGTCATTGCCGCGAATATTACCTTTCGTTAATTTGACTTATTCCTTAAATTATCCTCCGTCAGATTTACGTAGAACATGTGATATATTAAACCAATACTTACTCCGTAGCTCTACAACCCAGAATGGGTTTTGACTGATTTCACAATCTGCTTCTATTGTTTTCTGTCTTCCATTGCAGCCTATCGTTGGACATGTCCGACCCATCTTTAACGCTGCGATTTTATTTCTCTGACTATATCTGGTTCGTTGTACAGTTCGGCTAATGTCTAAAAATCTTTCAGAGAACTGTACGTTCGAAACCTCTTAGTTTTTGTTTATTTTCTTTTGTCATTGTTCATATTTCACAACCATACATAAGTACTGGTCGGATGACTGTCTTATAGATGGAAACATTTTTCGAGCAAAACACCTTATTAAGGGAATAAATGCACCTCATCGATTTCTGAATTCTGGTGTTTCTTCTGATGTCATTTTCGTCTGTTGTGGTTACTCCGAGATACTTAAATGTTCCCACTCTCTCAAAGTTGTATTTTCCCATCGTGACGTTTTGCACTATTCTGTCTGTGTGAGCGTTCCCGTTAATATATATGATATACTTTGTTGATTTTTAGTCCCACTTGTGCTGCCTCCTTCTCTGCTCTCGTGAAGATCACCTTAACTTTTGGCATGGAGGTATCAATTATATCAATATTAGTGTACGCCAGAAGACGAGGGCCGTCGTTACTAAATATCGTCATGTCAACTTACGCTCCACGAATAGCTTTTCCTAAAGCAATGTTAAAAAGAGTAGGTGAAAGCCCATCTCCTTGCCTAAATTTATTATTGATTTTAAAACTGAGAATGTCGCCTATTTTGACCTTGCTTAGAGAGCTGAGTAAGATTAGTTAGTTTTCTGGGACCATTTATCTCTGCCATGGCGTCAGGTTTATGTTATCACAGGCCTGCATAAAATCGATGAATAGGTGGTGCAGACTCCTAACTAAACTCCCAGCAACTGCATTTGTTTAATGATAAATAGTCGATCACAAGTAGATCGCTGTTTCCGAAAACCGCATTGATTTTCTCCTATAGCATTTTCTGCATATGGTGGTTGTCAGTCTAGTAGGAAGTTTGATAGCACTCTATATGCAACACTTGTTAGTGATGCCCATTCCTCTATAGTGCTGGCAATGCATTTTGCCATCCTTTTTATGAATACTTATTTTCCACTCATTCAGCATAATTTCGCTATTCCGTATTCTTGAAATCAGATCATGCAGGTGACGGTGCAAGGCTTAACCACCGTATTTCAGTCATTCTGCTTCTATGTTGTCTTGTCCTGTGGATTTTCCATTTTTAAGTCTTTTAAAAGCTTTTACTACTTCGTCCAAAGTAGGCTCATTAACTGCAAAATAAGCTGTTAAGTAAAGTGGGGATTGCACATTATTTTGTTCTTCTAAGTTAAGAAGTTTGTTGAAATGGTTTTTCCATAGATTCTTAACCTAGTTCTAATTAGAAAGATTAGGAGAGCCTCTATTTTCTTCTATATTCTTGAAAAATTCTTTACTTTTATTTTAATTTGAGTTTAGCTCTTTCTCCAGTTTCTTCCAGTTATATATATATATATATATATATATATATATATATATATATATATATATATATATATATATATATATATATATATATATATATATATATATATATATATATATATATATATATATATATATATATATATATATATATATATATATATATATATATATATATATATATATATATATATATATATATATATATATATATATATATATATATATATATATATATATATATATATATATATATATATATATATATATATATATATATATATATATATATATATATATATATATATATATATATATATATATATATATATATATATATAAATTAACAGAGCATTTACCTATTATTACACACTTAATTACCCACTAAAATTTTTTGTTATCTTAAATTTTTGGATTATAATCGAAAATAGATTTATCCAACAGCAGATATTAATGTTTATACGAGTGCACTCTCAAATACTCCCCAGATTGAACCCGCTATCTTGAATTTTTATATACGAATTGTCACGCGAATTCACGATTTGAACCAGACACACCAACAGAGCAGTGAATCTAATTAAAGCGTGGTAAAAATAAATTCACCTTTATTACGCAATAATTGATTTTGGTGGTGGTAAAGTTTATTTTATTTAATTTTCTAGCTTAATCGATGTAACTTCCGAATAACTAACCTGAAGAAAAGATTGCGTTTTTATGATTTATCATCGTACTTTAGTAGATATATTTTTAAATTGTATTCTTCTAATTTAGACGTTCGATGCTTTATGATAAAATTTATATAAAAAATGTTAAGTGGTTTTACCTGAAACTTTCTTTATTATTGATATACTTCTTTTTATCAAGGAGTACAAAGTGTAGCCCAGTTTAATTCACCACTTAATTATTTAGTAACATGTACAGGGGTATCCAACGAGAACTTGATAAGCTGGTTTTCCTCAGGATGGGTATCCTGATTTGGAAAAAGAAAATAGTCATTTATTTATTATATTATATTTCTTCCTGTGAAATTCGAAAATGATGAGTGAAAAACAACTGAACATCCAATAAACGGCTCATTTTGATATATTTTTTCAAATGGAATATCGCATTTTTTTATGTGATTTTTCGATTGCTGGTATATTTTTTGGTCTAAAGTGATGGTTATATTATATTTTAAGTCAATTTTAGGCACTTCTAAATTGGTAAATATATCGTAATAATTTTTCCCATTAACACCTGAAATTGGCACTGTAGTATTGATACCGCTGCCGGTTCAATTTTTGACAGTACTTAAATGTCGATATAACAAAGAGAAAAATCATACTTTAGAATTGTTACAAAGTTTTTTATTTTCGACGAATTAGCAACATTAAATGAATCATATAATTATGAACAGCAAATATTTTAATAATATCTATTTCCTCCATTGTTTTTGAAACAAGCCCGATTTCAATTTTTCCAGATAGTCGCTTATAATATTTTGATCTTGGTTAATTCGATTAATTTTACAATTTTTTGCTGACTCTCTCGACTATCTCTATTAGGGGGTCGATATACACATTCTTCTAAAGGCCCTATAAAAACCTATCCATAGGCGTGATATCTGTGCTATTGGGTGGCCAACTAAATATTCCCCTTCGGCCAATCCACTGATCATAACGACCAACGAATATTCAATCACTTCTCGAACGGCATGAGATGAAGACTGAAGAGCCATCTTGCTGCCAAATAATATTATTGTAGGTTTGAATTGGGAATTCTTCTAAGAGGTCTATGATATTATTTGCGAGAAACTGAACATTAAACAGAAAAAACGTTAAGCTCACCCATTGATATTTTTCATTTGATATTTATTATGGTTAGCAGCTGCCTATCTATTAATTTGTACTTTTTCTGTTGTATTCCCCTGATGTAAATGACGCCTCATCAGTACACAATATTTTATTGTATAAATTGTTGTTCTCGTGTCTAATCAGCGTCAAAGCAATAAACTTAAAACGAAGTTCTTTTTGTTCCACTGTGAGAGTTCAGAGTTTTCTGAACTGTTCCATAACTGATCTTTCGATACTTTGAACCATACCATCTCCTTCTCGTACCCCCTGCGAAATAGAACTCGTCGGGTTTATCAAAAAGTCTTCTTTGTGTATCTTGATGATTTTAACGTATTAGTCTAAGAGCCAGTGGGCGGCTACCTATATGTATTTGACCAAACCTGAGTTTTTGTTCCTTGAGGCCCCTATACCTACCGTACATGAGATGGGGAGTCACTAAGCCCAAAGTGGTGAACGCGTCGAGTGCGCAGGTAAGACAGGTAACAATTTTTGGTGAATTTTAAATTCATTTGACCACGTCTGCCATTTTGAAATTTGAAAATATATTATTATTATTATCGGAAAACAACAATGGCAGACCATTATCGCGCGTTTAACATTGTGGCAGACAGTTTTGAAAGTAGCAAATTTTGAAAGTAATTGACCAAATCTGCCATTAATATATTTTATTCATTAAGTTCTTAAAAACTTATATTGATTACGGCAAACGTTTGATTGAGTACACACTTCAGCAGACAACCAAATCTTAGCTACCACCCGGTCAGATGTATGCATAGACTGTCTGTAGCTATCTTTCTTTTTTCCCCTATGGATTACTATTGTACTCATTCTAGCCTATAGTATTCTCTTGTATAGTTACTAGCATTCAAGGAATTGAGGTTTTATACCTGAAAGGGCCCTGTTACATCCCCACCTTAACGCTTTTTACCAGATGTTTTCAGTATATTTGTGAACCTTCATACTGATACCTCGTGTTTCGTGAATTTAATAAATTACGTAGTGTTGCTTTCTTTGGTTTTGTTAATTTGTTTATTATTTATTTAAGATGTCTGACATTATGTCGAGTGATAAAAAAGAAGGGAAGTGTGTTTTTTGTGACACGGTAAAAACTGAGAAATTACTAATATTTTCGGAAGAAACTATGTTAAAAGATTTTGAGGTTACGAAAATTTCATAAATTAAAATATAATGATATTATTTTACCGGACGAAATTTTAGATTCAGCATATCACAGTAGTTGTTACAAGACTTTCACAGCATTGAAACGATATTTTTTTTCAACAGATGTTAAAAAAAAATTACATCACAGCCCAGTACGTCTTCGTCTGCAATTGAACAACCAAGTACATCAGCTGATCTATAATTGATGATATAATTGTACATGATTCTCTTGTAAAAGATGTGACCCTTCCTGAGATACAAGAAGCAGAAAAAGAAATTGACTCTGAAGCAGAACAGCCGTTGGAGGAACCATCTGAAAATTCAGCAGAATCATCGACTGTTCAGACTTCTGATGCTGTAGCTTCAACAAACGTAAATTTGTGTTTTTTTGGTAACAAGAAAAGGAAATAATATCGGTCTAAGAATGAGCCATTACGCACTTTAGAGAAGGATCAATTTGAAAAGAGTATTTTATTAAATTGTAAGCCAGATACTGAAATTTACAATGAAACTTTGACCAAACTACAAAGTGTTCTCTCTCGTTCTCTACCATGATGTTTATCGGCAAAATTTTCGAAATCAGAGAAGATTACTCGTGAAAAGTCCTGTCCGTACTTCATGGCACATTAAGCGAGAAATAGATGAAACTGTTTATAAAGAAATATGGTATTTAATTGAAGAGAATATCATACATCGGGGACGTTGTTATTTTCTGAGTTATTTACATAGAGTATCTTAAAATGTTTAAGGAATTAAGTGAAGGCTCTGACGCAACATCAATATTTACCGCACACTATTAAGAAGAAAAAGTTCACAAAAATTTTAATGATAAAATCCAAATTTTGATATCTAACAAAAGAAAAGTTGTTGCCCCTAAAGGCATTTCAGTTATTGATGACTGATTATTTGATCACTTGAAAGACCAAGATATTTTGCAAGAAGCCGCTGCTATTTTACGAGGGGAAACTTTGGGCATAAAAAGAAATAAATTACCTGATAATTTGAAGAGTTAACGTCTAATAAAAGGTGAATGTTCAACACCACGCATGATTTCATATTGTTTTTATCAATCCTCGGAGGTTACAAAAGTTAGCGGCGGAATTGCGACAGTTTTCAACGCGACGTAAAATCTCTGTCACAGGACATTATATATATATATATATATATATATATATATATATATATATATATATATATATATATATATATATATATATATATATATATATATATATATATATATATATATATATATATATATATATATATATATATATATATATATATATATATATATATATATATATATATATATATATATATATATATATATATATATATATATATATATATATATATATATATATATATATATATATATATATATATATATATATATATATATATATATATATATATATATATATATATATATATATATATATATATATATATATATATATATATATATATATATGGTATATATATATATATATATATATATATATATATATACATATATATATATATATATATATATATATATATATATATATATATATATATATATATATTATGACCCACAATGGTAACATTAAGACCTCTGCTTAGGCTTGACATTAAAAAGTATTACAAGCAGTCAAGGCATCGATATAATAAATCGTTATGGCCATTGTATAAGTTACATCGCTGTCGAAGAACTAGAAACAGAAGCAACGTTTTCATCAGTTTCTCGTACCAAAATATGTCCGGAGGTAATTAATAAAGATGAAAATCTTGTGGCAGGCATGGCATTTGACAATTATGACCGATTTATTGATACCAAAACTGGAAAAGACACTCTCCATGATACAGTTGGAATAATGTATCAAAATATTGACCACAATCTCGAAAAGGAAGATATAGAAGAAGAAGAAGAAGAAGTAGAAGAAGAAGAAAAAACTGAAAGTAGTAAACATGATAATCGTAGAAGACGACCTTTTGAGAGAATCGAGTTTGAGTTACCCCAGTGTGCTAAAAAACTCAAAAAAGTTAGTAATATTCAAGCTGGAAGTGAGGAAGAGGTTAATATAATCGTGCATAAGAATCTTTACGATCGGATTGACAGTATTTTGATGCTAAGTCATACCCCTATGTGAACTGGATTTAACAGTAAAATTATGACAGATGATACTCCACAGCAATTGATTTCTTATTTGACTCCGATTAATGACTCACCAACAAGCAATGCCATAGTTTTGGCAACTATGCAGCAATGCATGGCAGTGACTTACGATTTAGCTATTGCAAAGATTGCATTGCAAATCCAGGCTACAGAAGGTAACACCTTCCAAAAACTATTTATACACTTGGGTGCATTTTAAATAATGATGTCGTATTTTAAGTCAACCGGAAAAGTTATTAATGTTTGTGGTTAATCAACCATCATGGTTCAAAGCGAAATGCTTGCTAGAGGATCCGTTTCAGGTTTTATTGAGGGCAAACATTTCAATCGCTGTAAAAGATTACACCCAATTATGGCTTTAGGACTACAAATAATACATTTTAGATCTTTTCTAACATATAAAAATATTCAAATTTTTGAAGATATCGTAGAGGAAATTACATTTGGTTACAGAGTTGTCGGTCACCTTCATTTTTTATTAACGATGAAAGCTTGAAAGAACTGTGTAATGATATTTACGAGCAACAAACATTAAATGATGAACATGGTAAACCAGCCCAATTTTATATGATCTACGTCAAGCTCGTTTATTATTATTTACAACTGAGCAGGAGCATTCGTGTTGGTGACTTCCAATTGTATCTCGACACTTTACCGAAAATAACAAATTTATTTTTTGTCCTTAACCATCAATGCAAATGGACGGTTCAATACCATTACAATTTAATGAAAGTTCCCACTACTCATCCTGGTTTAGAGCTGGACTTTCAAAAAGGCTTTTTTGGAATCAAGCGTACTAGTAAGCCATTCTCAAGGCAGTCTATTGATCTTACATTAGAGCAGATCATTAATGCAGTCGCTGCGAGAACACTTACTGGTATCACACATCTGACTCACTTGATTTCAGCTCGGCTACGGTGGGCGAGAAGTCACGACATCCGCTCAAGTATAATTACACACGTATTGGATGAGTTAGGAATTACCAAAAAGCAAGATATTATAGCAGAGTTTTAGCCACATAATATTAAGAAAAGTTATCAACAACTTGAAAAGTTTATCAACTCGTTTGATCAATATGTGAATCCCTTCAGCTTAGATTTGTCGCCTGATCGGTTGTTTAACATAGGCTCCGAAAAAGCTGCATCATCTCAAGTGGAAGAGTTTGTCTTAAATATCCTAACAATTGGTGAAGAGCAACGAACAACTTTCATATCGGAATGTGCATCTGATCCCAAAAGATTTGAAAAAGCCATGAAAAAGACACCGATACCGTTAAGAAAAAGTCTTTACAAATTGGAGGTAAGCAGCAAGAGATAAAGTTACAGCGAAATTTATTCGGACGTTTGTTGGGAATTTCGATGGACCATCAAATTGATGTTCTGAAAATTTTAGCATATCCAATATCTCCTGTACCTCTTGCTCTATATCATCTAGATGGTGATTTCTGTAGAACCGACAAATCTGTACTTGTAAAATGCCTTGAACCAAATGTTGATCAAGAACCACCAGGTAATACAGATGTATTCTTAATTGATGGATTTTTCATTCTCCATTCTATGAAAGAAGTTCCCAAAACATTCGGGAGGATTTCCAAGAAATTCTTGCAAATGGTATCAAAATATTCCACCCGAAGAATTGATGTAATCTTTGACCAATGTTTTTTTTTCATCAATTAAAGGTAGCGAAAGATGTCTACGACATGAAGTATCATTGATTGATTACGCAATTTCGGGACCTAAACAGGTGCGACTGTTGGATTTTGCAAAAGAATTGAAGAATACTAAATTTAAGGAAGCTCTGGTAGATTTTTTTTCAAAACATTGGTCTAGTGAGGAAATGAAATCATTTTTGGGTAACCGAAAAATTTTTTTAAATTTCCGGAATTGTCAATCGTATCAAGTTGTTGATACGTCAAGTCAAGTGTTGTTGAAAATTTTTGTTGTACTTCACATGAAGAAGCTGATACTAAGATAATCTATCATGCTTGCAATATCGCTGAGCAGTGGAATATTGTTATTAGAGCTTCTGATACCGATATTTTGATAATAATGATTGGTAATATGACACAATTACAAAATTCTCATTCTAATATTTGGATGCTCAATGGAACAGGGAATAACGAAAGGTATATTGACGTCACAAAAATTTATAAGGAACTTAGTGAATTGTTAGCCAAAAGCTTAATCGGCTTCCATGCGTTCACAGGATGTGATTTCAATCCGGCTTTCTTTAATAAAGGGAAGAAAAGACCTTTTACCTTGCTGAAGAAAAATGTTAAGTTTCAACAAGCATTTGCTACTCTTGATGAAGAAAATTTGACAGAGGACCAGTTACAAGAGGTATTTAACAGTATTAAGAAGTTTACCTCTCCACCCTATAACGCAAAAAAGTCTGTTGACGTTGATGATGGAAAGTACCAACTTTTCGTCAACAATTCCGACGTCAATGAAAATTTTAGCAAAAAAGTACTGAATTTTGATACAAGCTCAATACCACCGTGTAAGAGTGAGCTGTTCCAGCAATTTCTAATAGCACACTCTATTTCAACTGTTTGGAAAAATGCTTACAAAAAGTAAAGACGATAAATTTGAATTCAAATGGTTCGAAGGAGATCAGCTCCCAACTTCTGTAAATGACTTAATCAACAATGTTCCTGGTAAGTTCATAATAATCAATTCTTTGTCGAATATGTTCGGATCAATTTACAACTTACTTTTATTTTATAATTTACGTTTTATTTTTACAGAATCCGATTCAATAGATGATGAAGACGAGTCACACAACGGAAGACATGACTCCGATGATGATGAGTGAAGATTCAAATCAATGAAAAGAAATATATATTTTTTAAAGCATGCATGATTCATTTTTTTAATTTATTTTTTTTTAAATTTTGTCTTAAAAAACGTAAAATAAAATTTGAGTGATTATTTGTTATCTGCAATATACCTTAATATTTGAGATTCTTTTGAAATATATTTTCTTTTTTATCATCAAATTTATAAATTGTAGAATATAGTTTACCAAATTAAATATTAATTTCTATAAATACACTGATCATATTGATATAGAACAGGAAACGTAATATATATATATATATATATATATATATATATATATATATATATATATATATATATATATAACCGGGTAGTAGCTAAGATTTGGTTGTCTGTTGAAGTATGTACTCAATGAAAACGTCTGCCGTGATCAATATAAGTTTTTAAGACCTTAATGAATAAAATATATTAATGGCAGATCTAGTCAATTACTTTCAAAGTTTTATTTTTTTTAGCACTTTCAAAACTGTCTGTTACAATGTTAAACGCGCGATAATGGTCTGTCATTGTTGTTTTCCGATAATAATAATATATTTTCAGATTTCAAAATGGCAGACGCGGTCAAATGAATGTAAAATTCGCCAAAAGCACTTTGGGCTTAGTGACTCCCCATCTCATGTACGGTAGGTATAGAGGCCTCAATGACCAAAAACTCAGGTCTGGTCAAATACATATAGGTAGCCGCCCACTGGCTCTTAGACTATATTTTGTTCAGTTCAACAGATCATAACTATTTTTAGTTCATTCACGTCCGTTGTTCAATTATTGACAACCCATTTGCCTTAAATTGCCATTAAATTAAAAAAACCCGAGAAAAAACCTATGTCACTTAATTAGGAATCAAGTTTTATTAGAAAAAAATAAAAGCATCTGTAAGAAAGAGTAAAAATAATAATTATAATAATACAAAAAACGAATAGAAAGATATATATCAACAACTAGGAAAAGAATAATAGCGAATATGGATACAAAAAGGAGTGCAATAATTCCATTTATTATTTTAAATACAGGTATTACTCCCCTTTTAATTATTAAACATCTTACCCAGACCTGTCTTAAGTCTAAGGGTAAAAAGCAGTCATACTTCAAACGTGTAATATAACAATAGCCTTCCTATCAAAAGTAACCCCATGATGACTTTGGCATTAGTCGGTCCATCAGAAAACGAGATAGTTTAAACTGTGACTTTAAAAAGTAATAATAATTTTTCATTGTTGTGCCACACCAATGAACCATAACCTGGAAGAAAAAGAAAGGGAAACATGATTGAGTATTATGACCTTTCTGAGGCATATAGGAAAATACTTATCCTTAGAGCTATCTACACCATCCCTATAGCGATATCAGCTACATGATTAGTGACCAAAATCACGACCTAATACCTATTCCTGAAAAAAAATATTTATGCACGCATGCATTCTGTTATATAATTGGACCGTATTGCGCCATTGTTAGCAGACTAAATGTTATGTCTCTTCTATCTATTAGATGTCCTCCTTTTAAAATAGAGCGACTAATTAAAGAAAAAGACCAAAAAGCGTTTAAATTCCTCACTCATTGTTTTTCTGGGTAACTCGCAATTTAAACTTTACAACGAGAAAACCGAAATAAGATAAAATAACGATGTTACACGAGATTATCTTTAATTTGCCGTCCATTTTGGTTAAGTACTGTTATTAATGGTGCACCAAAGTATTTGCTGCTGCTACATAATGTTATACCCGAGGTTATATCCTGCGGACCTCGAGAAGCTTCGGATAATTAAAGAACAAAAGAGCTATCGGAGAGTAGAAGTATGCCACATTTCTGTTATTTTACCTGCATTGTATATAAAGGTGTTTTCTCAGTTATTTATTATAGTAAATGTTATATAGATTTCGTACCGTTAGGTCAGAAGGCTCTTAGATTATGCGGAGTACAGGGTGTCTAAAATAAGCTGTCATATCCCCTTATCTCTCGCCTTAACGGAAGAACCATAAAAGGTAGAGGAAAAATTTAAAGACTAATAATTCTTTGTTTGTTATGAAGTTTTATTTTATTTTGATTTTATTTAACCAAGGTGTTGCATTTTTCCTAGGCTGATATAAACTTTCTTATTTTAAATAGGACACCCTATATATTATTGCATATTATATAGTGCGTTATATAATAGTAGGGAGTCTGTTAGGATGTATTGACATTTTTCTTCAGTTTTTCATCCGTTTTCAAATTAACAGAATTAAATTTATTTTAAACATATTTAAGTTTTACTAGAGCCAAAAAAGTTAAAAGTTCATTCGTTCAAACTTACAACGTTACTGTGTTTCGCATATCGTAATTTTTATTATTATGTTTTAAATGTAACTCTTTTTATATCATATTCAATTTAAATAAGGCATTGAACAACGATTTCAACGATATACATATAAGAATATGGATCTACGACTCTCCGTTTCACTCTAATTAACGATCATCTTCAGCATGTTACTTATTTTTTCATAACAAATCTTTTTAATTTATGTAATTTAAAAAAATACCTATTTACGCACTAATAGTTATTACAGATAATACTTTTGTTACTCTCGATCATTATCTTATAAAAATTTTATTAACTAAAAACAATAAATTATGAAAGCTTTGATTTTTTTTATCTGGTTGGTAACTAGCTCTATGGCCAAAAACCGAACCAAAATCCTAAAACTTGTCTTTTGTAGTCATACATTAATTCCTCGATTAATCCAGATATTTCGTCATTGGTCTCGTAGGAAACCATCTTAAATATGTTTTTATATTAAATGATTATTAAATGTTGCAATTATAATACAATATCAAAAACCTAAATTAATTAAAATATTTAAATTAAGTAATAAAGGAATAATAATGAGATATTCAATATCTTGTTATTAAATAAACCTAAAGCAAGTTATTCACGGATTTCCCGTTCTAAGCAGTACATGTATAATTTTCCACAATTTTTGTTTATTGCTTTTGCTATAGAACATCTTTGATTGATTAATTGAATTTCTTTATTTTTTGCTTAAGTTGCACAAGATCTTGCCATCTATTCCTTTATAGCTTCTCTTTTAAAGTTATCCATAAAAAAATAATTAAATGCGGTAAGATCAGGGTCCCCGGGTGGTCAAGGAAAATTTCTATTGGATCCAATTCATTTTGCAAAATTTTCTATAATTTACTGCTGCAGGAGTGAATAATATTATTTTTCATTTAGATAGTATACCAAGTCACCAGTATCGAGGAGCTAGATTAGTGTATAAACAACAATTTTGAAGAAACGATTGAGCACATTAAAAATGATCCTTATGTCCCGAAGACTCCTGTTCTTGTCAACTTGAATTATTTTTATGGGAACTGTAAAACATAAAGTGAATAAAAATAGATGTCAAGGTGTTGAAAAATTTAAGCAATAAATAACAGATGAAATTCAATTATTCAATCAGATTGGTTCTGGAAATGTATACTCATGTACTGCTTAGAACGGGCGACACATGGAAAAGTTGCATATATTTCAAAATGGAATGACAGAAACAACTACTCCGCTGGCTAATAACATGACCGGCATTGAATTACACTGTTGAATCTCGATTTTCGTTAGGAGAAATAATGTCAATATATTTATTTCACTTTACACCAATGTCACAACAAGAGTACCATGATCCCTGTCTGGGACATGTCCTGCAATCCTGCAAGCGCAATGGAGTACCATGATCCCTGTCTGGGACACGTCCTGCAATGCTGCAAGCGTAATGCATTTCAGTCAATAAACGATCGCGATTTTATAATTCCACTGGAAACTCATCGCGCCATCTAAGGGAAAAGGCAGAACAAGGTCTGCCGAGCCCGCTGGTTTTTATTAAAACGCGTATATGTTGCTATATTTGACTTATTGCACTGAACTAGGGTTCAACATCAGTAGTAAAAAGTACCTAGTAATAATTATCATTATTTGGTAAACCTTGTAGGTAAAGTTTGCTGCATTAGACAGCAGATCTTCACGAAAATGGCAAATAATTTCTTATTTTGAATAAATCGCTTAAGTAATTTGGTAGGTGCCTAGATAAACCTAAGTATAGAGAGAATAGACAATTCAACAATTATTGGAAAATACAAAATATGTGGATCCCAACTTTCTATTGTATTCAGTATAGTTGGGATCCAACGAGAGAAGCTTAGCGGCCAGAATTGTCAGTTTGCGACGCACGGTCTCCGAACTGTTAAGTAAATTCGTTTATTTGACTGCTTAAAGCATAACTGGTAACTTCGATACAAATATTGTTGCGTGCATGCTAATATAACGATTATATAATGCCTTATGAAATTAATGTAACGAATATATGAAACTGCTGAACTGTTTATTATTTTATCGGTAATATATACATTCATTTAAATCTCATTTAGGAGCACTCGTAGAAGCATATCGGACTGAACTTAAATTCTCTATTCTGATGCTGCGCATGCATCACATGATATCTACAGTGCGGCCGGTTGATGTAGGTCAAGTACAGATACCTCATTAGTCTCGCAGACGAGCCGGATGTTTAGCCAAATACAAGATATGGTATTTGATCTTAAAAACCGCGTCGATTTTTCAACATTTTTTCTACCGACAAACAAAAAATACCCCAAGTAAAAGTACTTACCTTGTTTTCTCGTTAAGCTTTTCGGAAAGTCTACAGTTTTTCAATAAAAAAAACAAACCTTTTCGAAACAAAAATAAGACTTTTTTTTAGCCGATAAATAAGGCGTTGCAAAGTCGACGCGTTTTAGAGTTATCCGATATTCAGTGGCGTAGCCAGCTATTAGGGGCGGAGGGGTAATCATTTCCTAGCCCCCCTTGCAACGCCACTGCCGATATCTTCTTTAAAATATTTTGCAAGGATTTGGAGCGTATAGGGATAATTAACCTTTATTTATAACAATAAATAACATTATATAAATAACAAATATTAAAGCGGCTGTAGTTTTTTTTGAAAAACCGATAATGAGACGATGATAAAAAAAGTGCAACGGTCCCGAGATTTTTTTTACATAATCCAAAGTATCTACGTGCAAAATAAAAAGAAAATAGGTTCCATTTCTTGTTATACTAACGTTTAGTTTTATTCATAATTTCGTCATTTACAGTCATCTCAAGAATATGGGTGACGTAACCCTATAGTTCGTTTTCGCATTTTAATGTTGTTCACCGCAGGCAAGGTAGGTAATCGGCCATACAAAGGAAATACCTGTGATCGGTCCGTTGCGCTGTGGAATTCTGGTCACAGACGGAGACCGAGAGACAGGCCTGCCATTATGGCTTGAAGGTATATACAAAGAAAAGACATCGTAGATACTTTGCTTTAGTGCTGGGATATCAATTTGAACAATCGATTTCAGTATCGACATTGAAAGCAAACATCGATATCTATAAAACATCGTCTCGAAAACACTGACGTTAAAGTAACATCGACGTTTTTACTAAATTCGTATTTAAAACACAAATGTTACGTAATAAATAGAGAGTTAAAACTATATTTATTTGAGATATATGTTTTCATTGCTTCGCTTGAGACGAAATTATATGTAAATGTATGTACCTACTTGAATAAAAACTTAAGCAGTTTATCAACGAAATTGTTGGTCTTCTCTTTTTTTTGAGGAACAAAAATACTGTATGTAATCACAAACATAAGAATAAAACAACCTTAAGGATAAGAAACATCAAAATAATATCAATTTAAAACTAAATGTTCTTCGGTATATTTATTTAATTTTTTTTTGTTTTCGAGCAGAATTTAAAGCTTGAAGAATATATTTCCGTCGATCTACTAACATCGAAAATCGGAAGACAACTATCGTTTATCATCTTTGACATAGATGGCGAATTATCGAACATCGACAACAAAAACATCGATGATCATTGCCCATGCAGCTTACTAGAGGAATGCATAGTTACTGATAAGTAAATTGAAATGATGACTTGCAAAAATATATCTTCAAAAAATTCCAACCAGGGGGGCGATTTTGGTTTCGCTATGGTTAAGTTAACGATCGCAAAGCCACGTGCCTTTGCGAAACAGCTAACAGGTGTTAAGAAGTAGTTATCATTATTTAAATGTAAAATTCATGTAATTGTTGACGTCGAGTATGCAAGGATTTTGATTCCGATTTGACAATTCTTAATCTTAAAGTAATCTTGTTGTCATTGACCAAAACATACACAACATGAAAAAGTTTGTTGGTATCCCCTTATTTGCATACTTTAATTATTCAGGAAGAAAGTGGTACAAGTTGAAGTTGTTGAAGCTTTTATAACGTTTGAAGATTCGTAACAGTCATATAATTATGTTGGAGCATAGCCTGGTCGTGTTTTTCCCATACTAACTTAAATAAGCCAAATCAGGAAATAACTCCGATTTAGCTTGGCTTTTACGAATCAAGATCGGAAAATGCGATTATAATGACGGGAAACGGCCGAAACCGGAGTTGGCGAACACTAAGTTAGCAATCGCTAAACCAAAATCGCAACACAGAAACTAAATAAATAATTTTATTAAAAAAAATACCTTATTCCAAATTATTCTTTATGAAGTCGGCGGTGTTCAATTAAGATCTGATTAATAAGAACATCACAATTACGTTAACACAACATTTGTTCCAAATTCAAGTGTAATGTTTATCTACTGTTTTTCAAGATGGAATAAAATATTATTTGTTAGTTTTTAGTACCTTTTTTGAAGTCGATTTTATTTTTTGTATGCAAATTTTTATTTTACTGTTTTTAATCCTATCAATTTGTTAAGTTTTATTATGAAGTTCAACCTCAAAGTTTTTAAGACCTAAAAGTAGGTTGAAATGTCCAAAATAAAAGAAACATATACTGGGAGTCTATTACATATAATTTTTTTTCTAGAATCATGATAACAACTAATGTTATATAAAAAAAACCACCTATACGTATTTATAGAGAATCAGCAATACAAATTACCATTACAGTGGCTGCTCATGGTTAACTTTTTAGGGGGTCAATATATATATATATATATATATATATATATATATATATATTTATATTTCTCAATGTTCCGCTCACTGGCGGCTTTTCAAGTCTTAAGACTCTAAACCACTGTGGCTACCATTGTTTAAAACATTAATTTTTTGAATTAATTTCAACCACAAAATCAACAAAAAAGTCTTGAAAATAAAATAACTTTTATAAAAATACGCAATCGTAACCACAACCATCACACGATTCACATTAAACGCATCAACTGACAAAAATGTTTAAGTTTCCTCGGCGCGGCTGTTGACCCAAAATTTGCCAACGTAAACCTATATTACCAATGCGCCCCTATGCGAATTCAATCTGGAACACTCGGGAAAAACACCTCCGTTTATAACCACGAGGTCATCGCGGGCCGCCAGCCTCGTGGTCCAACGAAACGAAACCTTCGGAGATCGCTGTGCGAGGCATCGATAGTGCGACTGCCGCGGAATCAACATGAACATTCAACGAGTTTACATGCTTAGAATAATAAAAGGAATTTCCAAATATAAAAGAAATCAAAAAAATATAAATTATTTATTATTTTCTGTTTGGAAATATTTATTGGGCGGTCATTGACCATATGACCTAATGGAGGAGCCGCCACTGATTACCAAAAACTGAAATTATTGGAAAAATTAAACGTCGCATTCCTAAAAACCCCGAAAATCATTCAAGGTGTGCCATTTTCATTTTTGTTTAATATGCTCGCCGTATAGGACCATCCGGTACTACCCTAAACACTTCTTTAAAAATGCATCCTAATTGTTCATAATTTCCAGAAGTATTGGGTTTACAGGGTCTTTCCTCATATTTCGCCACCCTCACTATTGGATTAATTTTAAGAGGTATAAAAATGTTAAATATAAAAGTTGAAGGGTTTATTACGTGGTTTATATAAAATTATTATTTATGTATATAGGATATCTCAAAAATGTGTAACCGTCCCAACCTCGGACCCAACGTACATAAAATTGACATAAACCCGGCCATAAGAAGCAATGCGTTCCCATTGTATCCACTATATAGTAAATCGTTTTCCGTCTTTCTTTTACACATTGCCTTTTATGGTAAATTTTTTGTTGAATTTCTTGGATGTCTTTGAAGACAAAGGTTCAAACCTAGTATATTAATAATTAGAAAAAAAAGGCCCATTTTATCTGTGTTCCATTTAAAAAAAAAAAAATTTTGGTCTGCTACTCTCTTTTGACATATCCTGTAGAAATAGGTAACAATTTTCTATAAACTCCGTAGTAAACCTTTTGCAACTTTTATGTTTAATATTTTTTCCTATTTATTAAACTAATAATGGGAATGACGAAATATAAGGAAAGAGTGTGCACATAGAACCAGGGTAACTAATATAAACTGATCATCAATTGAATTCGAACCCTAAGTTTTTTCATAAAATTGAAACGCTTGTAATTTCGATTTTTAAAAATTAATTTTCTTTTAAATTACAAAGTCTAGGAGTTCGATTCTTTGAGTCTTAAAAAATTTTCCAGAGAATGACTTGTTTTGCATGTGGGATATGTTACAGGGTGTAAAAGCTAGCATTTTTTTAGCAAATTATATAAGCGCCAATCATAAAACAAAATTTAACCTGTATAACCATAGAAACATTTAATGTTAGTATCACGTGGAGAAAATTGTAGAATATATTTCGCCACCAATTTACACCCCTCCTGTGGGAGATAAAAAAAATCGGTAAATTGGCTTTACCCGGAACTTCCCTCGTTATGAATCTTTCCTTATATCAAAGAAAGTGAAAAATTTTCCGGTTTGATACAACACGTATTTATTTAGTAATATGTCCAGAGCATATACAAATTATGTTCATTCCTTCATCTTATGAATGGAAGAATTCGTTAGAAGGCAATTAAATAAAAAGACCTTTTTACGTTGATTTTTTAATAATTTTATTTAACAGTCATTTTGTTCCGCTATAATAGTTTTGTTTTTATTCTTATATAATACTTGATTTTCGTGCAAAATTTAAAATCAGTCAAATAAGTAGTTTTTTCGGACTGATTTTTAAAATATTTTATTGGGCCGCCATTTTATTCCACAATCCTAAACTCATACCAAAATTTTACCGCTTATCACACTGTTAATTTTTGTGTAATATTTTACATCAGTCGAATTACTTTTTTTTAGAACGATCTTTTAAACATTTCAATAGGCCCCTATTTTGTTCCCCCATTTTGGATTTGCACCAAAGTTTTACTAGTTCATCTCTTTATTTTAACAGATTTGACGTCAGTTGGGTAAGTATTTTTTTATACAGAATTTTTAAACATTTTATTATTCCGCCAGTTTGTTTTGCTGTGTTGGATTTTTACCAAAAAAATACGGTTTAATCCCCATATGACCCTTAATTTTTTATTAAAATTTGAAGTTAATCGGGTAAGCAGTTTTTTAGTTACGCCGCGAACAGACAGGCAGACAGTCGGAAATGGGAATATGCTTTTCGTTATCTACAGACCTAAAAGCATAAGGATGTGTAAAAAACTGTGACTGTGATTTTTTCATAATTGCACTAAGTAAAGTAAAAGTCTTTAAACACAATTTTTGTTTGCTGTTATATGAAATGTATTTTGGATAATGTTTTGAATTTACGGAAATTCATAGCTGTTCGTAAAAATCGTATTTCAATTTTAACTAACAATGCGAACCTGTTTGTCTATCGCCTGTAATATAAAGCAGTTTGCTCAAAGAGGATTTAACATTACGTCATACATTGCCGCTTTTCGTCCCTATAGGTTTATTGAGAATGACAAACAGAATGTCATTCTAATATATTGGCAAAGAAAAGAAAGTTATACCTAAGGGTGAGCCACTGTTTTGTAGCATCCGGTAGCCCTCGCGGTAGCCTAAAGCGAAACCCCAGTACAGTACAGAATGTGGCATACTCTAAACTGCTCTAGACTTTGTTTATGTCTATGCCTATTGGCTAAACAAATACCAGTACGATACTAAACAAACTTAACAAAGAGCCGCGGCAAGCGAAGTTAATTGATTTGATACGAATCGCGTTCGTTCATGCATTTAATCGATTTTAGTGGTTTCACTCGGATTTTGAATTTTTGTTGTTGTGTTAGGTTAGGTTTGATGTGGTTTAAAACTATTGCAATTAAGAGTCAACTGATTAAAATTGATTTAATGCAAGAACAAACGCGATTCTAATCAACTTGCCTCGCCTGTCTGCCGAGATAACCATAAACAAACCTCAGAGCATTTCCGAACACCGCGCTCTATGCTGTATAGGGGTTTGATTTTACGCCACTCGGTATATCGGTCAATCACCTGATTGCCAAATTTCTGATTGCCAAATTTCTGTCTGGCAAATATATGTCAGACTGCAACAATATTTCCCCTTTATGGATTCCACATTTTTCTTAGGCTACGATTTTCATGTTACAAATCCCGCATAGGCATGAAACTTTTTTTTAATATCCTGTGTATTTGTTACAGATTAATGTTAGCATGTTTTCCTGTTTTCCTCTAACATTTACTTTCGCAGCTTGAAGGCTAATTAATTTCCAGAACGCAATTAGCGTAACTATCTCCTGTTTCCAACTCACAATTCATATCGGGTTTTTGCTGAGCTTTTGGTTGTAGGAAGCAAAAGTTTTTGTATTTCTATGTTACATTCACATAAAACCGAGAGCAAGGGCTGTCTGGAGTTATTTTAGGAAGGGAGCCCTGTTGAGTGTAATTATTGTATATACACAAATTCCCAAAACTCATTATGTTGTTTTTATTATGGTATTATAAACCCGAACAGCCCCTTTAGTTTTCAACTGCCCTTAGCAGTAATTTACCATCTACAAATCGGGTTGTCACTGTTATCAGTGGTGTATCATTAACAAGTTTTCTGGGAATTGGGAATAATTTCATTTATTGTAGATTATTTCCAAATTATGTACGTTTTCTCTGGATTTATTTTCTTATTAATTTCTATATTTATTTATCATTACTTATTTTATAATTATGATGTTCTTTTATAATTTTTCCAAATAAAAATTGATCCCTGAATGTATATTCACACATAAAACACTAGGTAAATCTGCCAAATAAAATCTTCCTTTTCAAAATGGCACTTCGCCATTTTAACCGGCGTTCTTCAGTTTTGGGAAAACGAAAAACTCGTAGCGTTGGATCGTTCGGGTAATTACCTTTACAACCGGATACCTAACATTAAGACATTTCAAAAGTATATGTGTTTATAAACTTGTCTGAGTCTTTTCACTAAAAACAAGGAAATTAATCAATAACATCGATTGGGTTATTGACATAAGTGGCCTCGCGTTCACTTTAATACATGCAAAAGAAGCAACGATGCCAGATGTAACGCAAATAAAAGAACCCCGCACTTTTCTTGTGGAAAATGGCCTTCAGTTCATTTTTCTAATTTTTTTATATGTTGTTATTTTCGTTCTGATCGAAAGTTCTCACGGGCTCAATCTAATCATGTGACTAATTCTTAAGATATAGGGCGGTAAAGTTAGAACGTGGGCGTTATAACTAATATAGATATTTTAATTTAAGTAGCCGTTTCTAGGTTATTTACTTGATTTTTATAACTACAGTGACAAATTGTGTTATGTATGATTAAAATTATCAATAAAGGTTATTTGTATATAGGTTGATTTACGACTATGTATCCATATTTTTTTTTAATTGAGGGCTTTATTACATAGAGCGCATAGTAACAAAAATGTTTAAATATTTTTTATAACAGACTTACTAAATGTTTTCAGCTAAAAATAAGATTTTTTTCGGGGCAATAACTAGAAGTCACGTTTGGTAATACTGATTTAGCTATATGTAACTCTGAAATAGAATATCCTCCCTTCACCACCATGGCACCGCCTGGACTGCTTTTTATCTCGAATTTTTCTGTATAAACATGTTGATGGGATCACAAAGGAAGGGAATCCTGAGTTTTTGCATTGCCGATAGGATATTTTTGACATGTGTAAAAAATTGCGTTTTATATATTATCAAAACGTTTGTTCTTTTGTCAGAAGTATGGTGCTCCAGAGTGATTATTTTGTCTGTATATTTAAAGGTTCTTGTAAACATACAAATGTCTAGGGTTTTTAGTGTTGTTAGTAGAAATAATTTCAAATATAGAAAATATTATGAAATAACGACCGTGGTAGTACGTCATGTTCTTTATAAAGGTACCGTGAAATACAAATGCATGTTTCGGTATTTGGAGAACGTCGACGGAAACTCCGACTCTGCGCCCTGTAAAGGCAACCACCGTTTAATGTAATTAGGATTTCGTGCTATGTCCAAACAAAAAAAAATCGTGACAAAATATAATACGCCCTTTAATTATTATGGTATTCTGACACCGCTCCTAAATTTTTACAATCTAAGTCCAGTCGCTACAGTGGTGGCATGGCGGGAGGAATTTGCAGTAAATGAAATGTAACCACAGACTTATCGCTGCGCTTTTGATGTTGTAGATTTAAGATTTAACGCATAACTTAATACACAGTATCAGACGAGGAATATACTTGCTGCGGGTGAATAAATCTTTTAGCCGAAAAAAGGATGCGAAAGAAAAGTCATCGCTGCGAGTCTGATTATTCAACATCTAATCAGGCCGTAGCGATCAGTTTACATATAGCCTCTATTTTTTGCAACCTTCCACCTTATTCATCATAACTCCGACTGGATTCAGGACGCACAAATATTATTAAAGTTTACCGAATTCTGTAAACTTTGACATTACCCACTGACAAACAAAAATCTTTTTTGGCTTTTTCGCAACTGAATAAAAATATTTAACTTTAAATTGATTGAAGCAAATATTTAAATAAAAAGATTTTTGTTTGTCAATCTAAACGCAACAAATAATCTGAACACATTTAAAAATTACCCAGTGATTCAACATTTTGGTCGTGGGTTCCAGGACTCTCAATCCCATGCTATATAAATTACATATTCACTCCGTCTTTAAAAATCTAATAAACGAAATTGCTTTAATGAAGAAACGCAGTGGATTGTAACGAACCTTTTTAATTTTCACCATGACATTTAGATTTTAGAACACACCTTACTATAGGAATACACGGGGAAAAATCTAATTTATGAAAGGCAAACTGTGTATACAAAACCATATATTATGCATTATAGGTTGCAGATTTCGGACATAGTGACCGTCATCAGACCGACACATATAGCCAATAAAAAAACAATTTGTGGACAGAAACGTCAACATGAAAGTGCATTACTATCGAGTGACAAACATGTTGACTTGGGTTCTCTCTTGAACGTAATTAAATGATTTATTAAAATTTGAAACAGTGTTGATTTGGTAAATGTTTCAAGGTTAAAAACTTACGGGTTATACTGTTGTATACTGCATAACATTTAACTCGTATGTCACCAGAAGAAGCGACATACTTACAAATGATGGCATGGTAATTATCTATAGCTAATACAGGGTGTGGATAAAATATGGAAAAATAGAAATCTTTTTAAATCAAATCACTCGAACCCGTCAATTTTTGTTTTTAGTTGCGCATGTTTTTACATCAAATTAAAATATACAAGCTGAGCCATGTAGTAGATACGATCCTACAAAAAATAAGCTAGTATGAAATAACAACAGAATATTTTTTATTTGTTATTTCTTTGATAAATGTCAAATGTGAAGTTTTACACCAAAGTAGAAAGATTTTGATTTTGGAGCGTTAATCACTTCAAATGCGCAAAAATTGTAAAAATTGTATTTCCAAAACTTTTCCTCGATAATTTTGACTCAACGCGCTTTTAGGAGTGTGTATCCTGGTCGAAGAGCTCCACACGGAGAAGCAATTCGGCGTTTAGCGAACACGTTTTTACAGACTAGCGCACTAAGTCATGTGAAGCATACTGGAAGACCTCGTTTTGGTCGTTCAAACAAAAATATTGATTTTGCTCGGGCTGATGCTTAGACAGAGCCAAAAAGTTCCACAAGAAAACGTGCAGCATAAGAAGGGTTCAATGATTAGGTCGGAGCATACCAAAGAACGACTTTTTGATCAAGCACGATCTCTGGAATGAAACGAGGGTTTTCTATTCCTTAAAAATGACCATTTGTTTGTTAACACGACTAGAAAGGCAACTATTTCCTTCTTTTCGCATTATCAAGTCAACAGATGGAATTAGATTTAGACTCCAAACCGATCAAACATTTTATTCGGAATCCCGTAGCGACACAAAATTACTTTTCGTCTTTTAAGCCGAAGATCTTTACGAACGACTTAACAATGGAAAACCATTAAAATAATAAAAAGACAACCTTCAGTTTTATTTATGTTACATTAGATACAAATTACGTTATTTGTAGATAAGTACAAAGTTAATGCGAGAGGTTACTGTATGTGTCTGTCAACGAATTACTTTTTTTTCTGTGTAGCTGATAAAAATTAAACAGCATAAATTAGTTTCCATTTTTACAGGAATTATGAAAGTAATGATTTTTCTATTATGTTATTTTTATGATGTAGTGAGTGGCTAATTATGGCAAGTTTTTACATCAGTTGGTTTCGGTATTTTCAAGTTCGTATGGGTAATATTAGGTATATTTCTCCTCGGAATTTTTTTATGAAAGTAAAGAAAATGAAGTTAACCAAAATATTTTTAAAATTAGCACAACACTTTTGTAACATTTTTGTAAAATATAAAAATTTTGTACGTGAATATCAGGTTATTCCATGATCAGATAGAACAGAGGAATTACAGAACATTACTTAAGGATAATATGCCACCCAGTGTCGGACTCTCACTGGACTAAAAAGTTGAGTTGCCTAATTTCATAAAGAATAATATAAAATAAATGTGTCGAAATAAGGAAAACGATACGTTTTTTTCAAGTTTTTCTAAAATCAAACTTTTCCGCGCCGATCTACGACAAATTCGAAAAAAAAAGGAAGAAATAAAAGCCAAATCTAAAACGTTAAATTTATTAAGGTAAACGATATTAATATATACATACGTATAATCATCAAAAATTATTGGTAACATGCAATGCAGTCGAGATAAATTTTTTTGAAATTTGGCACTTTTCAGTAGCAAATAAATACAGGGCTGGGTGCCATTTTGAAAAGAAAATTGAATATCTGGAAGAGGGGTTCGAGTCTTATATCTTTTGAAAGGGGTTTTTAACCTCAAATTATACGTAAAATATGGGGATAATAAATTTCCTATGCCAAAATAGCGATCAATCATACATTGACAGAAATATAGGATTAATTAATGAATGATTCTTTGGCATACAATATAACGAAAATGGTATATAAACATAGCTTTATTTTCTAGGTAGTTTATAAAAAAATTCTCTTGGTTTACATTTTTCCTTGTATATTTAAACTGAATTATTAGATTCGAACAGAAATCGGTGCAGTAAGAACATATACAGAAATACATTATTTATGACACATTTTTGTTGCGGCGTATTCTCTGATTTTACAAAGATATTCTTAATTTAAGCCGGTAAATGCAATTCTAATTATTAGAAATGTTAAAAATAATCACTTGATATGAACAACTACGACAATTAAGCTTTGTTTTTTGATTTTAATATTCTAACGTACTACTAAATACGTTTGCGAATACTAAAATATATTGCTTGAATTTTGAATTCTAAATTGTAATAAATAATAATAAACTGAAATGAAATATCCTGTTTCTTTGGAGATCTTTAATTTAAATATTCTTAAAAGTGCGTGGGCTAAGAATATTCATTTCTAGTTACAAGGCATTTAATAAAGGAGAAAATTTTAAATGTATTTATTGTAAATTAAACTACATATTATGTAAATAGAAAAATACAATATTTAACTCCCACGCTAAGAACATATAAATTATATTAGTCAACAAATACTGGCTGTATGGGGTAGTTTAAAGCATCCTGATAACGAATTCAACAACCAAAATTGTCCACCACGTACAGATTTTGAGTTATAGAATGCATCAGTTATTTTTATTTAATTCCATTTTTATATATTTTTATATATAAGTTCAAACTAAGAAAAAATCAAAATATTCTAAGGCTAACAGGTTTTATTTGCAAAAATACACATGCAAATACATTTATACTAAATCTTTTGTAGATAATTTTTTCCAAATGCTGAATTTCAGTTATATTCTTGATGGCTTTCTTTTTTTTATGTAAGGACATAGTCGATGCAAGCATCGGACAAGTGGCTCTTCTGAAACGTACACTACAGAATGCTAAACGTTCTAAATGGTACGAATTCGCACAAAAAAGATAATCGTAAGAGTAAAATAAGACTAAAAAAATGTATGTCAAATAATAAACTAAAAAAGAGACAATATGACAACATATTATACGATAATACAATTTAATGAGTAAACAAATATCAGACAAAACATATACGAACAAAAGATAATCCAATAACCAATCCTTTTAATTATAAAATACTGAGTCTGAAAAGGTCATATTCGGGAAAGTATCGATTGTAATTGTATACTAGTCGATCAACAAATGAACTAGACCGTTAATCTGTATGGTGATACCTTTCAAAAAACAACTCTGATTGCCTTGTTCTCCTAATAGGAACTAAAAATGAAACTGACTGCAGCAATATTTCACAGAAGATCGCCCCGTTTAATAACTTGTGCAAGAAAACTAGAGGTGCCATTTTTCTCCAAAACTCAAGGGTTTGTAGGCCACAAAGAAGAACTCTTGCATTATAGGGCAGATCTTGGTATGGGAAATTAAATTTAAACAAAATATATTTTGCAAATTTATTTTGAACTTTTTCAATTCTGTCAATGTAACGAAATGAAGGACTCTATATAGCAGAACAGTGCTCCAGAACACTCCGAACCAGGGAGTTATAGAGATAAACAATAGCTTTAGTATCAGTGACATGCGTAGTATATCGTTTAAAAAAGGCTAGCAATCTGAAATCCTTCAGTACTATGTTATCAATGTGCAAATTAAAAATAACACCCAAATCATTGAAAGAAGTAACAACTTCTAGACTTACATCGTTTATAAAGTAGGCGGAATCAATGGGATTATTGTACCTATAAAATCGGACCACTTTACATTTAGTTTTGTTAAGAAGCAGGCAATTGATGCTGCACCATTCGATAAGTCTCTCAATGTCAGATTACAGTTGATTGGAGAAAACTGGTGAAAATAATTGTAATGCATATAAAAGATATTTAGATATTTTAAAACAAAGATACTATGTTGTTTATAAAAAGTAAAAATAGAATTGGACCGATATGCGAGCCTTGCGGGACACCCTACCTTACAACAACCTTATTGGAAACTGAACCACATATGTGGACCTGTTGAGGTTGATTAAATAAATATGACTTGATCCAATCAATGTAGTTTCTAGAAAAACCAATTTGCTGTAATTTTATTATTATAATCTGATGGCAGACACTATCAAACGCCTTGGATATATCTGTGTAGATAACATGAATCTGTTGACCGGTCTCAACTGATGTTATTAGGTAATTTTGAAATACCGCCAGATTTGTAGCCGCTGGGCGACTGCGATTTGCTCATGTTGCTCCCCCGAGATATAAAGTTTAAGTGATTCAAAAATGTCATCGGTGACAATTGCCTTGAACAACTTTGGTATGTGTGAAAGCAAAGAAATACCTCTGTAGTTTTTCACCGGATTTAAATACTGGCATAAGAGTAGAATACTTCCAAATTTCTAGAAAAGAATCAAGACTAAAGAACATTTGAAAAACTTTACAGAGAGGCCCAGATAACGACTGACAGAATCTTACCAAAAGAATGGCAGGTATTCCATCTGGACCAGCTCTCTTGGAAATATCTAGTGCCTTTATTTTATCACTGATCTCCGTCTCTGTAAAACGATGTATGCACAGTGATCTTCCAGAAGAACTTATGGACCCGATCGTAGTTACGTCTATGTTTGAGTGATTAGAATAGCAGGACTGAAAGTGAGCAGCAAAAGTATTGGCTGTGTTGTTCGAACTAGTAATTTCTTCCCCCTCACAATACATGATATTGGGCAAAACTTCTAAAGCTTTAAACAAACGACCAAAAATATTTGATATTTTGAGTGATAAGTAGTTTAGTCTGTGTGACATATGTAAGGTAACACATATCAGTTCGAAGTTTAACCTCACCTCGGATATTAGAATAGGCTAAAAGTCGACTTGTTGTTCAGTGCTTTATATTTTTTGTAAAGGCGATTCTTTTACGCAATAAGAAAAGAAACCAACAATAATCCTCCATTTTTGCTGGATCCCATCTGCGTTAGTAGCGTTGCGTTGCTAGTATAGCTTGCTAGAACCTTTCTCCTTGCTCGTCACTAACCGCACCCTAATTTTCGGGAAAAAAATTTAAGAGTAAAAATACCGAAAGTGTTCTTAAGGAAATGCAAGAGCGTTCTATAAGAGAGAAAAATATAATCGTTCATAACATGGCTGAAAGTTTATCCAGTAATGCTGAAGCAAGAGTCAACCACGATTGCTCCGAAATAAAAACTATGTTGAACTTAATCAATATTGAATGTGCTTCCTTCAAGACTGTTAGGTTGGGCCGAGTGGGTGATCGACCACGCCCGCTGCGTATTGTTTTCGAATCATCAGATACAGCCAAAAAATGTTTACAAAACAGAAGACAGTTAATAGTGAGTGAATCTGCTCTTCGTATTAGTGCTGACATGACAATCTCTCAGCGTAACTACATAAAAAAACTGCACTCGGAACTCTCAAAGAAAGGAAAATGGTGAAAGCGACCTTATTATACGATACTTTCATGGGATTCCAAAAATAATAAAAGACAGACGTCCTCCAAAAAACGGCAACTAATAAGCTGTTAGCTCCAGAACGCTGGTGGCATTTCCTCTAAATTAAAGGATCTACGTAGGAAAGCTTGCCTTAGTACTTATGATGTTTTACTTATAGTTGAAACTTGGCTCACCGATGGTCACTCGGCCAATATATAGGTCAATATCCCTGGATTCGACACCTATCGAACTGACAGGAACTCTGAAACAAGTTTAAAATCTAGAGGTGGTGGAGTACTTATCGCCATTAGAAACCAGCTTAAATCCAAACAACTCAAGACCACTGTCAAATCCGTTGAGCAACTGTTCTGTTCGTTATCTCAGGGAAACAAAAAATTAATTTTTGGTGCAGTTTATATCCCCCCTAATTCCCCTCATGAGGTTTACAGTGACCATTGCCGGGCTGTGGGTGACATAATCGAGGCGAATCCTGGTCATGCTCTTGTGCTGTTTGGTGACTACAACCTCCCTAGTGCCATATGGTCTAATGAAGCTCATAGTGTTAGTGTTAAGTGTTCTCCGCTGTCGGCTGCTAATCTTGTAGGTGACTCTTTTAGCTTTCTTAATTTATTTCAAATGATAAATATTCCTAATAATAATAATAATAATATCTTTCTTGACCTGTGCTTTACAAATTTAAATGATATTGTTGTGCAATCCGCTGATGATCTATTGTTAAATACTAGTATCCATCATATTGCTTATTCCTGTGACATTCCTCTCTCGACTTCAAATGAATCATTAAAATATAATTTAGAATATTATGACTTCAAAAATAGCAACTTCCTAGCTTTAAATGATTTTTTTGCTTCAGTCGATTGGGAAATACTGCTTGACAAAAATGATATCGATGAGGCAGTTAATGGGTTTTATAATATAATATACCAGGGTATTTCACAATTTGTACCCATTAAAAAATTTAAGAGCTCCAATTTTCCAACGTGGTTTTCCCCTGGTCTCAGACGACTTATAGTTGAGAAAAAAATTATGCATAAACGCTATAAGAATTCAAATTTGCCTGCTGACTATGTGCTGTTTTCGCGGCTTAGAGAGGAGTGTGGGGCTCTAGAACAAGAGTGTTATCAATCTTACGTGCACAGAATGGAATCAAATTTAATTAATAACCCAAATGAATTTTGGAAACATGTTAATAATTTTAAACAATCAAACGGATATCCAAACTGTATGCACTTTGATAACAGAGCAAGCAATAATGGTGAAGAAACGGCAAATTTATTTGCCGATTATTTCTCAACCGTGTATACAGATGCCTCTTATGAAATACCTGAATACTATCCTACCCTTTCTCAGGTACTTAATTTAAATGAAGTAAAGATAGATTTAATTGACATATTTCATAAAATAATATCATCTAATCCGAAAACATCCTCTGGTCCCGATGGGGTACCCCCTATCTTGTTAAATAAATGTGTCTGCACATTAAGTAAACCACTACACTTTCTTTTTAATCTTTCGCTGAATTCTGGAGTATTTCCTGAATTCTGGAAGCATTCATACATTACTCCTATTTTTAAATCTGGTAATCGCAGCGACGTTACAAATTACAGAGGCATCTGTATCCAGTCAACCATTCCAAAGTTGTTTGATTCATTGGTGTCTTCTTCGCTGTCTTGGCGCTGTAAAGGCGTAATTATGGATGAACAATTTGGTTTTCAGCCTGCTCGGTCTACCCTAGCTAATCTATTAACTTATGTGAACCACTTGCTGAACGCTTTCGAGAGGGGATATCAAGTTGATGTTATTTATACCGATTTCTCGAAGGCGTTCGATAGGGTGAATCATGGTCTATTACTGGCTAAACTTAAGGCACTAGGGCTAGGTGATCACATTCTTAGATGGCTAAGTAGTTTTTTAACTGGGCGGACGCAAAGTATTAGAATTAATAATTTTATATCAAATCAAATTTTAGTACCGTCAGGCGTCCCGCAAGGCTCCCATTGTGGACCCATATTATTTATTTTGTTTGTTAACGATTTAAGATTCTTTTTACCACATAGTTCTTTTCTTATGTATGCTGACGACCTTAAAATATTTAAATACACATCTACTTCTCTGGATTGCCAATGTTTGCAGTCAGAGGTGACCTTATTTGTTCACTGGTCAAATTTAAATGGTTTAAGTTTAAATACAAGTAAATGTTCATGCATTACCTTCTCAAAATCACGTAATTCTATTCAATTTGATTACATCATAAATGGCACTACACTTGAAAGAGTTCATGAGGTTAAAGATCTTGGTGTTTTGTTTGATTGTAGATTAACTTTTAATGGCCATATCATGAGTGTGATACAGCGAGCATCTAAGTCTTTGGGTTATATTTCTAGATTTAGTACTGATTTCTCATGTCATGTCATGAAATTATTGTATTGTTCGTACGTAAGATCGATTCTGGAATATGCAAGTCCGGTGTGGTCTCCTTTTTATGAGATTCATATCAATCAAATAGAAAATGTTCAAAAAAAATTTTTACGAATATGTAGTTTTAAGCTGGGAATACCCCAAATTGATAATCATTCAAATTACAACCGTGTTCTTAGTATTTTGGGTATGTGTTCACTTCAGGGCAGGAGGTTGCAGGCCGATATGTGTTTTTTGTTCAAATTAATTAATGGGCATGTTGACTGTTCTTATTTACTAAGTAAAATATCTTTACATGCCCTACATCGAACCCGTTCCAATTTTTTATTTTACCCAGAAAACGTCACCCGAAATTATGGCTTGCATAGCCCAATTAATAGAATGCAACGTAATTTTAATAAGTATAATCTGCCAATCCATGGCTCAGTTAGTACCTTTAAAAGTGCCGTGAGACGTCTGACATCATAGACGTAGAGATTATTATATTCTTAAATGTCATTAATAATTAGAATTTTTGTGGTAGTATTTCTTATTGTAATTAGTTTTAGTAATTAATTAACGCAATGCTTTACTGTTTATTATTTCTTATGTAAAATGGTATATCCGTAAATAAATAAATAAATAAATAAATGGGAGGGCAAAAAGTGTATTTTTGGGGATGCGACAGTCCATCCAAAAACGTTGTCTTTTACACCACAGTCGCAAAATGGCTGTAAACTAGTGTTAAGAATCACGTTTACAAAATTTTTACTCCTCATATATTTAGGTTCTATCTCATCTACCGATGGCCCCCAATTTTAAATGGATATTTGAATGCCCTCATATTTTGGAAATGATTTACACGACTTTTCTTTCCATTTTTGATTTTTTTCTTTAAAATAGTCACTAAGAATCAAATTACATTCTATTAATAATAATATTACTTATTAACGTAATTTACAACACGCACGAAAATGAGAAAAATGAAATATATTTCAAACATCTTTAAAAATAAAAACAAAAACAAAATATTATTAGTTAACTCTCTAATAATAGCAAACAGTCAAATAAACTATCATTAGTCATTACAACAATCTATAAAAAAATGTGGTAGTTTCTTTATAATAATTACATATGGATCAATCTTCCCCAAAAAATCGTTTTTAACATTAATGGTCAATAAATAATTTTAGAGATCCTAGCCCAAAGTCGGTCTCAAATGGTTTATTTAGTATTCCGTTAAGAAGTCAGAATTAAGAATATTTATTATTTTGGCGCCTGATCCAAATTTGTCTCCGGATTCAGATTTTTCCCCGGAGTCTTCGAACTTCTTGTCCCCAGGGCCAGTCCAGCACAACTAGCACTTATGGAAGGGCTTGGAGTTAGCTAAACAAAAATAATTAGTATTGTCATGTAGAATGTGTTAATAACGCCAATATTATGTAGTTTTATCCTATTTAGGAATGACTTCTAAGATAACTAACTTTTTTCTTTTCAGGTAAGCCTTTCAAAGATACAGTAAGCTGGTAAGTTTCATTCAATATAGGCAATAAGGTTATTTATTTTATTAATAATAATACTCGTAGTAACATTAACCTATTCAATTTGCCATTATATTTTTAACGAGGAATAAAACATTTAACAATCGTCGAAGTCATATCATAATGCGACCTATTAGCTTCCGATGGTTCGTGTTAGTTAAATATTCAAAATTTTAACGAATGATATGTTGGTTGTAGATATATACACATTTGTAGTAATTATGTTCATTACAATAAATCATTCAAGGTCTTCTGTTTACATATTTTACAAATAACGAGGGTCCGCATTAATATAATAATAATATAGCTTTATTAAACATATTTATTTTGATCATACAATTAGAATTTAGTAAAACTAGTTTGAAATTAAAAATAGTATTTATAGTTATTTAGTGACCGAAATTTTCGATAAATAAAATATACGATTAATATACAAAAACTTTTTAAAATAATTAGTATTATCATAATAATAGCTTAAATTTAAATACTTCCAATTATAATGTTATTATTACTTATATAAATTATTTTATATAGGGAATGTACACTTACTCCAAGTTAATGTTGCCTTAGGTACAGGGTTTTTGGTTATAAATGCGTTATTATTAACTTTCGTATATTTTCTAAAAATCAAAAAAAAAAGTTAAAAACAAAAGTTTCTTCTAACAAATTTACAGAGTGTAGTTTTCTTTAAATCAACATCAAATTTGATTTTTTAAATAATACCCTGTATATTATACATTCATCAAATTGATTTCTTCGTGCTGAATATAAATATACAAGGTTTGATTCTTTTATCCGAGAAATTTGAGAAAAACCCGGAAATATGAAGCAATGTATTCCCATTGTCTTCACTGTGTAGAAGAAAGTTTTCCGCTTGTCTAACACATTGGCAGGGTTTTTGTCAAATTTCTCATGTGTCTTTAAATATAAAAAAACGGTTATATTTATAATCAGTAACAAGAGAACCATTTGATGGATGTATAATATACAGGGTGTAACATTTAAGAAATTAAAATTGATGTTTATTTTAGAAAAACTAAGTCTATATATCTGCAAACTATACTCAAATAACATTTTGTTATATCAATACAAATACGAACGGTGGATGGGTTTATAACAATGTTGAAAATATCGTCCTTGAGTCTTTATTTGTTAACCAATTATAACTATTTGTTTATTCCGGGAGGCATTGTTTAAACAATAATTCTACAAAAGAGAGCAGATAACTCTCTCTACGAGAGTTCGTTTTGTTCGCCGTGACTACTACAATTTGCAGTTGCTTACGGGTTTGAAATTTGCAAAATATAGCCGTCAAATGTGGCGCCAAAAGATATATTAATTTGTTTATGATTTCAACGGTTTATAAGTTTTACACACACACATGTGGTTGATAAAGTTGGAAAATTTAGTCTAATTCTGTGGATGTCCGTGAAAAAACAAAAATCGTCATTTTCGTTTGTATTTTTTTCAGGCCGCATTTAAAGAGTTATTACAAAATACATTTTACATTTTCATAGTTACTTTTCCTCCTCTACAATATGGTATTCAGATTTAAAATCCTACGTTCATCTTCGAGGTCTCATCATCAACTTCATTTTTTAAATAGAAACCTGGATTTTTTATTTCATGAGGAAAAGTAGCTATAATGATGTAACATTTATTTTGTAATATCTTTTCAATTGCAGGTACAAAAAAAATGACGTTTTCAGTTTTTTACGGATATCTTCGCAAGCAGTGCGAATTTTCCAACTTTGTCAACGGCATATTATCCGACCTTAAATTGCGGGAGTTTACTCTAATTTAACCAATCTCGTATATCTTACCGTTTTTGAGATGCCAGTGCCATCCCTTCGAAACATATATATATATATATATATATATATATATATATATATATATATATATATATATATATATATATATATATATATATATATATATATATATATATATATATATATATATATATATATATATATATATATATATATATATATATATATATATATATATATATATATATATATATATATATAGAAGAAAAAAGTAAAAAACAATTTAGTCTTTTTGGTTCTGGATTTTGTGAGGATGCAGTCAAATAAAAGAGGCCTAGTGTACGAAACTCTTTGTTGTACGATCTAGCTTTCGAAAGTGCTTATTCTCTTCTTCAGGATCTTTCTGAATTTAAGTTAAGAAAAATTGCTTATATATTTTAATATAAGTCTATAATATCTGGAAAATATCTGCGGAACCACGAAGTAGGTAAAGACTTATAATAAGATGGATATAGAATCTATGTTCTAAGGATGCAACAATAAAGTTGCGAATCGTCGACTATTCAAAAAAAGATTATTTTTTTACTCGATCCAAACTCTAAATAACACACCACTTTAACATAACAACAAGAGGACGGCTAATGAAAACCATCTAGAAACTTAATATCTGGGAAATATCTGCGGACCAACGGAGTAGGTAAACACTGATCATATGGGTTTCATGCAAGATATCGGATCTATAACATCCACAATTTAAATAAAGACTTGTTTTTTTTAACTTAAAATTAACTCCAAATAATACTATTTTTTAACATTGTTCCATTATATTGGATTTTTACCAAAATATTACCAGGTCATCCTATATGACCCTACATTTTTGGTGAAAGTCAATCGGGTAAATAGTTTTTAAGCTACTCCGCGAACTGAGAGACAGACGGACCGACGGAATTGATAAAACATATTTTTTGGCATCTAGGGACGCCAAAACGTGAAGATATGTAAAACCTGAGAGGATGTCTACGATTACAAACAATTTATTTTCGCTATTTTGTTCGGCCATCTTGAAGTAGTGCCACAATAATTTTACTAGTTCACCCCTATACCACAATTAGCTAGGACACACAATTTGAAATTAGTCCATTAAGTAGTTTTTCAAGCTGAATTTTTTTATATTTTAATAAGCCGCCATCTTGGACTCGTACCAAAATGATACCAGTTGACTGACAGACAGACCCACCGACAGAATTGAGAAAACATGTTTTTCGAAATCTAGGGACCCTGAAACATGAAGATCTGAAACAATCTTTGAGGGTGATTTTTTTACGATTGGAAATAAAAAGCGAACTCGTGCCCCTACATACACCCAGAACAGCAAATAACATGAAGCTGAAATATCTGCAAGCCGCAGCGTGCCGTAAACTGATAACGCCGAAGTGCATTCCCCTTCTCAGTGCAAAAGTGAGTTAAAATTAAACAAATCCATTACACAACATAGATGCGCTATTGTAGAATTTAAATTACTTAATGTATGGAACGACACAATTAAACACTAAAGCACAGGATTTATTTATTCTTAAGTTTTAGTTAACATGGTTTTAAAATTGCATGAACTAATGCAGAGAAGTAGCTGTCAGTGCTGGTACATCGCTATTGCTATAATTCGGTGAATCGTAGTAGGTGGGATCCAAAAAAACAAGGAAAAAACTTTGTATTTTGCGCCTGTTTATTTCTATCGAACGGTTTCTACGGAAAGCTACGGCTTCAGGCCCAACGTGGGGATAACTGTCTTGATCAGCTGTGACGTCAATGATGCGCAGGTGCGGTAACAGGACTGAAAGTTGACTAAAGAAATCTATTAGATAAAAAACCAGCAGAAATAGAAGCAAGAGGGCTCTAAAGTAGTAATTAATTATATGTGCGTTTGTTAACACGACATAAGCGTAACAACACTTATGAAAATCAGCGACGAAAAAAAATTGTCGTATAAAACAATTTTTGCTTAGATTATTAGCTCTGGGGGGGGGGGCATTTGTCCTTTTCGTCCCCCCCTAAATACGCCACTGGAGATGTCCTAAAACCTGCAGCTGCCCTTGCCTTTTCCCTTGAGTCCCAACACGAATCTGCTATTTAGTAGTATATTAAATTTGGGGAGTTTCAGCTCTTAATGTTAATAATCATAACTTCATTCATTTAAAAACAAAAAAAAATCCTGATCCCAGGTATCCCATATATATTTTTCTAATACGCCGAAAAATACCTTCTACTTGAACACCAACAGTATAGATGTTGTTATTTAAAAGTTATAAACCGATGAAATTATAAACAAATTAATATGTTTTCGATGCCATTTTTGACATGTTATTTTGCAAATTTCTATACCCTAAATCATTGCAAATTGTAGTATCAGTCACGGAAACAAAATGGACTCTATATCTCCTCTTGTTTGCAGCAGAATTATTGTTTCCGGGATAAACAAATAGTCAGAACTTGATAACAAATGAAGTCACGGGGACGATATTTTGCACACGTATTTGTACGAAGTTTCAAATCTGTATGTTGCAAAATGTAAATGTTATTGACATTTGCAATCTACCACTTTTAAAGAAATCATTTTTTATAGGACCAACCTATTTTAATATACCTAGAAGAAAAAAAATAGTTTTCCGGACATTAGGCCATTGTTTATGTATTTTCACCAACTATTTTGTTTTTTTGAAAAACAATATTATTTAGATGTACTTAAATAATTCGTCAGTTCACTTATAACATGTCATAAATGATGTTTGTACTAGTTTCATGGTCTGTTATTCTGTGATCGGAAGAGTGTTCATTAGATTGACAGCACTTAAGGTCCATGCTTCCTGGATACATCGCTTATGCTAGCACTCAAGTAGCTTATTCTCGCAAAATAGGTGAAGATATCGCCTGGAGACTTCCATTAAGGTGGCGATATTAGTTCAGCGCTCTCGTAGAATCAATTCATTGATTACAGAAACAGCAGAACAGCACATGGTAAAAAGGTCTTCTTGTTCGCAACTCCTTCGAAGAGTTGCAAAAGTCTCCTTGCGTGGAATCCTAGGACCTTTCTAGCAAATTCTCTGCTATTTTTTTGATCCCATTTTTAAATTCAACTTTATAAATTAAAAAAATATTTATTGTTTAAAATTCGGCATAAGCACAAATATACACAAAAGGTCAAGGTACACTGTCTCCAGTGATCTCTATAACCTAGCCCTGCTTTTAAAGTCACCACCTATAAACTTAGATATATACGCAAAAAATAGTCATTAAAACAAATTAAAATCAAAATCACGACTTATTATCACAGGCAACAGAATTTCCTGCTTCAATCAAAGTAGCCTTTGTTACATTCGGTATATTTTTCAATGCATTAGTGACAAACGGAGCCAGAAATGAAAAACTGGATTGAAAAGCCATGGTTTTATGAGACGGAGTATTAAGAGTTTCGCGCACCCTTCTCAGTTCTCTTTGATGGATATTAGAGCGAAGTGTAAGTTTAGCAAAAAGACACTTGGGTATTTGAGTATTCAGTATTTGACGTACAAAACAGGTGATCAAATCTGATCTCATTCAATTTATAAAAGTTCAGACCGCGAATATATGGAGAAATATGTGCAAAGCGTGGAACATGAACTATAAAACGTACACACTGATTCTGCATCTTTTGCAATCTCGAGCGACTTTCATTTTCAAATCAGCATAATGAAAATGAGAAAAAACGCATTTTTTTAGTGACTCTATCCAACAAGTTCTTAAAAGGATAAAGGCTCTTCAAGCTTAGATAGACCTTGGGACAAATATCCGAAACATGCCTCTCAAATTTCAATCTTGAATCAATCGTCAGCCCTAGATTCTTAATAGACTACCTAAAAGACAGCATAAAGATGGATGTAGCAGGATTTAGGAATAGACTGTATGTCAGCAATGCAAAGAGAAAAAAGTAAAGGACCCAGGACTGAGCCCTGCGGAACACCAGAGTCAATTGACCTTAAATTAGATTCAGCTATAGTAGTATGTGAATTGAATATAACTTTTTGTTGGCGACCAAAAAAATAACCTCGCAATTCAAGTTGGACGTCCTCTTTAATGATATCTACCATTGATGCAACTGATATTAGGTTCGCAAAATCAAAATTATCAAAGTTTATTGTCTGTAGAACTTAATATCCACTGACAGAATTCAGTAGCCATATTTTGCATACTTCGGCCTATTTAGCTCCTGCTCTAATTATAGAAAATTTCTGATTATATTTTAAGTGTGTTATAAGACGTTCCTTTTTGTTATACCATTACAATTTTATCTGAATATATTTCAAAAACTAATAAAAAACTTTGAATAAATAATAGAAACATAAAAACCATTCATTCCAATTTCTGTAAATTCATTAGTTTTAGAACTCTAGATAAATCATACGGAATAATTGCAAAATTCTTTAATTGAGGAAGCGCTTAGTGTTTTTTTTTAAGATGTTAAAAGCGCACAGTAACGGAACAAATAAAATGTATAATGGGATGCCTTGATTGTAAAATTGTTCTTTTATTTTATGGTTATTTTAATTTTTTAAGTGGTTTGGTATAAACTAAAATTACAGTTAGTAGATTTTTTTTATTGGGAAGATTTATATTATCATTTTAGAATCGTCGTCTAGGTCGACAACTTTTGTTTGCTGAATCATTATAACAAAACCAGAAAAAACTTTGCATAAGGGGTGTTCTTCGTTTACATATATTGGTATCTTTTTGTGTCTTTAGGGTGCTGTTGCAGTGCGATATTACAGTATCTAGTCGGACAGGCATTACGTAGTTCGGTAGACTACTAAAGTATGCTTTCGTCGTTATTAATTTGGAATTAAAGTGTTTTATTATTCGGCCATTGTTCTGTTACCTATTTTGCAGTTATTTATTTGTACATGGTGATCCAATAATGAAGAAAGTCAGATGTAGCACGGGAAGCGTCAATGAACTTAAAGGATTGTAAAATTAACCTTGCTTTTTTTGTAGAGGAGAAAAAGTGACAGTGGTAAAGTGAAATTTATTTTTACCTCTCATTTCAATTAATCCTAAAATTCTAGGAAAACCAAAAAATTGGAAAACACAAGGCTCCAATAGAAACTTTAGTAATCGTGCATAATTGTAAAAGAACAAAATTTAACAAAGGAACAAAGGAAAAAAATCACATAAGCTTCGGAAGAAAATAAGTAAAGCTATTGCGAGGCAGGGCAGGACTGGTTTGGGCAAAAGATTAAACGTTGCTTCAGTGAAAAAACAAAAAAAAATTACGAAATGAACTAACAACTAACAACAAACATATTTAAAATCACTGAAAACTACTTTGGCAAATGCTTAAACTGCAGGCCGTCATTGTCAATACAAAGTTGCAATCTTTCGTGAGGTGATTGGACTGCAGCCTCCACTTCTGTTATAGAGATACCTTGAATGGTATTCCTAATAAGGTAAATGTACACCTTTCACCGGTACCCCTAAGCTTTTCCCTCAGAAAAAAAGGTTAATATTAAGGTTTGTAAGTAAAAACTCAATTTTCTTGTTAAAAATCCTGTGTGATGTTCTTATTACCGACCATTTTGGCTCCTACCGACTGCCATTTTTTGTCCTTCATGGTTGACTTACGTAAAAATAAAGGATAATAAATAAATGAAAACAATTGATTTCATATATATTGGGACATGATTGACACATAACACTTACTAATTATAAGAACCTACCATTAAGAGTACATTGGTGGAATTAGGCGGCGTATGGACATAACTATAACTTTTTTTACGGAGTCTTGGAGCTAAGGAGTAAATGTTATATAACTAAAAATAGTATGTTTCTATAAAATATTATTTTATTTAGCGGGATTATGAACCCATATTTTAGCATCCGGTTGTTCAACGGGTTCGATACACAGAATTTCAATTTTTCCATGATTTTGTGGCGTAGGTGCCGTTAGATCAGAATCGTCGATTAACTCTTCGTTTTCCATGTCCATCCACACATTTTCGGAATAATTCAAGCCTAGATCTAAGGAATCGACATCCAAAAGTGGTCAAATATTGGTTAGGATTGTGTCGTGCGCAGTAATAACATCATCATTTGGAACAGTAGCTGATGTGCCTTTTTCCTTTACTATTTTCCAAAAATAGAGTAAACTCTTGTCCTCTTTGAACCACTGCAAATCAATCTGCTGTTTATAAATTCTTTAAGATTCATATGATCCAATTGTCGTTCGATTTGTGATAAAGTAATGGAAGAATTTGGTGCACAATCAGTTGAATTCTGATTTGGCATATTGTTTGTTGCTACTTTAAGAAGTAGTTTAGAATTACCAATATTATTTTGTTCAAACCGGAATAATCCGCATGTCCGAAACATCCATTAATTTTTAAGAGACCTCTACATTGCCAAAAATTTTACGCCAAATTTCGACCGACCGGTCGATAATACAGTCAAAATCATGGTCGTAAGTTTTACCGACCATTGGTCGGTCATAGGAAACCGATAAGAGTTTGGGTCCTATTTACCGATCTTTTTTATCGATTTAAACAACCTTTTGAGTTAGACTGGGCAAATATTTTTATGGTATTGGGGTAATATTGGATAATCTGTGTTATAAAACGTTTTTATTATAAGTATTGGCGCCAAAATAATCTTAATATTTGCAAATTTATATCAGACACAAATATAACATTTGGCGTTTAAACTAAAAATTTTACTGTTTTTATACACTTAAAATGAAGGCATATAAAAATATTTAAGTGGTCGGTAATAGCTCTATAAATTCTAAAAGTTATTATTTACATGAAAAAAAAAGTCCTTATCCTTTAATATTCTTTCAATAAATAAAAAATTTAAAAACATAAAGTGCACTCTCCTGATTCCGACCGACTGGTCAGTAAAAAAGACATTTTCTATAATGACTGCCCCATCACCAACTAATTATTTTTTATTAATTATATCATTATTTGTAATAAAATATAAGATTTTAGCATAAAAAATTAATTAAAACATTATATTTAATTTATGTAATTAACGTATTTTTCGGCGAGTTTTCGCGGCGGGAAGTTCAGATATTAAAATTTCAAATTTGAAAGGTTAAACTGCCAACACCTGACTGTTTTAACGTGAAAAATATGTGATGGTCGGTAATAAGTACTAGGTCGGTGATAGGTACACTTACCTTACGGTCCACCATATCGTTTCTTGTAGTAGGTCGAATCGCATATGCTAATTTTTTTACCTTAAGTAGTTTTCAGTAATTTTAAATACATTTGTTGTTAGTTGTTAGTTCATTTCGTGTTTTTTTTTATTGTTTCACTGAAGTAAGGTAGAACTCGGTTTTATCTTTTTGCCTAAACCGAACCCTGCCCTGCCTTGCCCTAGCTTTAGCTAATTTATTGTGAAGCTTATGTGATTATGAAACTGAGTTTTAGTATATTTTGTTTTGTTCCTTTGTTAAGTTCTGTACTTTACAGTTATGCAAGATTACTAAAGTTCCTATTGTAGCCTTATTTTTCCAGTTTTTTTTTGGTTTTCCTAAAATTGTATGATTCATTAAAATGAGAGATAAAAATAATTTCCACTTTGTCATTATCACTTTTACTGCTCTACAAAACACGCAAGGTTAATTTTCCAATCCGACGTTTTATTCGAGAGACAATCATCAACTTTCTTAATTTAAATGTGGACCTGGATTTTTTTATTTCACTGCTCAGTGCCCTTTATAACTACCCTATAAATTGTGATATAAAAGTCATAGCGTAACATTTGATTTTTTTGAGAAAATCAGCATTATTTGGAGAATCGGAAAAACGACATCTAGTGACCATTAACAAAGTCATTACAGTACAGTTTATGGCTCCACGAAAAGAACAAAAGAAGCACCTTTTTTCGACACCAAGTTGAATAAAATCGGTTCATCCAAAACAGAGATATCTACATTTGAAAGTAAAAATGTTTAACCTCCCCTACACTACTTTTTGAAAATAGACAAAAACGGTCTGAAACAAAAAAGTGCGTAATTTGTTTAATAATACAATGCTTATATAGAACATTATGAAAATTTATGAGTAAATTGGCATTTACACTTTGTGTTGCCTTTACTCTCCAGCCGACCTCCTCTATTATTGGACCACCCTGTACTTTGTAATACGTATTTAGCGAAGAAAAACTTCATTAAGAACCGAGTTAGAAACCATCGATGCAGAATTTCTTAATATGTCCTGAAATAAAAGCATTTTGGAAAAAATGCATCACTAGCTATATCAAATGTAAATATTGAACGCCTTCTGAGAGAAAGAAACTCCCCTTCACTTTATAGTTCAGGCACCTCGAACGCTCGTTACCATTTTATGCGGTAAACGGGTATTTTTTCCCAATAGCAAAACTTTAAAGTCCATAAAAAATGTCTGGGTAATAATTTTAAAACAGACCGGTTTTAAATTAACAACAAACTAGCAATAACTCAGGAATATACCCACGATAAATCATCAACAGTGGCACCACATACCCGTTGGTTTATAGCTGCTAGACGCTACTTTCCTTTTAAATATAAATTGGAAGGATATATGCGGATCAAATACAGCTGCAATTTAAAATTATTTGAATTAAGTGAAATGAATGAAAGTAAAAAAAATAACTTTTATATCCCAGATGTTTTTGGTGCATCCTGTATACCTCCAAAAATGTTTAAAATGCAGCTCTATCTGATTCGCATATGCTCTTCAAGTGATATTTAAAAAGAAAGTACCGCTTAGCAGCTAAACACCGACGGGTATGGCGTAGGGATGGGCGTTTTATCGATATATCGATAGGTCAGCGACATATCAAATAACAATAGGTAAAAATATGTGCCGATAGGTGAACAATAATGTCGATAAGTAACTGATAACATCGATAGGCAGCTAAGAACATCGATAGGTAGCCGAAAATATTGATACGTACGGTGACACGAATTACATATTTAGAGGCAAACTAAGCGCCAAACGAAAGTAAGGACCTTTTGCTCTTCAATAATTTTGTCTCAATATTTAATAAATATTGTTAGGCTCGACCAAAACGGTCGGTACCAGAAAAACATATTTCTTTATAATTCTGTACAAGGCTTTAAATTATATTAATTACATTTTAGTTATTATGGAATTAAAAGAGTGTTGTATAATTCAATAAAATCAGCGTTTCTTCTTATAGTATTTTATATTTATATATAATTTATCGGTTGCTCGCATTACCATTAAGTTACGTGCACATTGGCCGGAGCCATACGAGTCGTATGCGCCGAAAGAAATTAATATTTACAAAATTTGTATTTGTGTAAGGTCCTTAAAGCTAGCCCCCAAAGTATTTCGGATTGGCTTAAATTTGGTATTGCTCATTAGTGCTTCGTTAGTGTTTCTTAGTGATTTATTTGGTTTCGTTATATTGATTTTTTTATTTCAATGTCATCTTTATTTTAAGGTCAGTCCCCAAAGTTTTTGTATTCAATCCAAACTAGGTGTCGACATTAGTATTGATGATGTTGATTACAAGATCGAATGTTATTCTAAACGGAATGAATTATTACACTTTTACTTTTGATATGTTATTTTGAACATCAATGTATTTTGTTATAATCTATAAAATCATAATATATATTTTTTTATAATTAATTGTGGTTTCAATACTTCCTATAGAAACATTCTTAAAAAACAAAATTAAATAGATAGAGTTATCCCAAAAAAAGAAGCAAGATATCCAATTATTGATTCATATACAAAATTTAAAAAACACTAGTTTTAGTTTAGAAAAAATTTTGGGGACTGATCTTAAAATCAAAATAAGGGAATATTTTCAAAATTCAGCATCCACTAACCGAATAGCGGATAACTTCAAAAAATTTATACACGGACTTACAAATCTTTGTGAATTATAAGTGACTTCATTTAAGGGACTTATGAATGAATTTTAAGTTTTTTAAGCTATATATGGATTATAATCTTTTAAGTGACTAAAGAGGAATCTGAAGTCTTTAATGATATTTTTTTGGTGATTTTAATGTCTTTAATATGACTTTGAAGTTTTTTCGTGGACTTTAAGTGAATTTTAAAGTCATCTAGAATATTTTAGGTTAGGTTTTCCAAGGATATTTTCTAGAAATAAAAATCCCTTGTTTAATTTTGTAACATGCTTTAGTTATATACTCGGTTATATATAAGGTGTTCGGGTGTGCCTCAGGACAACATTCTAGAAGTTGTCTAAGAACAATTATTAGTACCGGTATTTAAACCTGTGATTGAAATTTTTTGGTACTTGCTAATGAATTTAAAAAGTTCATTTAATTTAAATTATTTAACTATGTTAGGATTTATATTTATGTTTTGCTTTGTTGTTTAATAACCTTGTCTATCATAGTTCGAATTACTAAGGTAATATTTGATGATAAATATATTTTTAGAAATTAAACAATGTGTGTGTTCAGAAGAATAAATTGACACAGGATAATATAAAAGCTACTTTTAAGCATCTGACATGTTCACGTTTTTATGAAATTTAACATAAGCTACTTTTTAACAGAATAAAGTGTTTTGCAAAAAATCGATAGTATTAAAACACATGTACAGTGTAGTTTTTTCTATATTTTGACATGCGTTTTCGCCTTTTATTTTTTGAGATACAAAAAAGTGTAAATGATATTTTAAATATAAGACAAATAACAAAAGAGCATCGAAAAGCTGCGGAAATTACGCAACATGTAATTTTTAGATGGGTTAGCTCGGGATAGCCTCTAATTTTTAATATAATAAAAATCGGACTAGCTATGAATAATGTTAAGAAAAGTAACGCAAATGATATACTTCGACGATTTTGAGAATTTATATGGTGACAAAACAGATCCATTTTGTTTCTTTTAACGTTATTCATGGCTACTTCGATTTATATTGTATTCTTTTTTACCAATTTTTCCTAATATTTCAAAAATGGTTGTGGCCCGCACTTAAGTAAAATAACTCAACAAAATACATAGTATAGTTATTTTATATAAATTCACAAGCAACTTCTGAAAAATGGGAAATTATATATCTCTAAATACGGGATGTTACAAATTCAATGGACAAATTACCATTTGTTGGTTTGGTTTCACGTGAAATTTGAATACGAATAAGGCAAAAAAATATGCAGATAATATTCCATTAAAGAATATTTATGAGGATATCGGAGTAAATTTAAATTCTTTAAAAAATGTTTTCTGGATTTTTTGAAATTTTACACTTATGTAAGTGAAATGGGGTGAATTGTGTTTTTCCCTTTTATACAGTATCACTTCAACTAAATGACTTTTAAAAAGCTACTTTCGTCAAGAGCTTTCAAAAATAATTATCTAAAAACCAATTTCTGAATTTTTGGAAATTCCACTTGAGGTAAAAATGAGGCAGAAAGACTAAATTTTTGTTACTTTTTTACGATTTCTCTTCACCTAAATAATTTTTTAAACAATTTTGCCATTAAATTTTTAAAATCTAAAACCAATTTATGGATTTTTCGAAATGCAATCCTTAACAGGGTGATAAGGGGTGAATTGTGTTTTTAACTTTTTTGCAATATATCTAACTAAAAACAATTCTTTTGTGAGTGGCTTTCAAAAATAATTATTTAAAAATTGTTTTCCGAATTGTTCGAAATTTCACCCTTAAGGATCTTTATCTCTTTAAGTAAATGAATTTTTAAAATAATTCGTTCTCGCCCATAGCTTTTAAAAATAATTAAAAAGTTTCTGGAACTTTAAATTCCATCATTAAAGGGGTGAAGTAAATTGTGTTTTTACTTTTTTAACAATATCTTTTCAACTAAAAGAGTTTATAAATAATTCTCTATTCAGGTTTTCTAAAATATTTATATAAAAACCGACTTTTTTGAAACCCCACCCTTAAAGCGGTGAAATGTGTTTTTAAGTTTTTTTCAATATCTCTTCAACTAAATTAGATTTTCAAGATGATTCTTTCATCAACGGGTTTTAAAAATAATAACCTAAAAATCAATTTAAGGATTTCTCGACGTTTCGCAGTTAAGAGATGAGAAGGCGTGAAATGTGATGTTACTTTTTTAAAATACCTCTTTAAATCAATAATATTTTAAAGTGATTCAGTTGTCAACAGTTTTTGATAATAGTTATTTAATACGGATCTCTAAATTGTTAAGGGATGAAATATGTTTCTTCTTTTATACAGAGATTTAAAGGTGATTTTATAGCATGGCGTCTTTCACGGTTACCGAAAGGAATAATTTATGTATTTAGGCATCAAAACGGGAGACTAAAAATGTGGTTTATAAAAAAGCAATATGTAATTTAAATGGTTTCGCATAACCCTATTATCGTTTTTAAATATTAGCAAAGTCTGCTGATTAAATATATCCTGTAAACTTTGATATTAGCTAAGTCTATTTATTATTCTGTAAACTTCGATAATAGTTACTGTTAAAGACAAATTACTCGGTTCCCATTTTGATTTATAATACGTAAATCTCAAGTTACTTAAAAAAAACTCGGGAGACTTTGGTGCCTTTAAAATCCTCTATATGAATTTTAACTGACTTTTTGGGACTTCTTATTCTTTGTGGGGATTTTTGAGGGTTTTGAGGAATTTTAAGTGACTTCTAAGTTATCTGACTTATAAGTCATTTTTATAAAGATTTTCGCTAGTTTGTACACAGACTTACGGGGGTTATCGCCTCTCGGGACTAATGAACCTACTCAACAATATAAAGTACTAATATCGACACCTAGTTGGGTCGAAAAACTTTGAGGGCTGACTTAAAATAAAGATAATATTTACAAAAAAATAATATTTGCGAAACTAAGAAAGCACTAACGAAACCATATAAAGCACCAAGCAGCACCAATGAATGACACCAGATTTGACCGAATTGGAGATATTTTGGGGGCTAACATCACGGACCTATTTCTGCGTAGCTTCGTTTCGTGCGGCTTTGGATAGTCTGGGTCACCGCTTTCTTATTAATATTAATGTAAATATTATCTTGCGGAACGTAGGACGTGGGACAACGTGTATGCATTTACCTTTAAGCACCGGATTGCTCAAAAAGAATTAAGAGTGAGTCCAGTTTTAGTTGCCATTTTCTTATTTCTGTTTTGGAAACAACTTGTTTATATAGCATTAATATTAATAAGATAATATACTTATCGAATGAATGAGTTTTACTGTCTACCACGTTAGGAAAATATTTAATTATTCGATTGAATAAACTAAAGCATAAACACTAGGTAGTAAATATATGATTAGTGACTAATCTAAAGGAATAATATGAATGGTATGATATGGTGCAATGCATGCGATAATCTGGTATAGAAAATCCTGTTTCCCAAGTTGTGTGGCAGAAATACATGTATTATCTAAGAGCTTGTTATCGTGAGGTACTAACCGTTTGTTGTTTCATAATGTGGGAGCTTAGATATATAAAATTTGCATTACTAAGTACAGGTGTTCTTGAATTGATATTCAACGCGTTGTTCGTATTACCTTTTCGGTCGCTTTTTGAATAGAAAGTAAAGTAGAGGCTTGTAATATGAAATATTGTTTTTTAAAATCTGATTCTTTCTCGCTATGATTGGTAATTAAACATGTCACCTTATTAATCTTCTTCACTACCATTTAATTAAGTTTGGCAATTGTCGAAGCGCTTTAAAATAAGGCAATTTAGTTATTTTGATTAAAGATTTTTTAAAATGTATGTTACAAAAAAATAGTGGGGTAATATGGAATACTCCATAGCTTCAAATTTAAAGCTTATTAAAAAATCTACCTGCGAAAGTTATACAGGCATTTTTACGACAGTTCATTATAAATGTTAAAGACAATTTTCTGATAATATATGGAATATTTTCCAAATCACCCTCACCGCATATATCTAAGTTACGATGAAATTCTTATGTCATACACCCAAACAAGCCATATTTGTGGAATAGAAGAATCGTATATCTTGACTTCTCAAAACTATGCAACTAAACAAAATCTATGTTAAGTTTAAAAAACATAATAGCTATTTATAAGTACATTAAGTATGGCTTTATTGGACGGTTTTTTTTTATAAAATAGCGGATTTCGATAGATGTATTTGGAGTTATTATAGAGAAAGGGAAAACTCATGTATTCGTGAAACTTTGAAACAACGAGAGTAGTGGCGCCACACGTGACTACTGGAAAGATACATATATTGGCTTTATAATCCTAATAGTAATCGTATAAAAACAATCGTTTAATCACTAAATATGACTTACAATTGGAACGAATTTAGGTTTTGTATCATTGATTACTTTCCTTCCCCACTGATCCTTCATACAGCTGTGCAGATGATAACTTCATGTTCACTGCTACTGCTAGAAAGTATCCTCCAATACCTACACCATTTGTATGGAATATTCAATCCTTTAAATTAAAGATACCGTTGACGTAGTTAATATCGATTATGTGGGCATATTTATTTAAACAGCGTCAGTTGCAGTTTTGCCGACCATTTTACAAACCTAACCTTAAATAACTCCCACCGATAAGAAGAGCTACGTATCTCATTAAATATCGAAACCCCACAAGGGAACTTTCAACGTACGTCGTCAGGTCACATTGTGGGCGGTCCGTCCTTACTATCCTGCTTCTGCTCGGAACCAAAAATATCTGTTTTGCTTTAGCCGGTGGCGTCTGGTTCATATGAATTCTGGGGTTGGAGCCCCCCATATACAAGAATAAACGACAAACTGAATATTTCACTAAAAAATTACTTACGACTTTACTGTTAGTTTAGTCAGTGGTGGTTCCTACATAGGGTCAAATGGTTAATGACCACCCAGACAAAATGGACAAAAATAAAAATCGTCATTTATCAAAATTATTTTTCCGTTCCATTTCCATTGCATCAACATTATTTCTGGATACAACCGTATGTGTTATTGACAATCCCACGAAATGCAAACCTTTTACGCGATAGTTTTCCGCGACATAGTCATATAGGAAGCGGTTGGGCTGGCTCAAGATTTTGAGCCCGTTTGCTTAAATGGAGCTGAGAATTACCGCATTATTCAAAGCAAGGCGTATACTCCTTACGATAAGGAATACGTCAAATATTTCTGCATCTTGATCAACAACCGGATTGATATAATAGCTGCACTGGTGGTAATCTTTTATGCCATCGAAGAATAGAGGTAGAACCCAGAGCTTCTAAATCTCCCATTCATAGATATAATCTTAGAGTTCTTTATAATTTACCCATCGACAGTATTATATTTTAAAATATATGATTTTTTAATCAGTAAAATTGTATGCAGCTACCGGGTGTCGGTGTACGGTTTTCGATTTTTTCTTGAGTTTGTGATTTGTGAATTTAAATTTGATTGTCTTAATAATGTCGGATGATACTACACTGCGTCCGTTTTCGAAAAAATTTGTATAGTATAACATTTTTAATAAATTGGATTTTCGGAAACGTATGAAATTCCAACCAAATGGCATTTCTCGAAAAGACCTTACTAGTAGGAACAAAAATAAAGAGGTACACCAGAATTTTCGTAATTCTTTGTATGATTTGTCGGACTGGATATGCAGATGTGAGGTTAGGATTCTTTTATGTGCTTACTTTTTTCAGATGAATATTGTTATGGTGTAAAAATGGTTACAGACTTAAAACACCTTAAAGAAAGGGTTAAAAAACTTTCTTGCTCTGCAGATCATATGAACTGATCGGGTAAACATTTGTTTATAGCTTAATTGTGCATATAGAAATACAGTAAAAGACATTGACAAAAACCGGTACATCTTCAGTAAAATAATAGACTACATTAAATTTTGTGGGGCATTTGAACTAACTGTACGAGGACATGACGAAACCTCTAGTAATCCGGGCATATTCCATGGTATGATAGATTTTGTTTCTGAATTGGACGCAATTTTTAGGGACATTTAGAGAAAGACACATTTTTAAGGGTACCTCAAAAACCATTCAAAATGATTTACTCCAGTCAATGCTAGAAGTAATTTAAGAACAAATTAAAAATGAAATATAATTGGTTGAATATATCGCTGTGCAAGTTCATGAAACCACCGACAGTTCCAATAAAATTCAAATGGTACTAATAATTCGGTATGTTTTAAATAACATTGTTCATTCTTTAAACTTTTAAACCCATCTGGATTTACCGCTGAAATTCTGGCAAACATAATTCCTCGAGAACTAGAAAATTTGGGCATAAACAAAACACCTCAGAAAAGCATGTTTTCTATGGTTTATTACTACAGTAGTGTAAATATATAGAGAAATATTTTTTATTTCATTTGTTGTTATAGTACAAAAAAATTGTAAAACTTTTTTCCGATTTTATATTATTACCTATAACACAGATCACAAGCCGCCACTGAGTTTAGTTATAAGTTCAGCATAAGTTTAGTTTTGGGTGTGAATTAAGCGCGTATTATTATAAATACTTTGAGCACTAAAAATAATATTTTGCGAATTAAAATATGATGGACCGCCCAACTAATAAACCTAGGTATTTAAAATTATTAAAATTTAATTTACATGTTTTTTGCTTTATTACTACAGGTAAATATATGTGAATTATAGTATAGCGTATTATTATAAATACTTTGAGTATTATTATAAATACACTAAAAATAATATTTTGCGAATTAAAATATGATGGACCGCCCAACAAATAAACCTAGGTATTTAAAATTATTAAAATTTAATCTTACATTATAATATAAAGTTAGGCAAAATATATTAATTTTTTAAACATAATTTCTTTTAAGCATTACTATTTGCGCACTGTAATATAGAATAATAATAATAACACTATTTTTTAAGAATATATTTACATATTACTAGGAAATACCTGGCATGAGTTGCAATGCCACTCAATCAAAGAAAGTATTTGTGTTGTTGGGTTATAACCAGAAAAAATAACACCCTGTAGATTTTTTGTATTATGCTTATTTCGTAGATATTGGTCACCCTATATTGTGTACCAAATTTAATAAATTATCTCAAGAAATGTAAACGGTTCATAAAAAGTAAATAAAAAATATTAAAATTTTAACACCCTGTATTTTGGAAACGAAGCACTTTTGACACATCTTCATATGAACTTTTTATCTTATTCAATGTATATGTTCAGATTCCCGGTCCCGGTCTTTTTCCCGATCCCTTTCCTATTCAAAACCCTTCGGGGGCGTGCACACAACTATCCTAACGTAACCTAATATCAATTAGGCATTAAAAGCGCGCGAAAACGCTAGGATCGGATAGTGCCTATTTTAACATATTTAATGCGCGTATATTAATTTCAGGGCTATAATATTTTAACAGTTGTTCAGAAATTTTATTAGAGAGCTAATTGCATTTAGGAAAGTTTAATTAAATGATGGTAAATATACTAATCCATACGTAATTTTACTTAAATTTATGATATTTGTTTCGCATTTTTTTAAATGTTATATAATATCCATTTAATTATTGCAGGCTAATTATACTTAAACATAAGAGCGTTTATTTTCATTTAACAGCACAATGATTTTTGGATCGAATTTAATTTTTGGAAGTGTTGAAATTTTATTAATTGGATTTATCTATAACATAATGAAAGCAGCAAATGCTACTTATATTTAAAATAATGATCATTTAAATTGAAGTGTTTAGTTGTAAGTTATAAGCTCAACGTCAGGTCACCATATATTTAGGTTTAGATAAAATTTCTTAAAATACTAGTATATAAGCATAATTTTGTAATTAATACAAGATAGAGTTCTACTTTAACTAACTTAAAATAAAGGTTCATAAAAAAATGATACGGCGAAATTTTAGCACTAGGTATTTGGTATGCGTGTAATCTGAAAACGGATCAATCGATGATTGATCGTGAACTTTTCAAAATTTCAAAGCTCACCTTTTTGAAATTTCAAATCATCAATCTATTTCTATTTATTTTATATTTTTGCTTCAAAATTAAGTGTAAGTGTAAAAATATGTCGAAAATTTTCTATAAACTGTTCTGTCACTTCGTTACTGAGATACGTAAGTAAAAATGCCACCAAAAAATGTATTTTTATAGGAAGAAAAACCTCTTATTATTAATTAACTAAATTCTATTATGTATTAATATACCCTGAATGTGGACAGTGGAGTGACTGCCTGTAATTTTTTTATTCATATCTGGAAAATGGTTGCTTCTAAAGTCTATTTATGGAAGAAAGACATTAAACTAAAACAAAGTTCAGTGCATGTCATTTTCCCACCTGCCTTTTCATTGGTAATGTATTAGGGCTCCCCCACTGTATCTGGCTTTTCATTGTGAATTTTGGCTCTCCGAATCGGACCAATTCCCCGCTTCTTGCAAGATTATGCTTTATTACATAAAAATTATTTTATTACATAAAATACAGGTTGATTTAAAAAATGTTTTTAGAAATCTCATGTGTATTTTAAGGGTTACAGTTTTTTTTGATAATATTAAATTAGCCACCCCATGTTCACTCTCTTCCTAGGCATTGGTCAGCATGATTTTCCCCCTAAATTATTACATATCATTACTTATATTATAGCACTACTCAAATGTATGTAACTAATAATAAAGGATTATTTATTAATGCATTAGAATCCGTCTTTTACTTCTCTGTTAAGAGGGATGTAAGGTTTCTAGATTCCCCTTTTTTGTCGTTCTGTCTGTGTGCGGCATAACACGAAAACGACTTAACCGATCAAATTTTGCTCAAAAATTAAGGGTTACATGGGGATGGATGTTACACAAAATGGCGGTCTCACAAAATGTAAAAAAATCTTTATTAAGAATCTTATAGAATGGACCTTAAATTTTGCACAAAAATAAAGTGCGATATAGGGGTAAACTGGAGAAATTTTTATATAAAATCATGTCATTAGGGGGGAACAAAATAGCCGCCTGATTAAATGTTTAAAAATTCAGTACCAAAAAACTGTTTGACTTAAAATTTAGCTCAAAAATCAAGTATAAAAGGGTTATATTGGTAAAATTTTAGTGTTATTCCTATATGGAGAAAAAAATGGAGGCATAATAGAATGTTTAGATATTCGGTATAATTTCATATATTTTCGAAATTTTCTGAAATAACTGTTAACGTTCAAAATAAAAGATCATAAGAATCTAAGATAGGAATGTGCAATCCATTTTGCTCTCGAAGTCGAACGATATATATTTTACAGCCTTTCGAAATCAAAAAATCATGCATCTTACGTGCAAAAAAAATACAATTTGAGTTCATATTTTTTTAACTGAGTGTATTTTTTACGTAACTTCGATAAATTTTTGGATAAAAGGCGCCATTTTCCAATTTTTTTGCGTTTGAAGTGTCCTCAGATTTCTGCGCTGTAAGATTTTGTTTAAAATCCTTTAGTTTTAACATATCATTGCACTATTTTGTATTATCTCTCGATAAACAGCCTTCCTAAAATAAGTGAGTTAAATTAACATTCTAAATTCGTAGAAATATACAAATAATTTTTAAAATATTTCAGAACTTTTCCAGCTAATTTTTTTATCAAGTGAAACATAAATAACGAGTGGTTTAAAACAGTTTAATCGTTATAAATTGACACCAGTGATTAACCTCTCCATCCAACCAATTATTTTATTATCAGCCTTGTAGAAGGCGCGTTAAAATAACGAACAAGTTTATTATAAAAGTGCTACGAGTTATAGTTTGTTTCAACACCAACGATTATGTTTTTAATTTAAGTAAACAAGAAATTTATAAAACAACTATAAACACGTCTTCAAATTGTTTGATGACTGAGACTTATTGGAAAAACATAAAGTTTTTTTTCCCAGAACTTATAACTGTTTTTGTTATATTAGTATATTCGACTGATGAAAGAATCCGTTTTGATCGTGATGCTTAATGTATACACATTTGTTGAATGCTTAAATTTATAGATATTGTTTAATTAGAATTTCTTTATGTTAATGAATTATGCTTATTTATTTTCATTAAGTGTGACATCAACTTTTGGGTACATTTAATTTAGCTATGCTAACATTAGAAAAAAATCGGTAAATTTCCTTTACTCTGAACTTTCCTGACTTCCCTAGTTATGAATCTTTCTGTTTCTTAGGAATAGTGAAGTGTGACCCAATGTAGTTTAGTATATATTTAGTTAATAACACATATATACTAATTTTTCAAACAATTTTATTGGGCGCCATTTTGTTCCTTCATATTGGATTCCTACCAATATTTTACCAGTTTCTACCTATTTTTGGGTCTAATTCAAAACAAAGTCAATAAGTATTTTTTATATTGTTACGTCATGTTGAACTCGTAGCAATTTATCCCTATATCATGACAGACAAACGGACCGACGGAATTGATAAAAATATTTTTTGCCATCTAGGAACGCTGAAACCTAAAAATATGTAAAACTTGAGTGGGTGATTTTTTCACGATCACAAATATTTTATTTGCCCGCCATTTTGTTTCTCCACAGTTTTACTAGTTCATCTCTATACCGCAATTAGTTATGGCATACAATTTAAAAAACCATTAAGTAGTTTTTCAGGCTGAATTTTTAAATATTTTATTAAGCCTCCATTTTGTTCCGCCATTCGTATCAAGATTTTACCAGTTGATACATAATTCTTGATTTTTGTGTAAAATTTTAGATAAAAAAGTAGTTCTTAGTAATAATTTTTTTAAGATTTCACTAGGTCGCCATTTTCTTTTGCTATATTGAATTTTTATTAAAATATTACCATGTCATGTCATGACCCAATCGGGTAATTAGTTGTTTAGCTACGCCGCGGACATCTAGGGACCCTGAAACGGAAAGATCTAAAAAAATCTTGGAGGGTGGTGATTTTTTCACGATTACAATACTTCCCTTTTATGAGTGAAATAAAAAAGTCCTTGACAAAAATGTCAATATTTTTAAATCTATGAAGGCTTCAGAATTAAAATATATATCTGTTTATCCATATATTTGTCTAAAAAACTATTTTATAATAGTACCTATGTTTAAAAATTTGAAAATTGCGTCAAATTAACCAACGAGTACAAACATTTAGAATATAATTAATAATTATGTCAAAATTTTGCACCAAATTTGCACCTATGCTTGCGAGGAAATAAAAACAAATTTTAGTTGGGGTCCAACTTGATAATGCCTCCCTCATTTGGCAGATCGTAAATCTTTTCATGCTATACAATAAAATACATATTACACAAATATGTATTTTCATGATACAAAAAATATACACAGGTGTTTTCATTTTTATTTTTATAATTTGTTATAAAAATATGATATGTAATATAAACAAATGTCATTCATTTACCAAAAGTTTTTTAAATAAATGATTTTTTTTTCATTAACATATATCTTATCATTTTAACTTTTAGCAGTTATTATTCTAATCTAGTTTTCTGGGTTTTCTCTAGTTTTTTGGTCTATTATCCAATTGTTCCATTATCCCTTTCATTTTGTCGGGGATTTTTAGACTTTGTTTGGCATTTTTGTTTTTAATTAAACTCTAAAAGATTTTATTTTTAAGACAAGACCCTAATTTGGAACCCACCAGTCATACCACTTTAGAATGCGCGCGTATTTCAAATCTGATTTTCGATAATTTGAGGTGTGATTCTATGGCTTTAATGATGGTGTATAGCGTTATTGTTGGTTTTATTGATGAACCTGGGCTAACCTAACGCTAACGGAACAGATCTACATAACAGTATAGGTTTTTGTTAAAAAAAATCTGGTTTTTTATATAGACCCGAAATATTGTTAGCACGCGCTCTCTTTACAACAAACCTAACTCAATCTGCGTTTATATAAATTATACATTTTATTAAAAAAACTTTAAACATTTTATCCGTCTGAACGGGGATTCAAATACATATGTGCCGCATCCAAAGCCAAGTATACTACCACCGAGCCAGAAAACCTATGATGCAACCAAACTTGTTTATACTCCGCCGAAATAAACGACGAACCAATAGGAAGCATATTGAACAATTTGTGTTGTGATTGGCGGGTTCCAAGGCCAATTTATTGTTTTGTATTTTTAAGTGCCTATGTAGTTACGTTGCTAGGTAATGCGGGGCATTTGCTAGGAGTCGTAAATACTTGTTTTGTAAACGTCTCGGTAAACGATGAAGTTCATTTAGTTGGTTGTTGTGACAGATAATGGCGGTTTTAACTCTAAGTTTTAGTTTGCTAACTGCTTTCCCAGTTGATAATTGAGTACAGAGCTCGTAATTGTCCGTTTGCCTTTTGATTCAAATGTAGCCTGTCATAAATGAATCCAGGATATCTCACCTAATACATTAGTCTGTGTAATATGTTTATAAAGAAAAATACTGCTAATTTCTCGACATTTCAACCCGTTTTTTATTGATTTTGTGAAAATTTTGATCAACGTTTGAAAGAAAAAAACGTAAACTCTCTTTTAAAATTGTGCGGTGTTGCCGTTCTACCTTGAACCGGTTGCAATATATGGTTTCTAAATAAAATGCCCTGTATATTATTGTACTTTTTATTGTGCTGAATTTTTAGCTCTACACCACGTACACAGTAACATATAGGTTTACTGAATTAATGTAAAACATTTATTAAGTTTAATCAAGTACGTTATTTTAATGATTATAGTTCGTTGCGTGTATTAACAAATCTATACCTGTGCTGTAGGTTATTGCAGCAATAAAGGCGAGCAGTGGAAATACTAATATGGTCGTTAAATGTATTCGCATTCCGCTTCAAGTGTTGCGCCTAGTGTCAAAATGTTTGTTTTCTGGGCACAATTTCAAAAAAATCTATATAATAGCTTTTTACTGTAGTTTTTTTAAACATTTTATTAGGACTCGTACCTAAAATTTACCCGTTCATCCCCCTATCACATCAAACATTTGGTCAAAATTTGAGGTAAATTGGATGGATAGTTCTTGGACCCTGAAACTGAAAATATCTCGATTACAATTCGCTCTTACGAGAGAAGTAAAAGCATTAAAATTAAAACCAATAATTTTTGTTTGTTATATTTATAAAATAGTTTATTACATTAACGTATACTAAGTTAGTAAGGGATCTTGGTGGAATCAACATAACCATCATCAGTGTGCTTAATAATTTTTTTTCGTTATTACAATGAAAATTTCATTCCCTAATAAAATTATTTATCAATTGAGTTACAAAAATACATTTATTCATTAATATCATTAACCGTTTTAATTTCAATGAATAATTCGTCGTAAAGATATTTGTTTTGTATTTTTGTTCTGGGTTATCAGATAAGAAAAATGACTATATTAAATCAATGTTTTCTAATTTTGGTTCTTTTGTGGGCTTTAAAGATAGACAGACTCCACTTGGGGAATTATTTTTGTTATTAATATTTTGTACTACCGTTTTTTAAGTTTTGTAACACTCCCTTGAACCCCGGTAAAATAATAGAGGGATTGAAGTAAATATCGAAAAGCGTTGTGCAAAATAGTACCAAATTTTCTGATGACATAAAAATATTGAAGAGCCATTCAGTGACTGACTGCATTTTTCAAAGCCCAATAAACTATTCTAGGGGTTGATGCAAATTAATAACATTTTTTTTAATCCCATGAGATACAAATATAGACCATTTATCAAGTGGGAGGCTCCGCAAGTTTCCATTCCCCATTTAAATTCGCTTTTATTTTCTCGTAAGTATCTGTGTAACGTAGTGCAAAATTCATTAATTATAATTATATTTTTTGGCAGAGGAGTAGGGGGCTTACAGTTTCGCACATCCTGTCATCAGAATTCACATACATTATACGTAAATTATATTCGATACCGTTTAGTAAGATGTAGTTAGAAACATGGTTTAACATATACTGTTAAACTTTTACCCTGTTTCCAAAATTTTCAGATCCAAGCAGTACTTACTATAAACAGGCGGTGTTAATCATTATATCAGCCTGCTTAACTATAAGAATAATCTATTTTCTTTAATTCATCACCCAATACTCTTTGTGTACACAAATGTTTACCCTACTAACTTCATAAAAATCTATTTTGGGATCAGAGTTAATAATAAGGAACTGAAAACCAGATATGTCATGTTCCTGGTTCCCAAAATCTCGCTCGTCTGTTTTTGAAAGCATAACAAACAATTTAAATTACTAAAGACCCGTGCGCTGCATAGTGCAGATGTGACATAAAAACATAAATTACCTCGTAAAATAGTTACTTTTTCTTTTTTGGACAGAAATAAAAATAGTTTGTTCAAACGATCCCATCAGCCACCAAAACGAGAAATAAAAATTATTTCATCACAGTACAATAATTATTACATTCCAGTTACATATTTCAAGAATAGCCATAGCCCTTTTAGCATACAAATGGAACTTAAAGAAAGCCTGTTTTTTTGCTTTTAAATAAATAATAATTATAATATTAAATTAAAGATTATGCAAATATAGGTACTTTGTTATGTAATAAAATTATAGGAAAATGCCAATATATTATATTTTTGGAACTTGTAGCAGCGAACCAACTCTAAAGGTTTGTTTTTTACAAAACAAACATTACATAGCATAATAATTCATGAATAGTTGGCCCGGCAACTGCCAGCGATTATCGAGGCTTACCGGAATATACATGGATTTGTTTATTTTAATAAATATTTATTTATTAAAATTTGTAACGTAAAAAACTGTATTTTCGCATGGCAAACAATGTTGGAAATTTCAAACTGTAGTTTTTTGGGCAGAAATATTTTTCAATATTCTCTTGTTTGCTAATTTGGTATTTGGTGTTAATTTATATATAATCATAAAAGCAATATTTTTAGAAGTCAAACTTACATATATATATATATATATATATATATATATATATATATATATATATATATATATATAAAGACTATGTATTTTTACGGGCTGAGAGGTAAATAATCTTATAATTATTTATTATTAATATTAATATATTTCTACAAAACAATTGCTAATAAAATAATTGCATCGAAATATTTATTTATGAAAGAATAATGGTATATTATTTATAAATGAATAATGATGGCTATTATTCGTACTAGTGATTTATAGGTATAATTAAACACCGATTATACTTCGTGCATAGACGGTCTATCAAGTGCACAATAAATTTACCACTTTTAATCGTTCGTGTCGTCGTTTAATGGAAATGTTAGTTCGCGCGCAACTTGAATAAACGCGTAGTTGCCTAGAACGCGGGTTAAGTCTGGTCGACGGGGAATCCACTGACAAAAAACCTCTACAACATTTTTTTATTTTCTGTATTTTCTTTAGTTTTAAAGTATTTTTCTTGTATTTGATGGTATTTTCTATTTTTTGTCGTATTTTCTTTATATTTAAAGTATTTTTAGTATTTTGTTGTATTTTCACTATTTTCCTTTAGTTGCAATTATTTTCCGGGGTATTTCTTGGTGCATTGTGATGTCATGTTTTGTAAATGTGACATTTAGAAAATTATTTGTCCTATTGTTGTATATTTTGCTTTAAACCTATAACTGTCAAGTTAACCCTGATCTTAATTTAAACCTCTGTACTGAATAGAGCTGTACATTTTTATTTTGTATTACAATCAATTCGGGTCTACGTCTTAAACATGTCTTATTAATCTAGTGTAAAAGCTGAAAAATGTATTTCAGTCACTTCCACATGCTCTTTGATTATTGAAATAACAATCATTTTTTGAACAAAGCTAAACGATCTATTAATACAACCAAATATAGTCACTATTACAATAATTGTTATGTTTAGGTTGCAAACTCAAAGACTTGAAAATGTCTTAATTGTATAACAAATAAATTTTAAAGAAAAAAAAGCTAAACCTATTTTTAAAAATCCATTGTTATTATAGGAATTATATATATATATATATATATATATATATATATATATATATATATATATATATATATATATATATATATATATATATATATATATATATATATATATATATATATATATATATATATATATATATCGGCCAAGAGAAATTACTGAAAATTATTTTCAAGTTCGAAAAATATATAAAGTTACTTAACAAGCACATATACATATGCAGAATAGCAAAAATACGTATATATAATTTATTCGATAATTTAGTTTAACGCAATTTTACATTTTTAGTCTCTATTTTTCAAATATTAAAAAGTCTTACATACAGTTCCAAAGAACAAAAACGGAACATCTTATGATCTTGACAGAGCTTCGTATATTGGTAAACGCTCATAATAAATAATTAAACACTAAAAAATATTTATTTATGTATAACATTTTTTAATAGTTGAAATAACCTATTTATTTATATTGCCATCTCGTGCAATCTATAAAAGATGTACAACTAAATAAATAAATATTTTATCACAAAAGGTCATATGACACTTTTTGTTGGTATTTCCCTCAGTATTTCTTCATCAGAAAAAGAAAATGAAACATGGAAGATGTAACATGCACTGTAATGATTTAATAAATAGTATATAGTATTTCCCTCGGTATTTCTTCGTCTGTTAGGTTTTGTTTAATTTAGTTTTTTTTTGTTTAAAATTTATTTGGTATTGAAAATTGAGATATCTTCAAGTCTATGAGTTTGCAACCCAAACATAACAATTATTGTAATAGTGACTATATTTTGTTGTATTAATAAATATTTTAGTCTTGTTATAAATTATTGTTATTTCAGTAAATTTGACACATTATAATAAGATAAGAGCATGTGGAAGTGACTGAAGTACATTTTCCAGCTTTTACACTAGATTAATGAGACATGTTTAATTAAGACTTAGATGCGAATTTATTGTAATGCAAAATAAAAATGTACAGTTCTATTGAGTAAAGAGGTTTAAATTTAGATCAGGACTAACTTGACAGTCATAGGTTTAAGGCGACATAAGTAACAATAGAACAAATAATTTTTCCAAATGTCACATTTACAAAACATGACATGACAAGCAAAACCTAACAGGAGAAAAATATTGATCTTATTCTTGCGATTTTTCATTTAAATCTTTTAAGAAAAATTTGGAATCAATAGTCATATTGGATAAAGTATGTGAGAATTCAAAAAAAAAATGTAAAACACAAAAAAAAATTGAAAATATAACAAGAAATACTCCGAAAATAATTGCAACTAAAGGAAAATAGTGAAAATACAAGAAAATACTAGATGGTGAACAGATTTTTTTTGTTTAAAATTAAGGCTTATTTAAACTGTTATTTTTATCTATTTTCTAGAAATATATTTTCTGTTTTTCTAGGATTTCTATTATTTTCTTATTACTAGATGGTGAACAGATTTTTTTGTCTAAAATTAAGTCTTATTTAACCTATTATTTTCATGTATTTTCTAGTATTTTCTCGGATTCCTTGTATTTTCTTATTATTTTCATTAATTTTGTGGAATTGTGTGTATTTTCTGTATCGTCTTGGCATTTTTATGAGTTTGTACACCATTTTCGTCAGTGTTTGTGTGTTGTACTGCGTGTTGAATTGCAAATCGTAGACGATATCGTACAACACGCAGCATGAGCGTTTTCTATATACACAGTCAAATATATCAAACAACTGCAGTGTACAGACGCGTCGCTAGTGTTCAAGTCATGTCATTGACAATATAAAAAAGTCAAGTAGAGAAAGTGGTGTAAAAAACATATTCACTTGTTGAGAGAGCTAGAGGAAAAAGAACCTTTCGATTTTAAAAATTATTTACGTATGGATTCTGATACCTATATGTCATTGCTGGGGTTAATTAGAGATAAAATTACTAACAAGATACTATCACGAGAAGCGCATTGTCTGATGAAGAAAAGCTGATAGCTATATTAAAATATTTGGCAACAGGGAGTTCGTATGAAGGCCTAAAATTTAGAATACCAATTCACCTCAAGGATTAAGTCAAATAATACCAGAAACTTGTCAAGTCATATATGATGCGCTGAAAATTACTTCTTTAAAGTTAAGTAAAACAAACAAAGCCATATTTTTAATACCTATATATAACAAAAGCAACTAAAAACATCTGATTACGAAAACATAATAGGAAAGGTTTATTTTATTTATTACTACCAGGTAACAAAATGCACTCTGATAAATCCGAATTTAAGACCATATTAAAGCAACAACTCCTTTTGTTCTGAGAGTTGTTGATTAAAGTCTATACGTTTGGCATCCGCTGCAACACATTCAGTTCTTGATGCTGAGTTGTTTCTGGTTGACGGTTTTCAGGCGTTTTTGTATTATAATGCTTTTGGGATTCGTGTGAAAAAGATGTTAATGAGTTGGGACAAAACATATTTAGCGCAGAATTGTTTTGAAGAGTAGACAAATTATTCGAAGGAAAGTTGATCGTACAGTCTTCTTGAAGGTTTTCCATTACACCATAGATTATGATGTCTGACATCAATTTCTCTGCTATTAATATTTGGCGGTCATCTACTTTTTTGAAATTCGTCACCAACTTCTATAGCCGCCAACGTTTTTTGAGCTATGTGAAGAAGGGCCGCCTTCTTTTGGTCCAAAGAATTTTCTTTGAATTTGGTATTTCTTCTTTTACATGAAATTATTTTTGATTTTGTAGATGGGGTTGTAGAACCAGTAACTATGTCACTTTCAGAAATGTCTTCCAGATGGTCTGTGGAAGTTTCTTCAATACTTGTAGATGTATCGGGTGCTATTACAGTTTCTACAGAGTCTTCATCGTAAATAAAGTATGTTCATCAACAAGTAAAGATGTTAACACACTAGTGAAATTAAGTTAATGAAACATATACTACGCCGATACCTACACACATTTATTTAACATTGAGACATTCTGTACTATTTCCAGTTTTTTACAGGTACATCAACAGATGTGGAAAGAAGTTGCTAATGGGTTTAAGAATCTCTGGCAGTTTGAAAATGGTTTGGGAGCGATTGATGGGAAACATATAATTAGTACAAAACCTGCAAAGTGGATCATATTTCTTTAACTACAAAGGGACATATAGGTCAAATTATGAATTCCTATATGTGCATACTGGAACAAATAGTCAAGTGGATGATGGTGCAATATGGTCTGAAGCGGTTACTTTCCAAAAAAGTAAATATACCAAATTTTACCAACTTTCTGGGGTCAGTTGATAAGGTTCCGTACGTTTTTATTGGCGATGAATGGAGAATGTAATGAAACCATATTCCCAAAAAAATATATCATATAAAGAAAAAATATTTAATGATCGTTTATGTCGTAGGGTAGTTGTGAATGTTTTTGGCATACTGGTCTCAAGATATCGAATATTTTTACAGCCTATCAATATCGAGATCAATATTAATGTTGACAAAATTGATATTATATTAGCATGTTGTGCCTTACACAATTTTTTGCGGAAGGCATCAAAAGTTAGTTATAAATCTGAACAGCTTGTAAATCGTGAAGATTTCAGTAATGGCAGTGTAATACCAGGAGAATGGAGCCAGCAAACTGGAGGCACAATGACAAATTTGTAAAAATGTAAGGGATACTTCTATTAATTCTATAACCCTGCCGGCAGTACTTCTTTTCAAGACTCTATGGTACAGTAGTAGTTAAATTGTACTATGTAAATTGTAGTTTGTAAGTGTACGTTCTGGTTCATACTCCTTCTTTATTGAAATAGTCTTTGGATTTTATACCCTAAAGGCAGGTATATATATATATATATATATATATATATATATATATATATATATATATATATACACACATTTAACACCATATTTAAAACACAAGAGAACTGAATCAACTATACAATCCCAACTGCAGCAGTACGCGCTGCTACACACGTTCCAACTTGTTGTTAAGCAACTACCGTTGATACTATATTTCATGGAAGGTTCGTACTGCGATCCAACACGGTCGCTACGTACTGCACGACATCCAATTTGCCTACACACGTTACAATGGTAGTTTCGGCTGATGTTACGACATGTAGTACGATTTATCATAACGTGTATAGGGCGTTTTATTAGACATGACATATTTGTATGCGTAATTTGATTCGGAGGTACGAGTCTGCTACATACTAACAACACTGTTCCCGAAATTGTGCCGAACTACGCTGAAATCTCTGGATAAATCACTTCTTTAGGGAACACAATGCAGAGTTGGGATCTATTTAGGGAGTGTTTTATTTAGCATTGGACGAATCGTCCATACGGAGTATTATCTGTCTTTGCTATTATACTTGGTCGATATTCATTATTCAAGCAACAGTAAAATGCAATTAATCAAATTATTCAATAACGCAGATTAAATTAATAGTAATTTTAAACGCCATTTGACATATTAAAGTCGGGCTGCTGTTTTAAGCTCGGATGTCATGCATAGTATTATTTTAACTGAGCGTGGGTATTGAATTTGGAATAACGTGATTTGTTGTAGTTCGTGAGTAATACGTAAGTCTTGTCAGGGCATTTGAAGACCAAAGTGCGAAAGTGCCTGTTAGCAGTTGCGGCTGTTAAATTGTTGCCGTAAAGAGCAAAAAAAAATATCGATCAAAATGGTGCAAAGGTTGGCTCCTTAAAAGAAAAGAATTAATTAATTCCAATCAAAATTGGAATATGATTTCGAATAGATGAAGAACTTATTTTGATATACTAAGCTTGGTAGCTTCCAAATTGTCGAGGCGAAATACTCATCGAGAATCACTTTCAATCGAGTGATGCTTTACTGTGTGGTTGCAAGGGTTGTCACAAATAAAAATTAAACAATTCATGATGATTTCCTTTAAGATTGTTTCAAATCTAGCCGTACATTATGTTATGCAAAGTATTCCTCGTTTTTAGTTTTTTTGACTGATTTGTTTCCTTACTTTAAGTTTGTCTCAAATCTTTCCTTTAATTATAATACGCATTTTACAAACACTAAATATTTTTTTTTTTAAATAAAAATCTTTGATTTATATAAAATAATAACGTCTTACTGTAACTGAACCTTTTCTAACGACACTTAACTATTTAACGCTTTTTAGGGAAATCTAAGTAAAAATCTTACGTAAGAAGGGGTACGGGGTCCGAGAAATCTGTCAAATCGAAAATGGCCAAAATCGTTCTTATGTAATTAATGAACGACCCCTAAATTTTCTGTAGCAATTTCTCCTCAGGCACTAGGCCAAATTATACCGGAAACCTGTATTGCTATATTTTCAGTGCTATCAAAGGATTATATAAAGGTGAGTAAAATATCACTACATAATGAAAGTATTTATTTTCAAAGAATAAAAAAATACGCAGGTCTATGGAACGCCGTTTTACTTTTTAGTCTGCTATATGCCAGGTATTAATTTAAATTGAATAGGACTTCATTTTGGCAATTTATTTTATAATATTATAATAAAAATGTAATTTTAACTAAATCCTTGGAACATCCAGAGCTAAAGTCTTCATATAGATTTTTAACAATCAATTAATTTGATTTAGCTATCAAAATGTATGTCAGGATATTTGGATGGGTCTTTACAAAATTAATTCAATTTTCATTATATTATTATAATTAAAATGCATTTTTTTTATTATAATATAATTTTATTACTTACAAATTTGTTGATATCCATATTTATCCAATATTTAACGAATACCTTTGTAGTATTCTGTGGGAAACATTATAACCGATTATCAATTTTTAAGAATGGTATTTTCATTTACAGTAATTTCTATGATTATCTATTTTCATTGAAACCAATTTTCATTGATATCAATTTCGATTGAATACAAGCCCCTCGAATGCATTTTTATTATCGGAAGTTTCGCCTCCCAAAAGGAACATAATGTGTTTGCGTGAGTGTGTTCGATAACTCAAATTAATTTGCGAATGTGTCGTCATACGAAAGAGAAGTCTTCGCGCCCGAAGGTTTGTAAAATTCTGGAGCCCCTCTGGCCTGGTATTCTGTGTTCTGAAGTATGAATCAACTTCCTTAGTTTGCGTATTGCGCTAACATTGGATTGCATGCTAATAATCTTGCTTGCTGAATTTTTAATATCATTTGTGCAATAAAAGACGATGATACGGACCGAATTTAAACTCGTCTTTCACGCGCAAGTACGTCACATCGATGTACAGCGTCTGGGAGTCAAATAGGCCGTAATGCATTGTCATTTAAAAACGTTTGTAGAATTTACGCTTCAATAAAATGTTTTTAAAATTATTAAACTAATTATTTTGAATCTATAGATTTTATTTTCAATACTGTTTATTACATCCTACCTGTGCAGTTGCAGGCAGTAGAAATCGAGATTGGAATTATAATCAAAAAATGAAAGTGACAGATATAAGATATTTCAAATTTCCAAAATAATACATTTTCAAAAATGTGGATTGTTGCTTACCGTCAAACTGTTAAGATAAATTTAAAAAATGGTAATTTAGGATATATTTACTATAATAATAGAACAATATGGTTTTAGCTACCTGTATAGGGCAGTTTTGAACCTGGTTTGTATTTTTCATTTGCAAGTAAAAACTAAAAATGTGAATAGACGGCACTAGTGCAGCAACTCAAGTAACAAACGTTATAAAATATGAATGGAATTTTCCCCTGCAATTATTTTACTTGCAGCATTCTTAACTTTTATTTTAAATTAATTAATTATTTTAATAAAAATAAATTTTACGAATCCTTACGATGAGCACTTTAGATAATCTGATATTTGTAAACTTTAATTTTATTTTCTTGCTGAATGCTGAAGAGACAGGCCGCGGCGTGGGCATACCGCTGTAAGTGTATCGTGGTGTTAATCATAATTTTATAAACAATGAGTATTAAAAGGGGACTCCTATGTTGCGTTATAGAGGCTGCTTTTCTAGAAGCAACAAGGCCGAATTAACTACTTAAGATGGTTGGGGCTCATCTGGGCGAGGTGAAGTTTTGCGATGACAAAAAAACGGTCAGTGAGTTTTATGTATTTGGTGGCCTTTCGGCCGCAACTCAAAATTTACATGATGACAAAAAAAAGAAAAGATCCTCAGTTTTGTATTTCGCTCGCTGATGTCTCCCGGGGCCCCCACCACATTTGAGCCTTACGCGTTGTGACCTTTGCATTTCAATCATTAAATCCCCGCAAAAACATGACGCGCAAGCTCTGTGCTGGGGCCACTGCCGACGCGACGGCGGCGGGGGCCTGAGTGAGTGGTGGCCGTGAGTAAATGAAGTGGGAGGGCGAAGGTAAAAAATAGTATTCGCATGGCGTGCGACGCCGACGGTTCGGCAACTACTTTCAACACTTGGAGATTTTAGTTTTAAATAAATTTGTACAAGCTATATTGTCACAGATTACAAAACAATCTGTGAAGTAACACTTATTTTCTCTGTTAGTGATAGTGTCTGATTCTGTTGTTGATCAAAAGTTTATAATTTGGATTGGATATTGAATTCGGATTTATTTTTTAATTTATCAAATATATATATATATATATATTATATTTTTTAATTTATATATATATATATATATATATATATATATATATATATATATATATATATATATATATATATATATATATATATATATATATATATATATATATATATATATATATATATATATATATATATATATATATATATATATATATATATATATATATATATATATATATATATATATATATATATATATATATATATATATATATATATATATATATATATATATATATATACAACCATTATTGTTAAGCCCCCGTTTATGCAATGATATAACAATTTCAATCAAACAACACAACCTTTATTTTATTGGTAGGTGTAAAATAAAGCAATGAATGTTCTTCCAGCAAAAGCTGAATCTGATTTTTTATCCAAAAAGCTATTTTTATGTTCTGAAATCTGAAATGCGTGTTTAAACGTTCTATCTGTAGCACCTCCACTTTGGGTTTTTACCTATTTTGTTTTACTGTAACAGTGTTGCCGTATATCTTCTTTTAGTTCCGAATTTCTGCTATTAACTTTTGTTTTTTAAATAGGATGCCCTATATTTGTTTGTTATTTTGATTTACTATGATATTGAAACTTCAATTATTTTGATTTACTGTGATATTGTAACTTCAACCATGACGTGTCAAAACAGAACCTTCATATATCAGGGTGACTAGAAAATGCTTAGGTTTAAATGCATATTATGCCTTTATTTGCCGATTTTTTAAAATACTGCATATGGTTGTGGGGTATCATTATATATTACTCGCAAAGGCTAACCCGAAGAGCGACATTAAAAAAAAATGATTTTTAAAAAAAATCTAATATTTAAATGGACATAAAAGATATTTAGTGAATAGACAGATAATTTTATTTTTCTCAGGCTTCTTGGAGGAAAGTTAATAGTTTTTGCCAAATCCCAGCACTCTAGATTGAGAAATAAAAATTAATTAAAAAATAGCATTCAATGTGAGAATTACATATGGTTGTACTTGGAATATCTCAACCATTAAGGTAGTATACCAGAATGGTCCCAACGAATCAAAACACGCAAACGTATACAGGGTGTTACAAATTCGAGGTACAAGCATTGAGATCTTGGAAACCGTAAGAGATACAATGTCGGTTAAAATAGGGCAAAGTTGCGCAGTTTAACATCGAATAATAAGTAGTTGACAACGTTAGACAATTCTGACTACCTCCGAGGTTATAGGTACGTAAAATACCGAAAAATCAGCTATATACATTTTATTTTTTCAGGCTGCATTTGAAGAGATATCACAAAATAAATTTTATATCTTTATAGCTACTTTTCATTATCAACAAAATGGTGCACATAGATTTGAAATCCGACGTTTCTTATCCGCGGTCAGATCAACTTATTTTTTTTAAATAGACCTGCATTTTTATTTTGTTTTTTAAAAGCCCTTGATTTCTAAAAACCAATGATGTAATGCACTCATTCATTTAGGGTACTTAAAATTTTCCTTTGTGAATTTGGCGAGATTCTAGTTTTCTGTGCCTCTCTAACACATTGTATTTTATGGAAAAATCTTAAATCTACTGTTCAAACATTAAGTATGATACATCGTTAGTTTTGGCAGGTCGAACGTTTGTTAATAATTAAATAAAAAATACAGTTCCGTATTTAAAAAACATTAAGTTGATTTTCAATCTGAGTGTACATACTGTTTTCGTAGGTAAGTATTGGTTACAATTCACAGTGTATCAAATTTTAATAAATTGTTTAGTTTAAAAGTTAAAGTTTAAAAGGTGCATTATATAAACTAAAAAAAAAACAAAATCTTCGACACCCTGTATCTCGAAAACAAAGCATTTCTGCACATGTCTATAGGAACTTTTATTCATAATTTTTGATGTAAAAACTACCCCTAAAATTACATTATGACTTTTAGTAACACCCTGTACTTATGTTCAACATATACTATATGTAGGTACATATGAATATGATTCTAGGTTTGAATCCAGACAGAAATCACCATGTCGTGGATTCGTATCGAAAGATTCTCTAGAATCTATACATGACAAGAAGAGTACACGTTGCTTTGAATATTTACCGTTATTACAGTTAGATGTGGAGGCATTAAATCTAATACAAGACACAACTATCAATCGGTTTTTATGACCTCTAAAACTATCACATATTTTGCCCTGGCTTACATACATAATATGTGCGTGAGTACCAGAATGTAAGAACTAAAAATAGAAAAAAAATCAGCTTTGTAGATTACACTTGTGTATTGAGCAAAGAGGCCTTGTGTTTTTGTTTTGGGGGTATTCTTCAATATAACATGTTCTGTATTCCAACATACGACAGTTTCGGTTTGGGTACGTGCAGGAGACAAATGCACCCCCTTCCCCCCCCCTTCCCCCTCCCCCCCCCCGAGCTAATAACTCATACAAAAATTACATTATATAAACCATTTCAGGACCTGAGGACAAACATTGAGAGTTTTTTTGTCCTCATGTTTATGTTGTTCCAACAAGAACCTAGAACTTTTTTTTAGTTATCAAATCCCCCTCTAAGACGGCATTCTAAATACACCACTGGGTAGATGTGTTCATTTTTGTAAATCCGTATCTTGAGCAACACGCAGCTTTGAAAGTGAAGTGCACATACCTATAAATTATAATAATTACTCACATATTAAACAAAGGAGACAAACATGAAAATAGTGTCCTAATTATCAAATAAATGTTGTAAATAAAGATATAGTGATATACCTATATAAGCTTACTACAGTTTGCTTTAAATAGGGTGTACTCTTTTTAAGAGGAATGTTTTCGTTTTCGGGTCCATGTACTCTGGTACTCTTACTATTTCCATAAATACGACAAATATCCTCTATTATGAGAAATCTGGGACAAATGATCTCTATTTTGCGAAATCTGGTGCCATTTTCTAATTATTTTTGTTATTTTTAGTCCATATTATTATGTGTATACGTGGTACCTATTTTTACATTTCGTCAAAATATACTCTTTTCATTTTAAAAAGATCTGGACAGCCTACTTTAAATCACGTTTAAGATGCCAAAAAAACCTGCAATAGAGCCTGTCGCCGACACACAGCTTCCAGGAGAAATTGCAATTTGCTATTACAAATTACAGTGTGCGGTAATCTGTGAATTATAGCTGGGAAATTCAAAACCTTGTTTTCTTTATTCTGGTATATAACTATAAACACTAAGTCAAAAATCGTTGTTATTGCTCTACCATATATGACTGATTGTAGATTAGACCAGGAAATCATCAAAGGAATGTAGAATAGCTTGTTTTGGAATAGGATGTTGGGAGCTAGATACGTTCGTTTTAACTTTTTTTCATTATGATCTGTAATTTTGTACGTGGTCGCATTTTAAATATAGGGGTGTATATCGTATTCCCCAATTATTTAATAACTAAGTATTCCCAATTGAACAATAATTAATCACGTTTTAACTGTCATTGATTACCTACGAATATGTTTTTCATTATTCGCATCCGACTCGTCATGACGTCATGCACAACACAGTCGCTTAATTTTAGATCCACTTTTAAATCTTCGAACGCATGCCTAGTCAGAAACTCGGGTATTAAAAAATTACAGATTTCTGCTCTTGTTGTCCCTAGTTTGCACTAGATCGCTCCACGTCCGATAATTAAAATTGAAACAAGGTGGCTGCATTCAATGAAAATTGATACTCACAAGAATCGACATTAATAAAAATTCGAAATCAAAACAATGCATATTAAATAACACCAGTTACCTTATACCCGCTAATCATTTAAATTCCACAACTCTTATACAATTAAATCTCGTATCAACTTTTATTTATTTATTCAAATCTATATTTCAAGTATTTTAATTTCCATGGTAAAGAGTCCCTGTTATATCTTTTTGATGTAGTATAAATTGCAGATAAACGACTATCAAAATCAAAATAATGAGCACTATTCTATTTAGGGTGTTAATGGAATTGATATTTTAAAAAAATTATATCGTAAAAGATGCTTTAATTTTTTTTGATATGCGATAAAAATAAATTAATTTTTTTTATTACATGGCTTCTTAAATCAGATTTGCCTTCATACGGTTGAAATAAATTAATCTTCACAAAGTCGTTATTGCATTCTAATGTTTTCTGTATTAATATTAATTTAATGCGATCCAGTTTGAAGTTATTACATTTTAATAAGAATCAATATATTAAATATTTAAACAGATTTTTGTATATGGCATTTATTTCATAACAATTTTTATTAACATCGATTTGATGAAATGCAATAACTAGGGAAAGACGCATGTATATTGAAATTTTAAGTAGGCTGTATACGTGTTAAAAAAGGATAAACAACTACTTTTTTGTGGTATCAATTGAAATGGTCTGCAAAGAAATTGCTTATCATAAAAATGTCATTCGGTAAAATCGGTATCCGCAAAAATTCGATATCGGAAGAATTAAAACGAATAAAAATTGTATGCAGGTAGCATCATTTATATGTTTTGCAATTAAATGTGGTATCAAAGACGCGTATGACTAAAAAGTAAAACGGCGTTCCATACAGGTCTAACTTGACAGTAATACATTTAGAGTGACCAATACAACAACAAAACTTTCTGATAAACTAATAGTTTTAACTCCCATGGAAAGTGGATTTGAATGGACTGGGGTAACTCTTACTTTTTAGTGAATTTTATGATGTGACGGGGTTGGTGTCGTCAAAGTGGCAAGAGCTAAGAGTCTACAAATGCCAAACAAAAAAAAACTATTTTAGTAATCATAAATGAAATACGAAATTGTTATAACATCTTCTTTTCTATTACTGCGGTAATTGAAATTTCCTTTTGATGTTTTCGTCTTGTAAAATGTCACATATTTAGTATGTGTACTAGTTCTAAGTAGGTTTTTTTATAATTTTTACTTCATTCATTTGTGTATATGCTTTTACTTCATCTAGGCACTCGATCAAAATGATCGATGCGAGATCTGTATACGTGCTTTGCCGGATGTGTCCACCATGATAAAACACCTTGGTATGATTTTTTTCTTATTTTTATGTTTGTAATATTGGATTTTTTTAACAGAAAATACCATTACTTTATCATCTTGGATAGACATCAGTTTATATATTAATCTTTGATATATTTTATATGTTCTTTAATGGAGCTCAGCGTGAATATTTTATAATTCAGGCTGATAATTTATATTACATGGTGTTACAGATTAGGAGTATGAGTATTAGGATCTCGGAAACGGAAGAGATGCAAAGCCGGTTAAACTGAAACAAAGTTGCACAGTTAAATGCTTATTAATTTATAGTCAAGGAATTTACAGAAATACTTCCAAAGATATTCCTTAAAAAAGAAAAAGTAAAATTTTATTTTCATTTTTTTCTGACTTTATTTGAAAAAATAATTAGACATTGAATTATTGCAATCTTTAATAAGACTTTTTTAAACTTCTAGACAGTATATCAATAAACATTTAATTGTGTATCTTTGCCCCAGTTTAACCGACTTTGTATCTCTTTCCGAAATCCAAACGGTCGTACCTCCAATTGTGTAACACTGTAACACATCTGTGTACATTGATGATCTGCGACATCAATGTACAAAAAATTTGAGGTAATGATTTAAGTGATCTAATCTGCTAAGGCAAACTAGCCACGTTTGTAGAACTTAAACTCTGAAGTTAATATATTAAAATATGTTGTTATGCTTTTATTACAATTAAAAGATGCATAACAATAAATTATGAAAGCCTGTCCACATTTTATTTTATAATCTATATTATACGGGGGTTACAAGAAGATATATGGCCTGTTTTAGCTTTTTGTTGCACTTTTGCTGACCAGAAAAAAGCACTTGAAACTTGAAATTTGAAACGAAATATTTTGCGCGACCGGATGTGTGTCCTAAAAAAGTAGTGGCACAGTATAACCTCGATAAGCTTATCAGTAGTCTACAACTTGAACAAATTATAAAACCTGATTTTAAAATCAGTAGTATATTTGCTGTGCATTTGTTTGCTGAAAAACTAGGAATTAATATTTAATTAAAAACTCTTCGGTACGGATATTTTATGTCGGTCAACCAAGCTTATTGGTAATTATAAATTTTGCCTCAAGTTCAAATCCGATGTTTTTATTGGTCTACTTATAAGGCTTTTCATTTATTGAGAATTATAATTTTATTCTGTGTATGCTTCTAGTAAACAGGTAAATCAACCTAATGACGACAACAGAATTTGTGTCACACTAAACGTGACAAATGTATTTAATTAAACCGCAATAGATTAGTAATTTTCGAAGGTTTGTGTATTTAAATATAATATATACACGAAATTGAATAATTTCTTATCTAATCATCAATCAGTTTATTTAGAGCAAGTTCATCATACTGTTAACACAATGCCAAAATTGACCTTTACCTAAATAAGAGACGAAAAAAACATTTCGTTAAAATATTTAGGATCAATATAAAATCGGGGCTTATAATTAACATTTACATATCAAGTTTTACACTAATTTCTTATACAAATTAGTTATATTCCTCTATATGTATGATTTTGCTCACCATCTATTTCTTTTTTATAAGAAAACAAAAAAGGGATTGAAAAGATACCAATAAGAATGAATAGAAACAATCATAGAACATAATCGGAGTTTAAAAGGAATGAAACGTCAACTAGGGAAAAAAGAAGGTAACAACACTTGATAGTCAGGGAATTAAACACAACTAAATTAATAAAAATAACTTAAAACTAAAATATTATAAAAAGCTGTATAGCTCTAGAAATGCCTCTCAATTAACAAACAAAATAAATCGACAATAAAAGAAAAATAACAAATGTAAACTCAGAAGAAATGGCGAAAATTATCAGTTGGAATTATTTACAGTGTAGCATTGCAAGAACTAATGTAATATATAAAAAAGGCAACACAAAAGTTCTAGATAACTACAGACCAATAGTCCTACCATCACAACTATACAAATCCTTCACCAGGAACAGCACACATAGATTAAGAACCAAATTCGATAAATGTTTTTAGTTGTTCAGTTTTTCGATCTCGTGAAGGAAAGATGCCCTATGCAATCGAAGGCGAAACGTCAGAAAGTGATTCCAATTCCATACAACAACCATGATTTCTCTATTGGCTATAGTCGTGACAGCTTCCGTTCTATGTTAGCATATCCTTTCACATAATATCTTTATTTCCGAGACGTCCTGTTCCTCCAAATCTTAACTTTAGCTCCGCCACTGAATTCAAAATGACTGATTTTGACTCCAGGCATCAATTGCTCTCGCAGGATTTTGTCCAAGGGGTGGGGCAAACACAAATAAAACTTTTATATAACTTTATTATCATAATATATATGTAATATAAAAATTATACAATATATGTACATTCATTACTGCACGTCCTGTTTTTCCAAAAGAAATTACATGAAGCGTAAAACAAACAACATATACACTTTTTTATTTAGAATCCGTTTTTAGGCTATGCAAACTAATGATGAAAATAATTAAAATAAATATTACGTGGAGCAACGAAACTTCCAAAAAAGATGAAATGCTGAAATATTGTTTAAATAAAACCTCTATTTAGGAGCTTAAATATAGTACGTATTAAAATTTTGTTTTTGATTTTTAAAAATTTGCCCATAAGGTGTATGTATGTGCGGACTAAGCAAAAAACTCAACGGATCTTTAGTATCTACAGGAGATAGAATGATACGAAAAAGCCGACGAAATTTCAGCTTGTAAATTAATCTGCCCTAGTTTATTAGTACTGTCGGGTTTTCACAGTTTGTTCTTCTTAACACCTCTCACGGCTTGCCCTTACTAAAAACACTTATTTTTCAATTAATGCATGTTCTTTAATACGTTTCTCTTCTTAACTAAAGAACAAAAAATCAATATCAATTACGCATGCCATAAAAATTAATTTCTTGGGGCAAATTATATATTTACAAGACCATTGTTGCATCATACTTGTATTTATGTTTCACGTTGAGATTTTTCTTTAATCATATATTAGCACGAGTACCTAGATTACGTAATTTTAAATAAACTAAATTTAAAAGAAAACAATTCAGCTTGTTCTTATCTTTTTTCAATAGCTAGCCAAAGTAATTTTTTGGATAAAGGAAAATTATATTATACTACATAGTTTTGCCGTACACCGGGTTTGCTAATCTGTGGCGGGCTGATGAGCTCAAAAATGAGCCAAATCGGAATTGTTTTTTGACTGAAATGGGTCATTGCACCTTCGGCATGGCAGGACATATTCCAGACATTACAGTGTTCTCGTATTAATGTTGGTGAAAGGTGAACTAAAGGTATTTCCACATCATTTTTCCCAACGAAAATCGGAAGTCAACAGTGTACTCCAATGCCGGTCGTGGTATAAGCCAGCAGAGTAGTTGTTTCTGGTGATCTGGTGAGTCTTATATACTATTATAAGGTCTGGTCTGTTGTGAGTCTTATTGTTGTCTAGTTGATCGGTAAGTACAGTCTGATACCAGCATAACTTGTAGTTGTCGTTTTCAAGAATGGATTCTGAGACGCTTGCAGAAGCTTCAAACTTTCGGACAGCTCTCTGTAGCAACGATTGCTTTATTCCTAAATATTTATATGTTTCCCCTTCGTGCATTGACTCGACAATCTCGCCGTTTTGAAGTTCGTATGGGCCTCCCTTACCTCTAACCATATGTAACATGTGGCATTTGTCAAGTCCAAACTGCATTTCTATTTCCCCTGAAAACTCTTCTTCTTCAACCTTTAGCAAATGTTGCAGCTAATCCTTGGTAGCTGCCATCAATTCAAGATCGTCCATATAAAGAAGATGGTTCGTTCTTATTACTTCCCTGTTGGTCTTAATGTTAAAGCTATATCTGGTCGAGTTCAGACGGTTTGATACAGGATTCATTGTTAAAGAGAACAAAAGTGGGCTTAAAGCGTCACCCTGAAAAATCTCCCTAAGAATTCGAATGGTGTCCGTTTCCGTGGAGTGGCTGATGGTGCTTGAAGTTGGATCTTAGTTCTCCAAGTAATCAAAGTGTCATCTAAAGAGGAAACAGTATACGGATTGACTTTGTATATTTTTAGGAGCCGAGTGAGCGACTCATGTGGTACAGAGTCGAAAGCTTTTTTATAATCGACATAGCAAATAGGTTTCTTTTTTTGAAGTACTCCTGATTGCAGATAAACAGAAGTATTTTAACTCCTAACCTTCTAGTGGCCGCGGTGGCGGCACAATAAATCAGCATGTACAGATGCTCCAGTGTGTCGGACGCTAACAGGAGATCTGGTAGGATTTGAGTGTTAAGAATTTTCAATATGATAACGATGATTTTCTAGATAAGCTTAGTCTGGGTAATACTGATCTATTAAGTCGGTTTTTCCTTCATACTCTGTAATGGTCCTTCTCATTTCTGCGCAAAGTATTTCTGTTAGGTTTTCGGTTTCCGGTTGTACATTTTCGTGCGCTTCTTCTTCTTGCGACTCCGGTTCTTGGTGTTCAGCTGATTGATTAAGTTGTTCATCATGGTCGTCTGGTATATTTGGTTGGATGTCCAACTCGCACTCGATTTCTTGTTTAAGAACGTTGAGTCTCGTTTCTGGAATAAGGTTATTTCTTATTATAGCACTATATTGGTCCGCTATTCTCTGTTCTGATACCCGAATCTGTGCAAAACTCGGTATGTAGCTTTTGTCTGTAACCGATCATGTGTTGCCCGAGTTGGGTCATCCTGTAAAAAATACGCATAACATTTTCATTCATTGACAATGTCCACTTCATGCTTTGTCTTGGTTGACCTTCTTGGGTGAGCATAGGCTGTGAATCCCGCGCAGCACCTTCGTCAGGTGAAGCTCTTGTTGCTGGTTGGCCTTCCTGAGCATTTTCTTCTGCTTCTTCTCCTTGAACTGTAGCTGTTTGTGAGACAATGGCCTTCTTTCTCAGCACCCTGCCACCGGCGTCTCGTATTCTGTGTGTAGGTGTAAGAGCTAATTTATAATTTATAATACTTTCTAATTTATAATAACACCGACTGATTCTACAGTTGTTTTAGTTTCTTGTGGATTATAATTCTATTCGCAACTACCTAACTATTCTTAATGGTTTTTCATCTTCCTAATATGTTGCATGCAATTAATTTATTTTCTGGATTCTGCTACTGCACATAAATCACGTGCAGGTGGATGTGGGACACCGACAAAAATATCATGAGTCTACCGAGCCTAGCTAAACCAAAAGATAAAAGTTTTTGAAACAAAAAAAATATGAAAAAATACTGACTCTCACCGTACAGATGTGTCTCAGCTGAAGTGAAATAAGGTGAGTATTCATTGTAGTTCGGGTATAATTAGTCATTTTAATTATTGTTTCTTGCGGCTTATTTATTCAAAGCCACGCATTTATATTTATATTATTGACCCTAATTTTTGATTAACGACCTTTTTAAATTTAATATAAATTATGCATCAAAAATACAGTCTTGAAAAAAAGCTCCAACTCCAGTGCGTTTTTAGAATTACTCTGATATCTATCCTCTTAAGATAACGAAGTGATTTTAAATTCTCAGTTCTGCTGCTGCACATAAGTCACATGATATCTACAGTATGACAAGTCAATGTGGGCCCCGACACGAACCTCATTATTCTAGCGAACGAGCCAGATGTTCAATCAAATGGAAAATATGACGGTTGACCTTAAGAAATGCGTGGTCGTTTAGTACAAAAACAGTTTTTTTTGAAAAACAGATTAAAATAATATTTATCTAGATTTGATAACTGAATATCGGAAAGCGTAGAGTTTTCAATAAACAAAAAGATGAACTTTTTTGAAGCAAAAAAATGAAATATATACCAAAAAACATTACTCGGGATATTTTTATCTTCATTGGTTAATAAGACGTTGAAAAGTGTTATTAACCCATAACCTTTTTTAATTTAGCCTTTCGTAACCTCTTTAAAATTGCATGGATTATTTTTTTTTCTCTTATTGGAAATACTAGAAACTATTTATAAATAAAAATATTTCTATTGGCAGTTAATATTGGTTAATAATTGGTAGAAGAGACACTTCAGTAAATCAATAATATTTTTTATAGAGGGAAAAGCCATAGATTCTGCACATTGTGCTATAGAGTCGGCAGGGACGTATAATATTTTATTTATTGTCTAAAAATCACCCTAATTAATAATTAATAATTAATTTAATTAATTAGTTAATTAATATGTCTGCCAAATATTGTCCAAATACAAATTCTTATAACAATCCTAGCATAAGCAATCAGAGTATTAAAAGATACCGCTCGGGTTAAATCGAGGCTTGTGTATTAAAGTTGCTTGCGATGTCATGAAGCACGATTCTACCGAACGGATTGTTTACATGTTGTAGTTTGTTGGTATTGTTTTAGTGTATTAATATTAGTAAATTTAAGCATTGTTTATCTTCTAAAACCACAATTTAAGTTGCACTGTGGTGGTGGTTATAATTATATGATATGTCCTGTAATGCTACGATCGACATAAAAAACCTTTATCAAAACTTTCGTTTGTTTAATCATTGTAAATAGTAAATATTAAATGAAATTTAAAATTAAACATTTTTGTTTAATTTCAAATTCATTTATGAGCTAAAATCATTAATTTATTTTTATTATAAAACTAAAGCTATACCACCAAAATACACACAATTGTAAAGAGGTGGGATTTTTGTAGCAAGCCCGGCAGACTACCGACATGCTTTGTGATGTCATAAATTAGTTTAAAGCTTTGTAATCTAGCGCCAGATTTAACGGGTTGTTGATGAACCTAGAATAACTAAGTCAGAAATATGTTTTTATTTGGACAGTAGAAGAAGTTTATCGTATATAAATAACGTATCGTAAAATAAATAACTACTCTTTTTACTCCGCAATGCAATGTATTAAATAGCGAAAACAATGCAAAGAATTTTAACATTTGATTGACGTAGGTTTAATTGAAATGGCAAAAGGTAATATAATGAAAAATAAAACTGCGTATTAAATAATTATTGTCGCTTATACAGAAAATGTATTTTTCTCCATACAGCATTTCCTCAAAGTATACATCAAATATTGATGTTCCGGAAAAAATAAACCCACTGGATCTAGTGAACAGTTTTAGTTTTATCAGCGTTACGTGACATTTAGTGTGTACTTTGTGCTTTGTGGGTTTATGTTTTTTTTATTTTGAAAACTGGCAATATATGTGTTTTTAAATTCTTGAAAAGTTTATCAATAATAGAATTAGGAAAATTATTTTTATTTTATCAATTCTAACAGAGGCTAGAGACCGTGAATCATAACATCTGTTAGATTAATTATGTGATGGAACACTAATCTTAATAGCAATAGGTAAGTTGTATGCTGTAATTTTTTAAATTTTGCGGGTACCTTGAGGAGATTTAAATAATAAAGGTTGTTTCGCTTTGACAAAAATTATCCTTTATTCTGGTCATATCAACTTGAGTTTCTTTTCGAGCACTTGAACTGCCTTGCAGTAATTCTGTTAAATTTTGTCACTAATGTGCGATGACCGAGTGCGTTAAGAGTCAACAAATCGGCTTCGTATATTAGTCTTATCTAAAATTTATTTAATTTTGGGTAAGGCATTAAAAAGTTTACGATCAGTGTTGCTCGGTTGGACTCTTAACATAACAGATCCCATTCCTTCGATCGTGCGCGTTGACATCTTACCTGATGAAGCGACAGGGATAACCGCAGTATCACTGTGACGATATCGCAGTTTACGCCTTTCTGGTGCTATCTGCTGTTGGGATTGATTGAGAGCAGCATAAGCATCGCAACACATCACAATCTGCAGTTCGGATCTAACAATCACGAAGGGGGGGGGGGGGGAAGGGCACTAATACCGGTACCATTTTTCATTTCTGCAATTTTTTTAGTTCAGAAGCAGTGTTTTAGCTAACATAACTCTACGAACACTGACAGACATTGCTTAATTGTAACCCCAAAAAACCTACACAAGGGGTAATAATATTTTGTTAATTTATTTTCACGAAAAGTGACAAACAAAAAATATTTCACTGAAAAAATCAAATCATTTGATTTAAACGAAAATGGTGTTTACTAAAATAAATATTTATTTCCTATAAGCGAAACAAATATGTGTTTCAAAATTGTTAAACATTTGTTTTAACTTATATCGTTTATATAAATTAATGCACTATTAACTGGTTAACATTATCAATAGAAAAAGTGAAAATAAATCAGCTGTAAATAACTTTAATAACTTTTAAGGCTTGAAGAGCTTTATTTAAATCGTTCTAAACGTTGTCTCACATTATCTAAAACATTCATGTAAATATGGCGTTATATTGGCTTTTACAAACGAAGCAAACTACAAATACCTTAGTAAATACAATAAAATAATATAACTATACTTTTTGTTAAAGTGATTATTGATAAAACAAACAGGTAAATAGAACATTAATAACATCATGTGAAATATGTTAACCAAAAAAATTCGTTAATATAATTGTTAACGTTGTACATCAAATAATCACCATTTTCTAAATATCGGTTTGTTAAAGGAAAATATTTATGGCTTTTTTTATGTGCTTTGTGAAAGCCAACGTGATTCAATTTCTTTCAAGTTGTTCAAGAACTAAAGGTTTTCAGTTATTTACATCTCATTTACTACCACTTTTTCGATTAGCAGTGATTTGGGTTTGCCATAATTCCTAGCATTAAACTGAAAATGGATAAGCCGCCATATTACGTAAAAGATTTATTATAATCTGTTATATATTAATGTCGCTGAAAATCTTTCTTACTTTCAAATGAGTGATAAGTGGTCGTTATTATATCTATCCAGTTACTTCCATCACCCACTTTCTAGAAAACTAGACAAACAATACCCTCCACAGTATGTCCGTCAAAAGAAAGAAGAAGTACGTATTTATATGGGAAGACCTGGCCATTGCTCTGCAGCAAAATAGCTGTGGGAATCTATAATAAATAAAAAATTGGCTCTCTTTAATAAATATCTATTATATATTTATTATAGAATAACAAAACACATTTTAGATTAATATTTTTTTGTTTGAATTGATGCAACGCCTTAGTGAACGGGTGAACCAACTTAATTTATAAAAATCTTAAGTAATCAGCTTGATTTAAAGCAAATAATATTTTTATAAACCAAACGAAAATTATTTGCCTTAAATAGAAATCAAGAAAACAAATAATTAGTAAACTATTTACTGATTTTTCTTTCAGTATATTTTCATTGACACTGATTTAGATGATCACAAAAATTGTTGACATACATATATCTACACACCCGGGATTTGTGTCAAAAGGGTGTGTGATTTTTTACCATGGCTTTTGCTGTTGATCAAATATATCTAAAAAAAATATTTCCCAGTTTAAAAACAAACTGATAAAATACTTTTATTCAAAAATTTGGCTTATACGGGCATAACGTAAAAGTTATAAATTTACTAATATAGACGGTACCTAATAGCAATGTCAGATCTGATGTCCACCCAGGAACGCCGCGCTATAAGGTTTGGCATTGGCAGGATCAACAATGGTTATGATACTAGGGGGTTTGAATATGTACAAGTTCTAACGAATTGCTTATCAGTGGTGCGATAGCGCAATTGGTTAGAACGATGGGCTAGAGTTTCAGAGGTGCGGGTTCGATTCCCGCTCGTACCATAACTTTTGCTGTTGATTAAATATGTCTAAAAAAATTAAAGTGTTACTAACAATAATTAATTTTTTTTCGAAAATCTAGTTTGCGAATTAACAAGTTGTATTAAGGTTTTTAATGTTGTACAATAATGGTTTTGTCTGAATTAGCTGAGTTGCTAATTGGGAAGTTAAATCATTTCAATATTTCTACACTAATAACATTTAGTCATTTAATTTAACCAATATCTGAGGATTTAGAATTAAAAATGTTGAATAAGCTGTTTTAAACACAGTAAATCTTTTATCTAACTGACTTACTATTACATCTAAATACGCATTAAGTACTGTCACTTCCAAATGTTTCATAGGGTTTATATATTATCTTATTATTATCATTTCCTATGGGAAAAAAATGTTATTAGAATGTCCATTTAGAGCCCCCCTAGTGCCACACTACACGCCACTGAGTAACAATACCGTCCACAGTACGTTAGTCAAAAGAAATTGCGTGCCTGAACGTGAAGACCTAACCAAGCTGTGCTGCAAAAGAGGTGTGGGAGTTTATAACAAAAAAAAATTGGTTCCCTTTATCAAAAATTTGTTATATATTTATTATAGAATAACAAAAAAATGTCTAGTAATATTTTTTGTTTAATTCAACGCAACGCCTTAGTGAACCAACATTATGTACAAAAAATCTAAAATAATCAACTTTATTATTGAAGCGTTGAATAGAGTGGACTAATTGAACTTATATAAAAAAAAACGGTCCACTCTATTCAACGCTTCAATAATATACAGGGTCTTTAATTGAAAAAAGTCACTTTTGATGTAATTTATAAAATCTGAATTGCAGTTAATTTTTAGGACACTCGGTATAAAAGTCGGCGATCCTATCTTGCTATAAGTATCACATGTTGACTAAATAATATTAAAATTTTTCATTGATTGGACATCTGGAGGCAAAAATATTGAAGTTTTAATTCACATAGTTTTGGTAAAAAAGAACAAAATAATTAACATTTAAGAAACGGTAAAATAAACGAAAAAAAAATTTCCTATACAAAAAACGTAGATTGTTTCGCAGAATCCAAAAATAAAATAATCTACAGGGTGTCCCATTTAAAATACCAAAGTTGATGTCAGTTACCAGTAGATTTGGCAACAAGCAAGTAATTATTTTTGAAAGCTAGAACACATCCTCATATGGCCGTAGTCAAAATTTCAAATTTATGTTACTTTTAAAGTACCATTGAGTATAGAATACCCTGTATATCTACACACCCCGGATTTGTGATGCTAAAGGGGTGTAACATTTTTTTACCATCACAGTACTTTCCCTACTAATAATAATTAAAGTATAGGGTAGAAATTGGCGCCAAATTTACGATGTTTTTTAAAAAACCCTCTCTCGATGAGAAAATGGTCACATTTTAACTTGCTCTATTTATATTACTTATAAAACTTGAATTCCGATATCCTTTTTGGCTTCATGCTTCACGATCGTCGGTTAAAATTTCAAGGCAAGAACTTTTTGTCAGCAGTTGATAGTTGCTTGTCGTTAAGGGCCTTGCGCATTTTTTGTTTAGTCATCCGTTGATAGTTGGTGTCTCCGATTGATATTTCTAAAAAGTTGCAACCCTATGTTAGACCGGGCATATTTTAGTATCACCAATACTTTCGTCTCGTAAAAAGTAATATCAAAAACGCATGCTGCTACGAAGTTATAAAAAAATGAGCGTATCAAAATTTTCTGTATCACTTCCGACCGTAATTGAGTGAGAGGTAATGTTGTGTTTGATAGACGGGCATAAATTTACCGGCTCGGCTGTATGTCGATGGCGCATCCGATAACGTTTTAAAATATATTTATCCAATTTCACTTTTCTTAAAACACGTACAGTTTATGTTCAAATTTCCATGAAAGTGATTTGCGATGTAATAATTTACGAGTGAGACTCCGTCGAAAGATTCGACGGCAACTGAATATAGTTTTGAAATTATAATATATATAAATAATAAAATAGTAAAAGCAAGTGAATATTCAGGTCTCTTTGAGGTTAGTAGTTGCAAAAATCGTATTTAATAACAATAAACATTTTGTGTTTATTAAAAAAAACGTTCTTTTTAAACAAATATGGAAAAATTTTACCTTGCATACAGGGTATACAAGGTATTCTTTCAGATAGGCGGCAGCTGTGCACTGACTTTCTGTCAGCAGTACCGCAGCACTTTAAATAATTTTTTGATTTTTGTTTTTCCGTGCGAACATTATAATAAAAAAAGTTATCCAAATTGGTCACGTGGGAGCTGCTGGGGCAACCGGAGAAAAATCGCTTGTGATTTAAATTTATAGTTTTTACAGTTTACTACCATCCGGAAAGATTATTTGTGGAACTAGACAGAGAAGTAAGGGGTTCTAAGATTAAGACTTTAAGATTGAGAAGACTCGTGTCAAAAAAAAATTGTATATGAATTTCGATTTGAAAATTCAAAACCAACATTAACAAAGAGGATTGAATTAATTTTATGTTGGTACATTACTATTTAGATGTCTAAAGTAAAAATGTCAATAAAAGTTTTGCTGACTTTTCGATCTACTATTTTATGTGAATATGTATAAGGGTGGCTATGAAACCAAAAAGGCGCATCGAAAATAATTCTGTTAAAGTTTATTAGGGTAGTTGTCATACTGACGTTCTTAATCAACATGCAAACGAGTTTCTAATAATAGAAGAAGTTCCAAAGTTTAGTTTTGCTGTATTAACACGTAAACAAAAGAAGCTAAATTAAAGTAATTATCGAAAATGTCCTCATTCTTCTCGAATGCAGAAGTTTGCCCGTTTCTTCATGCTGTTAAAACCATTTTGGAGAATTTCTGGTGTTATAGTTGCATATTTTGGCACAATTATTTGTTTTAGTTCTTGCAAATTGTTTACAAGAAATTTAAATATTTTATTTTTTAAATAAGGAATAACAAAATAATCCATGATAGTTAAATAAGGTGACCTCGGAGAAATTTCAACTTTTGTGTTCCAACTTACTAGTCGGTCATTAAAAAATTCGTGATAAAAGGCTATAATTTCTCTTGTCGTATGTGGGATTGCCCCCATCCTTTTCAAATAGAAGAAAATAAGGCCAATTATTGTTTTGCAAGATACTGCCATCCAAACCCCGATTTTATGAGGTTGAAGTCGATACTCGAGAAATATATGTAGATTATCAGTGCCCTACATTCTCATATTTTGATATGTATGTTACCAGAAATATGAAACCACGCTTCCTCAGAAGAAAATGTTAAGTTTAGGAAGTCATCATCATTTATTAAATTATTGACAAACCACTGGTAATTCCCAAGACGTCTGGAATGATTTACCGGCAAAAAGGCTTGATATGATCTTATATGGGTTAAGTTTAAGAAGTTAAGTCTTTCTTGACAGTGGTTTTTCATATTCATAAAAAAGTCCAATTTCTTTTTCCAAAAATGTTTTAAAGATTTTGTAAGCTGATGCTCCATTCGTTGTCGAAGATCATTAACAACTTCTTCTGTACGAGCTGCAGGCTTACCTTTTCTTTAAGATACATTAACACAATTTGTAAGACACGCATAAAAATTATTATTGCAAGGTTCGGAAAATGATCGCGGAAATCTTTAAGTAATAATTTACTTGCACGTTGATTGAGAACGTCACTATAACAACTGACATAACAAACTTCGACACACTGCAAACGATCTTCCTTTGTTCTAAATATTAGTGAATAGAGCGGTTTTTGTGTTCAGTATTATGATCTTTACTTATCAGAATTATGTGTTATATATATACTATTTTATAATTTTGTATAATGTTGTATTTAAAAGGATTTTGCTAGTAACTCCGAAAAACTAGGTTTCACTTTAGAGAGTCGTAATTTGTAGCAAATTATTTAATAACTTATTTATTTAAAACCAAATGTATTAGTTTATGATTTACTTACGCTAGGCGCTAGATTAAAAATGTTTCTATTTTTATTTGGACAAATATAGGGTTGCTCACCAAAACTAAATGTCATATTTTGATTACTTTTTAGCAGTGTTGCTATGTTATAAACCTTTACCAACTGGTTATAAAATGTTTGGTTTAGACATTTTGTTTCAAAATAACTGTTGAAAACTACACAAAAGTATATAAAACATCCCAATTCTTGGGATTAAATCGTGCTAAATTCAATCACTTTTCGACGTTTCGCCTACGATTGCACGAGGCATCTTCAGGAATCTTTACTTCACGAGATCGGAACACTGAACGGTTTAATCCCAAGAACCATGATTTTTTAATTGATCACAGCTGTGAAATCTTTCGTTCTATATATGAAACACGCTTAAAACTTAAATGTTTTTTCCAGTTAGTTTAATATAAAACTGCCTTTCAGGCTGTTAGAAGAAGATGAACACCCAGGAAACTATTTGTATCAAATATTAGAACATTTGAAAATATTAGATAGATTACATTGAAAACTTGAATTTCCAATACATAAAGGAGTAAAAAACGCTATAAAAATAGAAAACCTTGCACTAAAAAGATTACTTTAGGAAGTAATTGAAATATTAAAAGAAAACTTTAAACTCCAAAACCAATACAAATTAATTCAAAATACCTAATAATGAAAAAACGTAAATACATCTAAAGCTGCTTCCATTTAAACGCAAACCCACGATTTTGTATTATAAAATATATTTTTTTCTAAAGGGTTCTTTTGTCATATCAAGTCAAGGTAATATTTATCTATAATTTCATTAGCGTGTAATAAAATAAATAGGTTAAACAGTAATTTTTAACAAAAGATAAACAAGTAAACGAAAAAACATCTTTAAAATTCCCACTTAATTTATTTTACAAAAAATAAAACACATGACAATTGTTTCGCCAACACTGTGGCTTCATCAGATCTTAAATAACAGTGCAGTTATAGTTATTAAATACCTGAACCCGTTTAGAGGCTATTATACAGATACAAAAGGTAATAAAGAAAGGTTACATGGAGAACGACAAAGTAAACAACTGAATTTACTAGAAAGTGTGGAAATAAACAAACATAAAAACAAAGTTTACCGAATTAAATATATTTAATTCTGCAAACTTTGATAAAAATAACACGTTATTAAACCATCAACTGGACCTAAATAGTTACCAATTGTTAAATCTTTATTAGGCTGTAAACAAAAATCCAGAACGTTTTACCTGTTAATACCCGCAAAACTGTTCAGATATTTAATACCTACAGACTTTGTTACACTTTTATGTAAAATCTAACATCTGATGAAGCCACAGTATTGGCGAAACAATTGTCATGTGTTTTATTTTTTGTAAAATCAATTAAGTGGAAATGTTAAACAAATGTTTTCGTTTACTTGGTGAAAATGGATTTCCATCAAACAATGGCTAGTTCTGTTCAAAAGATAATAATATTATGACAATTTTAGAGTAAGAAAAAGAAAGAAAGTATTTTTCCATGTATTTGGTTCTTGGGTCTTCGGTTGATTTCGATGATGGTGCTGTGAAAAAAAGAATGCACTCTTCAAAGAAAAAAACCGTCTATAATCAAATCTAACGAGAACATTTTCCCTTAATAAAAAGAAAAAGCTGGACATTTTCATAATTTCGGGGTTGTATCTTGTATATAAAAAGTTATTTTCAGTGGATACGATGTACAGAATTTTTATAAAACCTAGTAATTCTATTAATTCTTCCATCTTATTCGTCTGCTTTGAGAAATCGGATAGAGACTGACTTTTAAGTCCTCAGGAAACTATTTCCTTTACTCTTATTTCCGGAATCTGCAAGAATAAATTTCGTCTATTTTGCGGTGAATCTGCATAACAGGGTTTTGTATGCGGGTTATCTCTTAATCTCGGCTCTAACAGTTTGAGCTTAATTCTAGCGCGAATTATTAAAATGCACTAAAATCCAAGCAAAAATTAAATCGTTTCCCTAATTAGGAACTCTGTGCAAGAATACACTTCGTATCTTGGAAATGTTCTGGAAAATCTTATTTACGCTTTAAAGTTTAAAAGACTGAACTTAATGAACTATTCCAAGGTGTACTGTATAATTAATTATAATAAACTAATGAACAGGATTTTTAGGACGTGTTTTAGTGGATCATTCTCTGTTTACCGTGTGCGATGTCTGGATTGTAAACTTTTTGCTTTCATGACTATGATTATTAAAATTAATAATTTTTCTTTGAATTAGTCCCTTGTATGTTTGTAAAATATTTGTATCTCTTGTAAAAGAAAATATTGTTTTATAAGCCCACCGATGAAGGCAAAAACTTTCGGAAAGCTCTGAAATAAATAAAAAAATTTTACCTACAAACTAAGTATTAAAAAATCAGGACCATATATATATATATATATATATATATATATATATATATATATATATATATATACTCCCTGTTTTTGAAAAGTTGGTTCCTGGCAGCAACTTTCATGGATGGACGATGCATATCTTGAAGATGAGCTTCTTTAATTGTGTCTGGACTGAACTTCAGGGTTCCAGCTTTAGGAGCGATGGTCGGTTATTTCCAACTGCGAGACTGAGCCTGGTTAGTCTTTTGTGTCAACACTTGCAACAAAGGTATATGCTCGCTTAGGTGACAATCAGTGTAATTGGTAGTATGGTGAGCCAGTCGACCTGTTCGGTTATGAAGGACTGCTTCATTAATCTTTTGTTTTGGGTAGCTGGCTGCACTGCCAAGTAAAGGGGCTTCACACATAACGTCGCTATCTATAGAATATTGAAGAACGTCGGAACAGATTTTGGTTGTTGTGTTCACCTCCTTGCAACTTCCAAGGTCTTGTGGTAGTATGTATAATAAGGAATCGTAATCTTGCGCAATATACTTTTGTGTTGTTGTATAATATGGAGGAAACCTGATCGATTATTCAGTATAGGGCTAGGGCATAGATGATAAAAAGAATAAGTTTCTGCTCGTTTAGAGGTATCGTAAGGATAAAAACAACCTTATTATCTGTTTGATAAGCTTTTTAAAATTATAATGTCAAGATATTGAGTTAACATTAGAAGTATCTTTTATGTAGTAAAGATTTTTGGAGTTCACAATTGGTAAGGGATCAAATGCCTGTTCCGAAATTATTATTACTTTCGTAAGCATCTTCATAAGTTAGATGATGTTGATTTGTGTAGTGTTCTGGATTTTTTTAAAATATTGGAGTTTGCGGTCTGTACAGATTTTGATTGGGTGCAATTGTTTTTTGGTTTTCAAAATAAAAGTGTTGAAGGTTCCTTCGAATTCTAGACTGAGCGTCTCAGAGTGATTGCTTGCTAACAAGCTGTCCTAAACGAGGTTCTACACCAGTTAACAAGTTGTTAAAGGCCATTGTCTTAATAAGGCTTGTTTAAGTTTCTTTTTGTTCTCTTTTTTTAAATTTAGATATTTTTGGCTACTAGCATGCATCTAGGCATTTAATCGATTGAATAATATGAAAGGGGACTCATTTGGAAGTTGCTTACGAAGTTGAGTGATAAAAGATGTGAAATCTCTAGAGTAACCAAATTGTACATTCAAAAGTTGTTTAATTTCGTGGTAAGAAATCGGTTTTCTTCAACTTATCAGCTGAGCTGCCCTACCTCTGAGCTTGTCTTTTTATGTGAATAACAAGAAATGTTTTTAGCTGTATGTTTGCCATATTAAACGCTCATTAACTCGCATTAATAAAGTTACCCAAACAAATTTGGTCAACCTCATATTTCGGCATTATTGAAAATAAAATTCGAAAGCTTATAGAGTTCTACTTCATTTGCTGTCGCACTTATAGAACTTGTTTCGAGGTTCATTTTAAAAGAATAATATTAAATGCATAGAGATATAAAGATTTTTCAAATTTTTCATTAACCTGAGGTTAACCTTCAAACACTCGTTGACTACACAATAAAAAGAATAATAGAATCTCAGCAAGATCTTTTTGACATCCAACAGTGGCACTATACTCTGGCAGAATCCACGACCATCATCGACCAGACCTATAACACTGATTTTTCAAAAAGAAAGACCTGAATTGTGCACAAATGAAATTACAAAATATTGAAGTTCAAATATCAGAAATTAAACCTACTGTTATTGATGATTACCAATTAACTAGCAGTTATATATTTAAAATGACAATGGTTGATGGAGAGATATGTTCTGTAATTAGCAATTCTTCAGCGCAAACCTGTGGGATCTGTAGAGAAAGTCCTAAAATTATGAACAACTTGGAAATGTTAATGCACTGCCAACTTCACATGCATGGATAAGATGCTTGGAATGCCGCCTCCACATTACCTACATGCTTGACTTAAAGAAATGGCAGGTACGAGATGAAAACGAAAAACAATTTACGAAAGAAAGAAATAATCATATAATAAAAAGGTTAAATCAAGACTTAAGTTTGTTGATTGATTGCCAGGACGCGACGTTGATTTTCTATTATTATTTATAATACTAAGTACAACGTCATCTGGCTGTGAAGTTAACAAAAAAGCATTTGTAAAGTACTGTAAAAACACTGCGATACTCTACGTTGAGCTGTATTCATGGTAATATATGCTAGCGAGCCTTGGCCAGAAATTATAAAGAGTGTGCCTCTTTCGATAGGCATGTTTTTACAAGAAGCACTTAAATCTAGGAACAACGAAATATCGAGAAGAATATTCCAGAAAATTTTCAAGGGAGGAAACTATGACAGATATATTTTGTAGGCTACTGCTTTCGTCTGATTCTCTCATATCATCATTATCCAAGTGTGTAGTACTCGCTCCAATAAGCAGCCTTAAACAGTTTTAAAATTGCTTTAAGGGCCTCGTTTGTCAAATGACATGTATGAAAATGAAAACCTTAGTGATTCCAAAAATTCTGATTAATACTTGTGCAATAGGATATGATTTTTTTAGTTAGTTTAAGTATAATTATTACCTAGTTAATGTTCCTTTTTTTCTAGATACGTTTTGGTACATTACAAATATTTATTTGTTAATATACTTATTTTTATTAATTTAAATAAAAATAAAAAACCCTGTTTATGAAATTTGATAAAAATAAAATGGATAACTTCATTTAATTTGCGAATAAATTTAAAAAAAATTATTTTCAACTAGAAAAAATAGCTGGTTACTCCCTTAATATACTTAATAACAATACTCAATTATTTATAAACACTCTGTACGTAGATAAGACCTGAAATAGAACAATTTAAAAACCTTAGTTAATTAACGCATATAAAGATATTTACAAAACTTACTCACAGTTAAAACCTAATAATATTTTATTTGTATTTATTACGGCCTAATTTACCATAAATGACCTCTATGTGCTGCGTTGGTCTCTGCTGACGTATTTATGAGGCGTTTCTAGGGATGTCGCAATCGTTGCAAATAAATTAATCATTAAACACGATGTATGAGTTCCAAAAGGAAAAACATATTAAATGGTTTCAGTTTTTGTAAACTGTATGGGCTGTTTGTCAGTGTGAGGGTCATCTGCTTGACAATATCTCAACAGTGAAACATTTCTGTTTTTCATTTTAATTTTTAAACCACTGCTTAATTCTTTGCAATTTGCAAATTTTATGGTGATATTTGAAAAAATAAATGTTTTACCCCAAAGATCTGCAATGTTTGGTGCGCAAGAATGATATCAGCCTTAAATCCCTGTTCAATGATTTATAGAGTTGGCCGGATATAAGGATTACCAGTAAATTGTAATACTTTGTTCTAACTTTAATAATATAATTAATAATTAAATTTATTAAATATTAATTTGTGCCCATATAATGAATTATCGTTGCATGTTATAATACACATTCGTGACTAGTCTTTTAAATTATCACGAAAATAATAAAAAAGATCTCTCATACCGTAGAAAACGAGATTGATTAAATCTCTTCTACCGTTTTCAATCAGGGAAAGTAAACTTCAATGTTCCGTCGCGTCAGCGGGCGTCGCTTGAAACGTATTACAACACCTCTGGGCATACGTTACACATTACACATTCTCACCTTTTTATATCTTTCTGATATTACTTCCAAATAAGACCTTTTGGGATAGACGAAAAGGAAAGTAAAAACTCTTTTGGCATACATGGCGCTTCGCCAGGTTAAGATTCATGACAAAACCAGGTAAATTCCGTGACATTTATATATCGACAGAGTGGAAATGAATTGAATGCTAGCTACTTTTTTGTCTAAATTTTATTGAAGAAAAATATTAGTCTATTTCCTTATAAGCCCAATAAAGCTAGCATTTTTTTAGCTCGAACCACAAAACATAAAGGAAGCAGGCTATTTTTATTTATTGTAATTTTTTCAGAGCTCTTTTGAACTAACCAAAGTGCAAAAGAAGGCAAAAAAGGTGCATAAATCTTTTTTTTTTGCCAATATCTGTCAATATATTGCATATCGAGCAATTATATACATATAAAAAATCGGCAAATTTAATTTACCTGGAACTTCCCTCGTTATGAATTTTTGATTTATTAGTTATAGTGAAGTGTGACCCAATTTAGCTCTGCACATAGTAATTTAGTATCATGTCTTTTCAAACATTATTATTCCACTATATTGGATTCGTACCAATATTTTACCAATTTCTATGCCACACTTGATTTTTAGGTATAATTTAAAATAAATTGAAAAGGTAGTTTTTACACTGATTTTTTGAGACCACCATTTTGTTCCGTCGTGTTGAATTCGTACCAGTTGATCGCATTCAACATTTCTGCAAAATTTGAAGTCAATTAAATAAGATGTTTTTTTTAAGTTGAATGTTAAACATTTTATTTGGCCGCCATTTTGTTCCGCCATCTTCTATTCATATCACAATTTTACCAGCTTATGCCTATATCACTCTTAATGCTTGCACAAAACTTAAAATAGTCCAATAAATAGTTCTTTTCAGGCTGATTTTTTAAACATTTTATTAGGCCGCCTTTTTATTTTGCTATCTTGGATTCCTACCAGTATATGCCTATGTAAATCAAATAATTAGTTTTCTAGTAATAATTTTTTAACATTTCAGTAGGCCGCCATTTTGTTCCGGATTGAATTTTCACCAAAATATTACTCTTAATTTTTGACCAAAATTTGAAATCAATCACGTAAGTAGTTTTTTAGCTACGCCGCGAGACTGACAAACAGGCCGATAAAACGTGAAGATATGTAATACCTGGCACAGTGATGTTTTCACGATTAAAAGCGTTCTATTTGACCGCCATTTTGTGCCACGGTCTTGAATTCGTATTGCACAAAATTTGAAATCAATCTGTTAAGTAATTTTTTCAAGCTGAATTTTTAAATATTATATTAAGCCGCAATTTTAATTTGTTATTTTCAATTCGCATTAAAATTTTACGTAGATAATACTTAATTGTTGTGCATACTTTCAGGTAAATTGGATAAGTAGTTTTTTAGTAATTATTTTTTTAACATTTTACTACGCCACCATTTCGGTTTACCACATTGGATTTTCACCAAAATGTTACCAAGACATCCCCATGTTACCCTTAATTTTTGACCAAATCTTGAAGTCAATCGGCTAAGTGCTTTTTAACTATGCCGCGAACAGACAGACAGACCGACAGAATCGAGAAAACATGTTTTTAAGCATCTAGGGACCTTGAAAGGTAAAGATCTGAAAAATATCGGAGGATGGTTTTCAATATTTCTCTTTTACGAGGGAAGTAAAAACCGATGGTCGACGCAAGATTTATGACAGGAAAAAGACAATTATATATAAATCCGGCTAGAAATTCTAAAAGAAGCAAAACAAGTCTACAAAAATTTGTAGTACTTCTTTTTTTCTTTCAGTAACCGTTTACTTGGTACAGTTTTGTTATTTGATTTTGTCCCACCTTTTGTAGTCAAAATTAAATTATTTCAATTTTCATTGATAGATAATTTAATTTGTTAGAAACGCACATTGTTATAACGATAATGGGCAACCTGACCATACTTTTAAATATTTATTGGCAAAAAGATCTATACCATCCGTTAAATAATTTTCGGAAGGGAATCTTAAAATTATTTTACTATGGAATATGTTTAGTGTGCAAAAAAAAATTATATCCCTAATCAAGATTTCTGCACTGAATTAAATTTAATTTGATAGCAATTGAACGTATGACCTACATCGTAAATGACATGATTTGGGCGACAGGTTTTCCGTTATATGGTCATACTGGTATTTTACCTTCTCACCAGTTAAACTACTGAATGAAATTCTACTTAAACAAATTTGTGAAAATGTCAACTTATATATATTATATATATATATATATATATATATATATATATATATATATATATATATATATATATATATATATATATATATATATATATATATATATATATATATATATATATATATATATATATATATATATATATATATATATATATATATATATATATATAAAACAGGAAAATTTGTGGCTATATATAATATTTTGTTTTGTTTAATGGGGATGTAGCCAATACTATACCATTTTGTTCCGCTTTATTGGATTTTCAGCAAAATGTAATCATTTCATCCCCTTATGATCCTTGATTTTGACCAAAATTTGGAGTCAATCGGATGAGTAGTTTTTGAGCTATGACAGGTTGACAAAACTGATGGAAACGGAAGAACATGTTTTTCGGTGTCCAGGGACCAGAAAACGCAAAAATCTGCAAACATTTCGGAGGGTGATTTTTCGTGATTACAATACTACTTCCCTCTTACCAAGAAAGTAAATATAGTATTAGCTATAGACTTTTATCCTCAGATTCACTAAAAATATTTAAGAGTTAGATCAGATCTAGTTACCATTGCAATTAAAACTTTTAACTCGCTAGTATTTTCTGAGAATTTTTATTTTTGTTACATATCCTTTTTTATTAATATTTGTATTAAACTATAAGGTATACTTTATTTCTAAAAGTTTTATTTCTGAAAGCATTTGAAACAATTATTGTTATATTTAGCAGTAATATTAATAGCACGTAAATGCCATATTGCAGCAAAATTTAATGATGAAACAAATAACGATATTATTGTCAAATCATACAGTAGTACATAGATTTCTATTGCAACGACATATGTTTAGAGTAATAGAAACATGATATTACCTAACCGAAACAGACAAAATTACGGCCACTAATTAACAAAAATGAGCAAAGCTAATTTCCGCCATGGCGTCGAAAAAGGTCCCATCGACAAAAACATCAATTACAATTAGTCCAAATTAAATTCGGAATCACACCAGGTGAAGGCATTTAAATCAATTTGTTTGGAGAAAGTCAGTAATTTCCGCTAACGAACAAATATGTCTACCACCTGAGATTGCATTATTTGGCGAAGGGAAGTTTTATGGCTGATTTATTTACTTATGTAGGTATTTGCAGATTCGGATATTGGGTACGGACGCGGGTAGGAAATATAATTTTTACTCATGGTACTTGCGGATGCTGTAAGGGTTATTTTTCGAATATTATTATTACGGCATTAAAATACGTTTCAGAAATGTAGAGTCTTAATTCTGGTACAGGGTGCCCGACATAAGATGACGTACTATATTATCTTTATGTTGTATGACGTATAAAAAAGGTTAAATACTAAAGTTTCTTGATTTAATTTGAATTTTTAAATTATATTATTTTTATGTATACATGTTGTGTATATTGCACTGACCAGGTATCAGCTTTCTTATTTCCAATGGAATAACCTGTATATTTTTAGATATGTTAGTCGTTCTTTTAAAGACAAGCCCAACAACATATAATAATATGAGGTTGCTGCTGCGTTTCTGATATATTGGCATTTACCTTCAGGATTTGACCTATATTTAAAGTGATGTAACTAAAATTAAACGGTTGTTAAATATTTGCTTGCGCCTAAAAAATTTCTAGATAATATAATATGTTATTACAAATATTCAATTTATTAAATCGAAGAAATGGTGCCGTTTACATTATCTTAAATTTAATGGAGCATTGAAAAAAGAAATCAGCGATTTATAATACTACTAGCTGGCCCAGCCGACCTTGTTCTGCCTCTTCCGTTAGATGGCGCGATGAGTTTTCAGTGGAATTATAAGAATATGGGGTGCATTCACCATATCTCCCAGAAATGTTATTGAAGAAAAACAAATTGGTTTTATAAAAAAAATATGCAATAAGACAATACAAAAAATAGTGTTGAAAGGTCTCGGTAACCAGACCATAATTAAAAAAACAATTATGTAAATTGGTACAATACAACTCTCTCACGAACTTGCTGAAAAATCTGGCTGAGTGTTTTAAATATATAGATGGGTTTAAGTCAATGTTTCTAAATTATTGACGTTTATGTTCAGAAGAATTTATTTTTTTGTAAATAACCACAAACGGCTTACCAATACCAGATATATCAATTATTAAAAGGAAACATTTTTATTCTTAATCTCTGCTTCCAGTGAATTAGATAAATTGAATAAAGACAGTAATTATTCAAAATAATAAAAAATATCTAATGAATAACAACGTAAACAATAAGCGCTATGGTTTTTATGATAGTTAGTCATGATAAGACAGATAAATTTGTTATGATTGCGTTTAAGGCTGTGGTAATTTAAGTGGATTTTTGCTTCCCTCGTAAAGTATTGTAATCGTGAAAAGAATCACCCACCAAGATTTTTTCAGATCTTCACGTTTCAGGGTCCCTAGATTCCGAAAACGTGTTTTCTCAAGTCCGTCCTGTCTATCTGCCTGTCTGTCTGTCTGTCTGTCTGTTCGCGGCATAACTAAAAAACTTCTTCTCAATTGATTAATTAAGGGTCATATAGGGATGACCTGGTAACATTTTGGTAAAAATCCAATATGGCGATACAAAATGGTGGCCTAATGAAATGATACAAAATTATTATTAAAAAACTACGTATCCAATTTATTGTTAATCAAATTTTGCATAAACATCAAGTATTATGTTGGAATCAACTGGTAACATTTTGGTACGAATCCAAGATGACGGAGCAAAATGGCGGCTTAACAAAATATTTAAAAATTCAGCCTGAAAAAACATCGTAATGGATTGATTTCAAATTCTGTGCCATAACTTATTGTGGTACCTATAAGGGTCAATTAGTAAAATTGTGATAGCATAGCTTAAAAACTACTTACTGGATTGACTTCAAATTTTGATAAAAAAATTAAAAGTCCTGGAGATGATCTTGTAACATTTCGGTAAAAATCCATTATGGCGAAAGAAAATTGCAGCCTAATTGTTAACAAAATTATTATTAAAAAAACTACGTATCCGCCTTATCTCAAATATTGCACAAACATCAAGTATTATGTTGGAATCAACTGGTAAAATTTTGGTACGAATCCAAGATGGCGGCATAATAAATTATTTAAAAATTCAGCCTGACAAAGCTTCTTAATGGATTGATTTCACATTGTGTGCCATATCTTATTGTAGTAAAGAGATCAACTAGTAAAACTGAGTTACTAATTTAAGATGGCGGAATAAAATGGTGGCCAAATAAAATGTTTGTAATTGAGGAACAAATCACCCTCTCAGGTTTTACATATTTTTACGTTTTAGTGTCCCTAGATGCCAAAAAATATGTTTTCTCAATTCCGTCGGTTCGTCTGTCGCTCTGTCTGTCAGTTCGCGGTATAGTTTAAAAACTACTTACCAGATTGACTTTAGTAAAAAATTAAGGGTCATATGGGGATGAACTAGTGATATTTTGGTAAAAATAAAATATGGTGGAACAGTGTTAAAAAAATTATTACCATCTAATTTACCTCAAATTTTGGTAACTGGTAACGTTTTCATAAAAATCTAAGATAGCAAAATGAAGTAGCGGCTTAATAAAATATTTAAAAAATCAGCCTGAAAATACTACTTATCAAATAAATTTCATTTTTTGTGCAAAAATTTAAGTGTGATATAGAGATAAACTGGTAAAGTTGTGATACGAATTTAAGATAAAATTTTAAAAAAATCAACGTAAAAAAATCTTGGTCACTTGACTGTGACAAATGTGAAAGTGGGATAAACTGGTATGAATTCAACATGAAGTAAGAAAATGGCGACGAAAGTCCCGGGTAAAGGAAATGTACCGATTTTTATTTTAAATCAAATTAAAAATGATCTATTTTTTAATGTCTACATTACTTTTTAAATGGAATTTTAATTAAGATAACAATGTTATTTTGCAAAATATTGCACTCCTTTAAATGACTAAAGTTACATTTGATCGCGAGGATACCAAATAGCCCTTACTGTTTAATTTTTTATTCATTTGTTTATTATTATTTCGAATAATAACTCTTTTTTGATCAGTTTATCTATTGTACGGATGTTTACTAGGTAATAGAAGAGATTAAAAATAAAATGTTACCTTTTATTCATTGAGATAATATATCTGGTATTGATAAGCCTGTCGTAGTTAGTTATATTAACAATAAAACGATCTGAAGATAGTCATCAATAAGTCGGAAACGACATTTTTATCATTTGCATCAGTTTGATTAGTTACTGGTTGCTAATATATACATGGTATTATTTTTTTGCACCAGTTGATTGCTACGTTGGTTTTTGAAATAGATCAGGTCTTTTAGTAATTATTTTTTTCAATTAGTTGTCTTAGAACAAATATTTTTTTAAATAATAACAATTTTTTCAACTTTTGATTTATTGTCTTAAATAATATCTTAATATTAATCAATAATAATCAAAAATTATTATTTAAAAAAAATGTATATGTAAATGCATAATTGGTGAACTAAAAGTTTTAATTTCCATGCCAAATAGATCCGGTCTAACTCCTATGTTAGAGACTAATGGGGTTAAAGTTTTGCAATTTTTTCATTTTTCATTGCCGTTGCGACGCCTGCACTGATGGCGGCTTAGATTTTCTCTAAGCTCCAAATAGTTACCTTTTAAGAAGTTATGTTGTTATTTTCTTCCGAAAGTTTAAAATTAAGTGTGTTACTTTCTCCTATACATCATCAAATGAAACTCATTCTTGAAGAGACAGTGAACTTGTAACCTCTGTGGCGTCGGTTTTAACAAATTTGTTATAAAGAATGAAGTATTTTTTTGCATTCTTTGGGTTTACTGATTTTGATATAAGACGTCGTTTTGTCTTTAAATACCTTTTAATGAAGTACAAAACACAAATCACAATCAAACAGTAATTCTAAATCAGGAAGACGATTTAAATCAATTTGTTTGGCCAACAGTTTCCGGCAACCGCACCTGGCATGGCATTTATCCGGCTATAGAGAGTTTTTCCGCTGATTTATTTACTCATTTGTGGATACAGCGGGAGTGAAAGATAAATAAAATTGAATTAAGGTGCAAAAGAATAAGATCCGAAGTGTTTTTATTGAAAACTAAAGATAAATGACGCGCGTTCGAAAGGCGAACTGTATCTAACATCCGAAAGCCACTCTATCTTGGGATTTCGTAAATTGAAATCAAGCACATTCGGATTCGGAAATACGGGTTTAGAGATACACAGAGTGACGATTGACGAAAACATTGAAACTCAATAAGGCAAGGTACTTAAATTTTTAAAAATAAGTCGTTTGTCCAGTAACAAATAGATAAAAATGTTGGGTAGAAAATGTTTATCAAAGACTTTTATATAGCCGCTTGGTTACACTGCCGAATATAAAATAAAATGCTCGTATCTGTGTTCAGAAGCCAGACACTTTAAATGTTTACGTTATGTTTAAAAGTTTGAAGTAAAATAAATCAGTTCGTTACTAGAAGTTACTGATAAAAAAATAAGTTTATATAAACATAGTAACAGTTTTTCATCCACAGCTGGATATCGGCCTACTTTCCACACGTAACTATGGAGTGTGTGTGTCTTAGATGTTTTACGCAGGTGTATGGGACTTACAGATTGTCGTTGGATCTGAACGATACTATTTGAGAGGTGATTATAGCGTATTTTTGATGAAGCAAAAAAAGCAAAGAAAATTTGCAGGGTGTCTTTTCTTTTCAGGCTGCATTTGAATTTGATATTACAAAATAAATTTTACATCTTTGCAGGCCCTTTTTCTGCTCTACAAGATGGTGCACTTTAATTCGACATTTCGTAATGGAGGTCTCATCATTACTTGGATTTTTATTTCATTTTCAAAAAGTCCTCTACCTCAAATTCTCCTTTTTGATGGAATTCAAGATTCTTGAATTCCATCTCTCTCTCTAGCATATTGTCTCTGGTGTTGGGAGGTCGAGCGCTTGTCAATTATCGGTTGTGTTCTTCATTCTTACTAAATGTCTCTTAAGAGTATTTACTGTTTTGAATAAAATGTTCATATTTTTAATAAATTTAGCCAATTGGAATACTTCCGAAAAAAGTAATGCTTTTGAAAATATTTGACTCATCCCTAATGAATGTGTGACATTATAGGACATTTTGTACTTGTTTATAAATTTATATATAATTTGTTGATAGGCTCCAACGGAAAACTGTTGTTCATAGCAATCTGCATTATAATATCACGCTCCTTATTAAACGCTTCCCTTGACAATGGCATTGGCTTTAAGCCAATGACAATGGTAAATTACACAACCGGTAGAAAAAGGAGTTGTTGTCGAATTTATGTGTATAAGGAGAGGAAGCATACTGAATAATACTAACCGTGGACGATGCTTTCCGGTGAACCTCAAACTCTATCCTACTGTGTTTCCTCGATAGCAAAAAGTTTAGAAACGGTAGTTTTCCTGCATCTTCCATTATCAATGTAAACTCAATTTTAGAATACATGTTAACGAATTGTAAAAACTCTTCCAACTGTTGTCTGTTGCCATTCCATACAATATCATATATTATCCACGTATCTTTTATAGACTGTTAGGAAGGCAAAATAACTTTTCATTATCCTGTTTTCCAAATTATTCATGGAAACCTCCCTCAGAAATGGCGACAAACAGGAACCGATAGCTAGCCCAGACCTTTGCCTATATAACTGTCGATTAAACTTGAAAACATTTTGGTCTAAAACTAAGGTAAGAAGAAAAGTGAAAAAGTAAATGTGGCAAAGAAGATCCCGCCAATAAATCTCTTCCCAACTGAATACAATCTGCGGGAGGCACAGTAGGAAACAAATTCTTCACATCCAATGAAACCAATAATGCTTTGTTCGATATATCAACGTTTTTCAGGTAATGGGCAAATTATGAATATTTAGTATGAAAACCCGTTACGTCCTTAAGAACCCTATTTAGCCAAGATGAAAGCTTACAGCATGGGGAGTCAATACATGAAACCACTGGCCTCATTGGAGTACCATCTTTGTAAATCTTTGGCAAGGCGTAAAGTAGGATATAATTTATCTTTTGTCATGTTAAAATATTCTAGAAATGTGTCAAGACTACTTTTTAACCTAGTAAAAAATGAGTTTGTTGGGTCTCTATTTATTTTTTTAAGAACACCAGGGTTCAAGAAACCAATAACATTGTCAACATAATCAGTTCTTTTCATAACTACCAAACAAGAGCCTTCATCGGCCTAGGTGCAAATCAGATCGTTGGATTTAACCTTAAGTATATTTTTTCTCAGAAGATCAATACTGATGTTAATGAAACTTTGGCTATAGAGGCCGAATGTATTATTCAAACGACCGATATTTCCAATAAAAATATATTGCGGGCTAAAATAATAAATTTTCTGAACTTAATTTTCCGAATAACACAAGCTGTAACTATAATAGTGCTTATCTAAAATCTCTGGAACCTAATTAATTTCGAACCAACACTAATATTTAACAATTTACTGTAATAATAATTGTAAGCAACCTTCATTTCATTCACTAATTTATAGAGGCTGGCCTCCCACTCAGGCGGTCAGGGTTCAATCCGATCTAGAGACATGCATCTTTTTTAATATTTTATTTTGTTTAGTCACGTGAAACTTGAATCTTATTTTAGTGTCGATCAAATATGTATAAGTAGTTGTTTGTTTTGTTGTATTTTAGTGTGTTTTATTCTATTTGTAAGTTATTGTTTTCGGATTTGTGACTGTGATTATAGGCATATTATATTATAGATACTAGGGTTCTCTCTGTTGTTTGTAGGATGATGCTCGAAAACACTTGTCATGGGTTTAGCGTGTCATATTAATAATTTTAATTTACTGAGATTGGGACTTGTAGTCTTTTTCTATGTTCGTTATGAAGATGTAATATTTATTTTGTAATATCTCTTCAAATGCAGCATAATTCTTTGTATATTTATATATATATATATATATATATATATATATATATATATATATATATGTGTGTTTTCATTCCGGGTGTACATCCGTTCACTACTGTCGTTCTGAAAAGAACAGTTTTGCTGACGTTTCGCCAAAATCACATTTGGCATTTTCGAAGCTTTCTTTCTCGCGTCCGAATAGAGACTGAAGTGTTGGTGACTGCGACGCTTCCTTTTATACCCCCACTCGGGGCCGAAGGTTATATCTGCGCAGGCGTTGGTCGTTATTTATGTTTTCCGGATGGTGCTGTTGTTGTTGCGCTAATTGCGCTTGAGTTTTTGCTATTTTAGATTTGTCGATTATTGTCTTCCATACTGTTGGTAGTTTTAATGATTCGTCCCTTTTATTCAAATCACCTTGTTTTTCAATTTCTATGGCTTCTCGGATTATTCTGGTCTTATAAAGTTCTATATTGGCAATCTCCCTACACCCATCGAAATTTATTTTATGGCCGGTTTCCTGATGATGTACGAATAAAGCTGAGGTTGTTTGTTTATTTCTGATGCTGAGTTTATGCTCTTCCACTCGTGCTGATATTCGCCTGTTAGTTTGCCGTACGTACAACTTTTCACAGTCCTGGCACGGAATACTGTACACTCCGTGGTTTTCCAGTTTGATTTTATCTTTTGGGTTTCCGAGTAGTTTACCTATAGTTGTTTGTGGCTTGTGTATTGTTTGTATGTTGTGTTTCCTCAGAATTCTTCCGATTCTGTCTGTTGTGCCTTTTACATATGGTAAGACTACTCGTTGCTTTCCCGGCTCATATTTTTTGTTGTTCGTTGTTCGGGAAACCTGTGCATTAATAGCTTTCTCTATGGTGCGATTTGTGTAGCCATTTTTCTTTAAAGCACTAGATACTACCTTAAGTTCGTTTTGTCTCGTCTGTGTTTCAGTTAGTCGCACGGATCTAGATATTAGAGTATTTGCTACAGCTTGAATTTGTGCTGGGTGATGATGTGATTTTGCATTTAAATATCTGTCTGTATGTGTTGGTTTTCTATACACGGTGTATTCGAAATGTCCATTATGTAGTTTTGTGACCAAAACATCTAAAAATGGTAGTTTGTTGTTTTCCTCTAGCTCTAGAGTAAATTGTATTCTCGAGTGGATTGAATTTACGTGAGTCACAAATTTTTCGAGCTCTGCATGACCATGTTGCCATATAATAAATATGTCATCCACATAACGAATCCATAATTTGGGTTTTAAACTTGCTTTCTCAAGAGCTTCTTTCTCGAAGTATATCATAAATAAATTCGCGACTACTGGTGATAGCGAGGACCCCATTGGAGCACCATCCATTTGTTTACACATTTGCCCGTTGAAAGAAAAATAAGTATTTTTGAGGCAATGCTCCGAGAGTTCTATTACATGTGCCTGGAAATCCTCGTTCATAGCAATCTTGTCCAATGCTTCGTCGATGGGATATAACGATTTGACATCTAGGCTTGCCATGATATCGTTTTTTTTCAAGGACGATATCTCGTATAATTCGAGTGAAATGCTCCGAGTTTTTTACAAATGAATCAGCTTTTTCTACAGTTGGTTGCATAATTGAAAGGTATTTCTGCATTTTTTGTAGCGGCGAATTAACAGCACTAACAATAGGTCTGATAGGCGCCCCTGGTTTGTGTATTTTTGTTTAACCATAGAGTTTAGGACATCTGCTCGACTTTTCCCGTGGTATGATTTTTTGTTGAATTTCGGGGTTTATTGGTGAACTTTTTATTTTATTTTTAGTTGTTTTTTCTAGGTACGTTGTCGGGTCCCTTGGAACAGGCCTATAACAATTGTCTTGTAGGATATCCTGCATTTTTTGTACGTAATCTGTAGTATTCATAACCACAGTTGCGTTTCGCGCAAACAATACACAAGCCGCAAACAACTATAGGTAAACTACTCGGAAACCCAAAAGATAAAATCAAACTGGAAAACCACGGAGTGTACAGTATTCCGTGCCAGGACTGTGAAAAGTTGTAAGTAGGGCAAACTAACAGGCGAATATCAGCAAGAGTGGAAGAGCATAAACTCAGCTTCAGAAATAAACAAACAACCTCAGCTTTATTCCTACATCATCAGGAAATCGGCCATAAAATAAATTTCGATGGGTGTAGGGAGATTGCCAATATAGAACATTATAAGACCAGAATAATCCGAGAAGCCATAGAAATTGAAAAACAAGGTGATTTGAATAAAAGGGACGAATCATTAAAACTACCAACAGTATGGAAGACAATAATCGACAAATCTAAAATCGCAAAAACTCAAGCGCAATTAGCGCAACAACAACAGCACCATCCGGAAAACATAAATAACGACCAACGCCTGCGCAGATATAACCTTCGGCTCCGAGGGGGGGTATAAAAGGAAGCGTCGCAGTCACCAACACTTCAGTCTCTATTCGGACGCGAGAAAGAATGCCAAATGTGATTTTCGCGAAACGTCAGCAAAACTGTTCTTTTCAGAACGACAGTAGTGAACGGATGTACACCCGGAAAGAAAACACATTGTATTTTTCCATCCGTGAAGGAGTAAAAATCAACATATATATATATATATATATATATATATATATATATATATATATATATAAAAAATATGGGGTCTTTCTTAATTGAAGCAAGTAATGAACAATACGATTCCATTTGATAATTTTAAATTTAATTAGTCGTTTGCCTAATTTTGAAGAAAAATTAGCCCACCCTTCTTTAAAACAGAAATTCACAAAATACCCAATGGAAAACTGGAAAATAATACAGTTTGAGTAGATTTTTGGTGCAAAGCACGAAAAGAAAATGTAGTCTCTATGTCATTAATCTGTTGACGTGGAAACGAAATCATATCAAGCCGAATAATTATTCTTGTATTTCAAAGGTCTCCGTCGTTTTACCACGCTAAATCCAAATGTCCTTCAACTATTTTAAAGTTTGTATTAGTCTAAACGTCAAAGCAACTTGTTTAAACGTTATATTACAACGCTGGTAGCCGTTTTTTGCAAACGTCTTTTCGAATATATATATATATATATATATATATATATATATATATATATATATATATTTATATATATGTATATTTATATATATATATATATTTTCATATATATATATATATATATTTATATATATATGTATATATGTATATATATATATATATATATATATATATATATATATATATTTATATATATGTATATATGTATATATATATATATATATATATATATATATATATATATATATATATATATATAACTATAGGTAAACTACTCGGAAACCCAAAAGATAAAATCAAACTGGAAAACCACGGAGTGTACAGTATTCCGTGCCAGGACTGTGAAAAGTTGTAAGTAGGGCAAACTAACAGGCGAATATCAGCAAGAGTGGAAGAGCATAAACTCAGCTTCAGAAATAAACAAACAACCTCAGCTTTATTCCTACATCATCAGGAAATCGGCCATAAAATAAATTTCGATGGGTGTAGGGAGATTGCCAATATAGAACATTATAAGACCAGAATAATCCGAGAAGCCATAGAAATTGAAAAACAAGGTGATTTGAATAAAAGGGACGAATCATTAAAACTACCAACAGTATGGAAGACAATAATCGACAAATCTAAAATCGCAAAAACTCAAGCGCAATTAGCGCAACAACAACAGCACCATCCGGAAAACATAAATAACGACCAACGCCTGCGCAGATATAACCTTCGGCTCCGAGTGGGGGTATAAAAGGAAGCGTCGCAGTCACCAACACTTCAGTCTCTATTCGGACGCGAGAAAGAATGCCAAATGTGATTTTCGCGAAACGTCAGCAAAACTGTTCTTTTCAGAACGACAGTAGTGAACGGATGTACACCCGGAAAGAAAACACATTGTATTTTTCCATCCGTGAAGGAGTAAAAATCAACATATATATATATATATATATATATATATATATATATATATATATATATATATATATATATATATATATAAAAAATATGGGGTCTTTCTTAATTGAAGCAAGTAATGAACAATACGATTCCATTTGATAATTTTAAATTTAATTAGTCGTTTGCCTAATTTTGAAGAAAAATTAGCCCACCCTTCTTTAAAACAGAAATTCACAAAATACCCAATGGAAAACTGGAAAATAATACAGTTTGAGTAGATTTTTGGTGCAAAGCACGAAAAGAAAATGTAGTCTCTATGTCATTAATCTGTTGACGTGGAAACGAAATCATATCAAGCCGAATAATTATTCTTGTATTTCAAAGGTCTCCGTCGTTTTACCACGCTAAATCCAAATGTCCTTCAACTATTTTAAAGTTTGTATTAGTCTAAACGTCAAAGCAACTTGTTTAAACGTTATATTACAACGCTGGTAGCCGTTTTTTGCAAACGTCTATATATATATATATATATATATATATATATATATATTATATATATGTATATATATATATATATATATATATATATATATATATATATATATATATATATATATATATATATATATATATATATATATTTATATATATATATATATATATATATATATATATATATATATATATATATATATATATATATATATATATTATATATATATATATATATATATATATATATATATATATATATATATATATATATATATATATATATATATATATATATATATATATATAAAAAAGGTTCTGCCAATGATTTTTTTCTGAAAATGTTTGATTTTGCTGAAGAGGGTCCTAAAACATTACCCTTGAAGGCCTTCATGATGATGTACTGGCAATCTCATATCACGATCTCAAAAGGGAACTACCGATTGAATGAAATTTTGTCCAGGGTTTTACTACACCCCTAAATGTTAAGTATATCCGACAATCTTACCGACTGACTTGTCGGTAAAAAAGTCATTCCAGAAGGTAACTTATAACAGTCTTGGTTGTAGCTAGAGCACTCTGTCGTATCTCTTCGACTGGCTGCAGTTAGAAGTTGATATCTAAAAGGCCGGTAAGATGTTAGCCCGACTTCCGTTAAACCGTTACGAGTTTGGTCTTACTCGAATATTTAGAGTATCTCTGCGGAGTCTTAAGGACCTTTTAATTGACGAGCAGTTGCAGATATGCTCCTTCCCCCATTAATAATGGTAACTCGTTTTTTCCAGGTCTTCTTAAATATATTCCAGTTTGTTAGAACTCTGGACATTACACTTAGGGTACTTAAAAAAATCTTCTACATCAATCCGATGGTTTCTTCTCAAATTAGGCTGATCTTGAGTAAGATGAGACATTTGCATACATTTTAACAGGATAACGTCAAAACAAATCTTAAATAAAAAATGTAATAAACATTATTGGTTACAATTATAGATAGCAAAATATACTGACTAGACTAGAAAGAAAAGAGACAAAGACAAATAAAAATCAGTCATCAAAATTTGTACGTAAATATCTCTGATCAGTTTTTACTAGTTTTTAATATTTAGACCGAGCGAGAGACAGACCACGAAAGCCGGAGGTCTAAGTACCGTTACATTATACCTTGGTTGCCTTTTAATTACCCAACACTCTGTATTACAGGGCGCAGAGATGTACTGAAAGATGTATTCACATTTTACGGTATCTTATATATCTCAACAACAACTACTACCTATTGTTAGAACGGTCTTCCCAGGCGGTCACCCATCAAAGTACTAGTCGCGCTCGACGACGCTTTATAATCTAATTATCGTCCTTCATCGGACCAAGGTACGTCAACGTCGGACTGCTTAGCTCTTTTTATGTAAAGTATTCATATTGCACATATTTGTGGGCAATTAAAATATATGCAAATTAACTGTGTTTCGTTTCAGTGTTTTCATTAAATCCTCTCCTAATTTTGTACTTATTTCAAAATGTAGACTGTGTTCTAATAATAATCAGCTTTATTAAAGTTTAGAGTATCACATGCAACAACTCCGTATAGAAGACACTTTCCCTTCCACCTGTTGGGCTTTTCGTCTGCCAGATCGGCATTTATCATTTCTAGAAAGGAACCGAGATTATACGGATTTCGAGAGGCTTTAGCTCTGAATAAATAATGCCACCTGATATAATACGATCTACTTGTTCAGTATAATCTGGATATGCAGAAGGGTTCTTGGAGTAATTAAATGGTTTTAGAACAGCAACAAAAAGGACACGATTAGAGAATTTACTCTCGATTCACGATACTTGAAATGTTGACGAAGTTTATTTTTAGGGATTTATAATTGAATTAGGACATGCAAAGGAAATTAGAAATGACAATCTTCGCCAATTTATATAAAGATTCAGGAATATTAGTTTTTCAGGTTAAAGTCTTGGAAGAGTGCTGCAACTTCTCGTTTAGCTGAAAATGTCGTATATCGGAACTTGCGTTAACGCGGGTTTATTCAGGTTTTTATTTTTTTTACTACGGAACTTTAGGTCAATCTTTACGTTTTTAATAGTCAAAAATATATAATTTTGTATTGTAATATTTGGATCAAAGGGATTCGTAATGTTTTGTGAAAAAAATAAAATCCACTAAAATGGTAAATTATTGTTTTGAAATGCTCATATTTCAAATCACTTGTATGACATTTTGCTGTCTGTAATTTTCCTAAAATTAGATTTATGTGGTTATTTGCATTTAGGAAATGTTTAAAATACAAATAAGAGACTTGTCAAATTTTTCCTCATTAAAAAATTTAAAAAAATGTTTTTTTGATTTTTATGTATGCCTTTTACACCAGATATTTTTTTAAAGGATTGTAAATTAATTATGAAAGTTCTCAATCAATTTTTTCAAAGTTCTTTGGTCCCTTGAATTGATAAGTTTGTTTTTTGTTTTTGTTAATACAAAAGGAAGTTTTGTAACCGTGAAAAAATCGACCTTCAGGATTTGTTGAAATCTTCATATTTTAGGATCCCATTTAATTTTTTATAGGTGTTTTTATTTTTGCGAAATATATCTGATTGCTTTATTTATAGAAGTTTTTATTGTAGTTTATCTTTTTGACCTTTATATAAATATATATTATCTAATTTAACTTATAAATATAATGTCTTGTTTCTCAGTGAAATCGTATTGCATTGTCTGGAAGACATTATTATGAATAATTTGGAAAACACGTTAATAAAAACTGTTCATTAATCCAAACAAAAAAATCGTCGGCATCTTCACATTCTATTTTCCTTTAGATTTTATTTTAACTTTGCATATCCTTTTAAACAATTTCGTTTGCCTTTTATGTTTGTATAGGTATAGGTATTAGGTACTAATATGACATGTTGCCAGTTTTCATTAACATATTTATTATAACCAATCAAATTTGTAATTCCAATTAGAAGCTTTAGTAGATTAACTCTTTTAAACCAATAAATACCATACTTCAAAGTTCAGCATTTAAATCTGAAATTTAACCTTTAATCTAACCTAACTGGTGCGTTTATAATATTTTCCTTTTGAAGTTATTTTAAAGTTAATAGGTTTAAAATTATATGGTATAGATAAAACTCTTTTCAGGAGAGAAAATGGCTTACATCAATTAGTAACCTGGCAAAGTTTAGGACCTTAACGTAAAAAAAACTAATATATTTTGGGGAACAATGGAGAATTAACGGTCTTACCTAATAGCCTAAAAATACTTCTAGCTTCGGCACAGTTTTATTAAATTTGTAACTTCTTTCCTATCAAATTGATATTTCGTAGAATTTATTGACCATTTTTAAAATTACGCATCTCGTGAACTATTTTTAAAAATTGCTCAATTGCATGTTGGTACTATTTTGTCCTTGGTTTGGTTGCAAAACATGTGTTTACGCTATGTTCAAAGTAGCAGAGGTCTAGTTGACAAAATTAATTTCACGTTTACTTGTATTTGTATACTGACATAAAAACGCCTTTCATTTATTTTTTGACACCTAGTTACAGCTTTAACTATGTGAGATACAAAAACAACTTTAAATACAAAAGATTTTTCTTCTATTACCTTCTAAGAATATAAAAATTTCAAAAATTTGTTAAAAGTACAATTATATGTATGTTGTTTTAAAGCTAAAGGTATTAAACCCGGTAAAGTCGCTATGAAAATATCAGTTTATTTAAATAATAATTTACAGGATGCCCCATTTAAAAAAATATAGGTTATGTAGTTTTTTAAACTTTTAAATATTTTTTAAAATTTGTTGATATTCTTAAAACATAATAGAAGAATCCTACAACTTTTGTATTTATAGCCACAGGATGATAAAAAATGTGAGCGCAAATACAAAAACGCACTCATGATGCCAGACTTTACCTCAGAAAAAATAGTTTAAAAGTAATTTTAAACATAGACATTAAGAGGGGAAACATTATTTAAATCATTAATTATTTAAAAATCATTGATAATTTAAAAAATAGACGTAATTAGGACTAATTAAAATTAACCAGAGCCACAAAAATATTTATCTTTTTACATATTTTATTATTTCGTTATTTCTTAGTTTACATGAAAATAGTAAAAGAATTAATAATTCTGCATAAAACTTTGTTTATTTCCTGATATACATAGTTGTCTTTCACCTATTTCACCAGCCCATAAATAAGTTTAAAAAGCGGTAAATTTCCTTTACCCGGAATTTCCCTCGTTATGAATATTGAAGTATGACCCAATTTAGTTTAGTAAATAAGTTAGTAACGCTTATATACTGTCTTCTCAAACATTTTCATAAGGCGCCATTTTGTTCCGTCATCCTGGATTGCTACCAATATTATATTAAGACACACTGCCATTTTCTTACGTCATATCATGTTGAATTCGTATACCAGTTTATCTCTAAATCACATTTAATTTTTCTGCAAAATTTAAAGTCAGTTCGAAAATGATTAGCTGTCAAGGTCTCTTTAACTCTTCTAAGGGTTTCAGGAAGGTGTTCTTTTGACGTTAAAGATATGGCACAGTCAGTTAGACCAGTCACAACACTTCTTTTTTGGTTGGATGGTGAGAATTGAAGTTAATACCAGATCAAGTTTTTTTGTAAAGCATTTAGTTTTAAAATTATTTTCTTTTTGCGTAATTACACTAAGGTCAAGAAAATTGTATTTTGTTTTCTGTTTCAACTTCAAGAGTGAACTGAAGTTTCGGGTGAAAACTATTGAATGCTGAAAGTAGTTCTTCTATGTTATGTTCTGGAACTAATGCTAGACAGTCATCGACATATTTCTTAAAAAAACTAATGTTAAATTTCAGTTTTTCGAACACTTTTTCTTCAAAGTATTCCATAACTATTGTGTAGAAGAAACAGGTAAGCCCATAACACATCTATGAAGTGTTATGGGCCGCCATGCCATTTTGTTCCGCCATCTTGAATTCGTTCCACAACTTTACCAGTTTATCTCTATGTCACACCTAATGCTTGCCCAAAATTTGGAATGAATATAACAAGTAGTTTATCTCTCTATATCACAATTAGTTATAGCACCCAATTTCTCAAAATCAATTTAATAAGTAGTTTTTTCACGCTGAATTTTGAAATATTATATTAGGCCGCCATTTTGTTCTGCAATTTTGGATTCGTACCAAAGTTGTATCAGTTGATTCCTGCGTAATACTGAATTTTGTGTAAAATTTGTGACAAATTAAATGATTTTTTTAGTAATAATGTTTTTAACATTTAATTAGGCCGCCATTTTGTTTCGCCATATTGGATTTCTACCAAATTGTTGCCAGGTCATATCCAAGTGGAATCGGCTAAATAGTTTTTTAGCTATGCCGCGAACAGACAGACCGATGGAATTGATGTATTTCGGCATCTAGCGCCCTTACCCATACGCATTTTTGTTGCGTTTTTTTGTTCTTGCGTCGTTTTGTGTCGCACAATATCTGGTCACGGAAACTTTGTGGTGTTAGCGATAATTTGTCGTCAGATAGGTTCAGTCGAGGTGTAAGTATCATCCTCTTAATAAATCTTAGTTCTTTGATGGCGGTGTGTTAAGCCTGTAATCTAAATTTATTATGGATTAAAAAAAGACCAATTTAGGGAAGAGCCTGCGACGGTTAGCTGGCACCTTCACAAGTTTTGACTCTTCTGCTGTTATCGGTAAATTAAGAATTTTAATTTACATTTGAAATTAATTTGCCTGTGTGTGCAATATACATTAATAAGTGTTTGCTAGAAGGATATCTACATTCGTATTCACCTACTCAAAAAAGTAACTGAAGGTAAATTTATAGAGTAGTGTATGAAGCAGAACAACCGTTATGACTCGATATAAAATCCATTTTCTTTATTAGCAAAAACATTTATTTCCCGAAGACCACATACCTAACTAGAGCAGCCTCATAGGCGCAGTACAAGAATAAAGCGCAACAGGGCAACTTAAATAGGGGTCAAAAGCCCTGTAGTTTATTACCCGGTGCTGGCATTTGGCCAAGAATTTGTCTGAAGTTATCAAGCTGAGTCAGTGCATAGAATCAATTTATTTTCCTTTGGTGTTCGGTTTTAAGACATGATTTAACATCATGTCTTACAACTTTTGAATAGCGCATAAACAGTAAACGATTCTCGCATACAAAATAAAAATATTGAGCTAAAAGCTTAGTATTTAGTTTCACTGCTTTTAATAGGCACGTGCTTTTAACTCAATGCTGTTTTAGGGTTGATTTATACATATCAATGACGTGTCGGTTTAGTTCTGTAACGTTGTTCAAAATCGGTACCTACACTTTAAGTGAAAACATTTCCACATGTCCGGTCCAGTGACGTTTACTATTCAGTGTTGCTTCATAAGCATTATGATAAATATTTCAAGGAACAGTGTTGGCACTGATACGTCCGTGATATGTATGAACCGACCATAATTCTCTTATGGCGCGGATCAATTTTTTCACCTTGCGATGATGATAGTATGACCAGTTTTTATTACTGGGTTCCACTAAAAACATTTTTCTTTGTCAACATGTTAGAATAAAATGATGGCTGGTTAAATAAAATATAATTTCGATTTTTACTTCACTCGTAAAAAGGAAGTATTGTAATAGTGAAAAAATCACCTTCCGAGATTTTTTCAGGGTCCCTCAATTGCGTCGGTCTGTCTGTCTGTCTGTTCGCGGCATAGCTTAAAGACTACTTACCCGATTGGCTTAAAATTTTAATAAACAAATAAGGGTCATATGGAGATGATCTGATAATATTTTGGTAAAAATCCAATGTGGCGAAACAAAATGGCGGCCTAGTGAAATGTTATTAGAAAACTACTTATCCAATTTATCTCAAATATTGCGCAAACATCAAAGTCGAATCCAAGATGGCGGAATAAAATGGCGGCTTAATAAAACATTTAAAAATTCAGCTAGAAAAAACTACTTAATGGATTGATTTAAAATTGTGTGCCCTAACTAATTGTGGTATAGAGGTCAACTAGTAAAATTGTGGTACTAATTCAAGATGACCGAACAAAATGGCGGCCAAACAAAATATTTGTAATCGTGAAGAAAATCACCTCTCAGGTTTTACATGTCTTCACCTTTTTGCGTCCCTAGATGCCAAAAAATATGTTTTATTAATTCGTTTGGTCTGTCTGTCGGTCTGTCCCTCTATCTATCAGTTGGCCGCATAGCTTGATGATTGACTTCAAATTTTGAGGAGAAATGATGGGTCATATGGGATGAATGGTAAAAATGACGGCCTAGTGAAATTAAAAAAGTATTATTAAAAAGCTGCTTACCCAATTTTTCTCAAAATTTTGCATCAAGTATTATGTTGGAATCAACTGGTAAAATTTTGGTACGAATTCAAGATGGTGGATCAAAATGACGGCATTATAAAATAATGAAAAATTCAGCTTGAAAAAACTATTTAATGAATTGATTTCAAATTGTGTGCCATAACTAATTGTAGTAGAGAGATGGACTACTAAAACTAATTCAAGATGGCGTAACAGAATGGTGGCCAAATAAAATGTTTGTAATCCCTAAAAAATCACCCTCTCAGGTTCTACACCTCTTCCACGTTTTAGCGTCCCTAGATGCCATAAAATATATAATATCGGTCTGTCTGCCTGTCTATCAATTCGCGGCATAGCTTAAAAATTACTTACCATATTGACCTCAAATTTTAGTAAAAAATTAAGCGTCATATAAGGATGACCTGGCAATATTTTGGTAAAATTCCAATATGGTAGAACAATATTAAAAAAGTATTAGTAAAAAAACTAATTATTCAATCTATTTGAAGTTTTGCACAAAAATCAAGTGTTACATAGGAATGAACTGGTAACATTTTGATATGAATCCAAGATAGCAAAACAAAAGAGCGGCCTAATAAAATATTTAAAAAACCAGCCTGAAAAACTACCTATTAACCTTATATTGATTTATATTTATCTGAGTTCAATTGAATTTTGCGAACTATTATAGGGTACTGACTTTTTCATTTCAAATTCTAAACTCTCGGGAATTAACGGGCATTTCAAAATTCAGTTAAAAGCATTCACTTTTAAGGTAATTGTAATTATTTTCGGCTGAAATAAAAACAAAGCCATCACCACTATAGGCATCACGCCCGACTCCAAGAAAACATTAAACAATTGCAAGACCTTTAAAAGTCTAACCCCCGATAGCACAAAACTTAATTGCAGTTTAGAATATTTAACCGAGCTTTCGGATTTAACAAGTTGTTTACAGAAATCTAGGAACAGGTACAAATCGATTACTGTACTGGTTACTGATATATACAGGGTGATGAACTTAAATTTAGATTTTTGCCAAGTAATAGTTTTCAAGATTTAATAAACAATACATTTTTAATTGAGTAAATTTTACTTACTAAGAGCTTAAACAACATCGATGTCTAAATTCACGTCGGTTACTAAGACTTTTGGTTATTTGCACCAAATGGATTGCAGTATTGGTTTCTGAAACATAGCGCGTCCTTTTGTAGAATAATGATTTTTTACAGTTAAAAAAATGATCATCCTGCAGATTGTTTTAAATTTCAGTGATACGTTTTATACTAATTATTACTAATAGTAACATGTGTTCAATTTCCATTTAGTGATTTTTAAAAATGTAGAATATAAATTAAAAAAAATAAATTTTGCTATCTTGTATCTTGAAAAATATTGGTTTATAGACAAACTTATATTTGAACAAAGTACATATTGTTGTCAGACAAATATGTTTTTAGTTCTTCTGTCGTCGAACTAGATGTGGGCATTGTTGTTAAAACTCTTGAATGATATGAGGCATTGTCCATGACAATGATACTGTCATGTTTCAATTTGGGTAATAATGTTTCTGAAAACCACTTTTCAAAAATAGAGCTGTCCATATCTTGATGGTAATCTAACAAATATTTTTTAATACTTTTTGCAGTAAAAAGCAAGGCTCTTTCTATCCAACCGTCATTTAGTCATATCATCCACAATATAAAATACTGGTGAGCTTACCTGTGTTAGAAAGCAGGTTAAGACTACATTTTTGTTCGTTTTCTTCGATCCAGCTTTTATTACAATTTCATGGTTGTCATATCAAGTTTCGGTCAGATAATAAATTGGCCTACCTCGAAATTTTGAAATAGTTTCCAAATATTCGTTTCTCCATTTAACCTGTCTATTACTTTCCATTTTACTTTGTCGTTTGTCATTTGCCTTATATTTAAAATCACGTTTTAAAGAATCTACACAAAGTGGTTCTAGAACAGTCTACAATTTTTTTTCTTCTTAATTCTCTCTTTATAATGTCCAAAGGGATAATTTTTGTCATAGCACAGTCATCAGAGACAGTTTTGGAGTCTCTCGCAGGAATAATATAATTGTGAACTTTTTTTACTAATAGTACCTCTCGAGGGGCTATTTAGGATTGCGCAGAGTTCCCAAACATAGGCTGCCTGGAGGATAAAAAAATTACCACAAAAGAGCCAATATCTTCCAAATTATCGCAGATAGAGTAAAATTGTTTAATTAAAAAATGTAAGGCAGTTTATTACCTAAAAAAAATATTAATATTTTTTTCTGCAGTTCTCATAGTTTCTGCGAAAATTGAGTTTGAAAAACAATTAGTTTTTTTGAGGTTCCGTTATATTATGTTCTTCCAAAGGCATTTTGAATTATAATAATTAATAATTATAATATATAATGTTTACTCGAGTTATTGCAAAATTATTCGAACGCCTGAAAATTAATGATGACTTTAGATGAATTTATCTCGAAAACTGTTACATTTTCGAAAAAAATGATAACAATTTTTTTATAGTTGGTATCTACCCTACATTTAAAAAAATCTGTTATATTTTGAAAGATATTGGACAAAAACCGTTTTTATTTTCTTTTTGGTCATTTTTTTGAGAGAACCAGTTGGCCTACGTGTGAGCACTCTGCACAGTCTTAAACAGTTCCTTAGAAGGTACCATTTGTAAAAAAAATAATCCACTTTAATATTTTGTACGACCCTAACTCCCTAATTACTGGACTATCAACTTTCTCAGATTTTCTAGGTTATATTTTTTTAAAACATGGCTAATGCCGGTTTTTTCTTTTTTTTTTCGAAAGAATGTCTTAAACGTTTAAAATTATTTTTTCTGCATCTTCATTTAATGTCTTTACTTTTGAACTGCCTGGAGTATTATTAGTATTTTCCACATCCATGTTTTGTAGATTCTCTTCTATTTCAATATTTTCACCATTCAAATTTTCAATTGAAACACTGTTTTGTGAATGTCACGGTCGTCACATTTTAAACACTTAAAGTATATCACTACATGTTAAGTAATTAAAATATCATGAGGCATTTAAAGGTAACAATGGACCAGAAGGGACAACCATTATTTTTGGGTTTTAAGTCAGTCCGCATTAATTTAAAATGCACTATGACTATATATACAATCTCTTATATTGACCACTTCGGGTTTCAAACATTGTCATCTTCACTGCACAAGATCAAAACACTGAATGAGTTCCGATGAGCAGAGTTCAGATATTTATACCGGGACCTGTACCCATCGGCGCGTGACTCACTGTGATGATTGGTTTCATATGTTAGGAAACCTCTTTGAGGAGAAAATCAAAAAAGATGCCAAACTTACAGCAAAACAATAGAAGAAGTTGGAAACTCTGCGCAGCAAACATCAGCCATTACAGAATGCTGTAATCAATTTATCATCTATTTCATTAACCAATTGCTCCAAGAACCATTCCAGTAGAGGACATAATAGCAAGAGTAGAGACAGCATCCGAAAATTACCGCAAGAACAGGCAGATTCAGTTCGATATGAAACAGTAAAAAATCTTCGCAGCTCTAAACCCTCAAAATCCAACTTGTCAGCCGCAGAAAAAACAGCCATAAAGAGCCTTAATGACATAGAAAATGTTATAATTCTACCTGCAGATAAAGGAAATGCAACGGTGGTTATGGACAAGAACAACTACGTAGAGAAAATAGAGTCACTACTTCAAGATGGCAGCTATAGGAGAATACGAACAGATCCAACTATGAAGATTGAAAGAAAAATGTCAAGCCTTATTATGGTCTTGGATTTGCCAGATCTAGAGAAGAAGAAACTGAAACCGGTTCGAAGATTCCTCGATTTTACGGACTTCCAAAAATAGTCAGTGCATCTTACGAGTTAGGTAAATATTTAGCCAATATCTAAACCCCTTCACAGGATGCTCAAATTCTTATTTAAAAAACTCTGAAAATTTCGTAGAAGGATTTTACTTTATTAGATCCCGATTATATTTTAGTCAGTTTTGATGTTGAATCGCTGTATATAAATGTGCCTACTAACGATTCAATTTCTTTCAATTCTGACATATTTCAGAGTAAGAACCTTAATACAGTCTTAACTGAATTGATAAGAGAATGTTTAACGTCCACATATTTCATGTTTCAAGGGACATTTTATGAGCACACCTTGGGTGCCGCCATGGGATCTTCGCTATCCCCTGTGGTAGCGAACATCTTTATGGAGGCTTTCGAGGAAATTGCTTTAAGCCCTGCTCCTTTACAACCTAAATGTTGGTTTAGATAAGTTGATGATACTTTTGTCATATGGGCTCATGGAAAAGAAAATTTAACTAAATTTTGAGATCATCTAAACCAACCACATTCTAATATAAAATTTACTGTCGAAATTGAGTCAGATGGTGCCATTCCCTTCCATGATGTGTTAGTGCAAAGGAAAGAAAACGGCACCATAGTTCATACTGTATTGGATACTCAGCCATTAAGTAGTGCAGGTTTACCTTTTACTCAGGGTACCACAAATAAAATTGACAATCTCTAGTACATACAAAAAATGCTTAAAGACGTCAAAAATGTAATTCCTTTGCAATCAGAAAGAGTTTATTAAGTGCCTTATTCCTGTGGCTTGTGGTAAAGTGTATATAGGTGAAACTGGACGGTCTTTGTCTACTAGACTTACGGAACGTAGAAGATGTATAAGTAAGAAACAAATTGTTCAATCCGCTGTCGCTGAATACCAACATACAACAGGACACGTGATTAATGTAAAAGATACCAAGGTTCTTGCATTAATCTTGAGTTATTATAATCGACAAACTAAAGAATCAATTGAAATTATCAAGCACCATGAAAATTTCAATAGAGACGCGGGCTACGTGCTACATCATGCGTGGAGCTCATTCATTGTTTTGATATTGTGCAGTGCAGATGCCTCGTGAAATCTCAGGCGAAACGTCGGAAAGTAATTCCAATTTCACACGGTCTAAACCCAAGAACCATGATTTCTTAATTGACTCTAGCCGTGAAAGGTTTCGTACTACATTGTTTGGTTGGTACCAACGTTGCGACGATGCCATTTTTCAATTTTTGGATAGGGTATTACAAACAAAAGCAAAAGTTTAATATGGACGGTTTTAAGGGGAAAGAAATGGAATCACTGAATTTCAATAAAATTGTTCATAGAGAGTTGTTTTTGCATCTGCTACATCTTAGTTTAACACAGTTACATAACTGTGCTTTGCAGGACACTGATAGCTGTGCGCTAAAGGATATAACATAAATCAAAGAGTGGTAGGACTATAACCTTTTATCTGGTGGTTATTCCTATCATTATGGTTTTTAGATACCTGGTTGATGGCTTGACAATTGATGGTTGTTCTTTAGGAAACAACTAAAAAAAATTCGAAATACATCCTTCACTTATTCAAAAACATATATTATGAATTATGAATATGATCTTTTGCCTTAGAATAGAACAATGATTTATTAAGTCTGTCACTATAATTAATATGAAATATTTCTATTTTTGCTCACCTTGACAAGACATTCTCATTTTAACCCTATTCTTATTTTTTTTTTGGCGTTAAGCTGATCAGCCATGCAGCCAGTTACTAATTCTACGTAAGAATAGATACTTAAACGAAAAAGAAAGAAAAAGGAATCATATATTTTTACTATTTTGTGTTGCATGTAATATATGCTAAACCCTAAACACATATTATACACAGGAATACACGCTTCACGCCGTGGGGTCTGTCAATGCGCTTTTTTACAGACAAACAGGAACAGGGTCACTAAAAAAAAAGGAAGACATAAAAGGAAAGAGGAAAAAACCTAACCTAACCTAACGTATCTAAGAATGTTCATTAAAAATCACAATTTTAAATTATTTTTGTGCAAGAACGGGTGCAGTATAAACTTCTATTTTTTGTTGGGACAATAGATTAAGGAGATTAAAAGAACAGCTAACTTTGCATTCATTAATTAGTACTCTAAAAAGTTCCTCAGCGTCATCAGTATATTTACTACATTCAAAAAAGATATGATCAAGGTCACACTCAACATTACAAGTATCACATTTATCTCTATTCTTATTTGTGTTAGCTAAAATCAATAATAAAAAAGTTTTCCATATGTTAACTACAAGTGAACACTGCCTGCATTAATATTTTGAGTAAGATTTATAAATATAAAAATCAAAATTAATCATTTTAATAAAATAATGTAAATATAAACGTTTAAAAATTTGAACTCTCTCTTTCATAACTTACTTTACAATAGCGAGATTCCTTTTTCTCGCCGTTTTTGTTCACTTTTTTTAACTTGTACAATGTTCCATTCATTGTCTATTTGTTCGACATCATCTAAAATTTACTTCATTTTTCAGGGAAGACTTTTAGTAGACAGGAAACCCTTTCATAACAGAAATCGATTGTCGGTCGGCTCATGAGAATCCTTTGGAATGCAAATTAAACGTTTCATTAAGGTATATAATTCTTTTACCGCGTCTAATAGATTTCTCAGGAATGAAAATGTTTTTCTCGGAAACCCCTTGCAGCAAATATTTTAATTATGTTCTTCAATTATTTTTAAATATAGGTATGGTAAGTCAATATTTTTTAAAATTGTGAGTACGCTGTGAAATCAATTAGTATAGTTCAGTCTTTATTTATTTGAACGGCGGGGATTTTGATGTTGTTAGAGTGACTGAAACATGGCTCCACGAAAATATTGATAGTGCTGTTGTTCAGGTACAGAATTGTGATTTTATTCGGCAGGATCGGGTCGGTCGAAGGGGTGGGGGTGTCGGATTTTGTATAATAAAAGAAACGAAATGTAATCTCGGCTTTGGACATGGTTCTCGAAAACTTGTCTCGTCGTATTTATGCGGTAGATCATAACAAGTGGTTTTAAATGGTAAATTTTCTGAAACGGAAGTGGTAACGTCTGTTTTATACTTGGCCCTTTGTTCTATACTTTATATACCTCACAATTTCACAACAATATTAAATACTGCCATTATCATCTTTATGCAAATGACACCCAAATTTACTTGTCTTTCGATTCAGTTCGTAGTAATATGGCGAATCGCCACGTAAATAGTGATCTCAGTGCCCTATTTAAAACCGCAAACGATCACATGCTAAAAATTAACCCTAGTAAATCCACCGTAATTCTATTCGGCAACCGAACACATTACAATTTGTCCAAAGTCAACCTAGATATTGAAATGGACGATGCCTTTATTCCCTTTGTTGACACCTGCAAAAATCTGGGACTACAGCTTTACTGCAACTTGCGTTTTCAACAACATGTAACTAATAAGCTGAAGGTAGCCTATTCAACACTAAAATTACTTTTTTCGTATCGCCACTACCTTGCCCTAGAGATAAATAAAACTCCTTTGTGATTCTCTGGTGCTAGGAGTTTTCAATCATTGTAACTGCGTTTACGGGCCTTGCCTTGATAATATTGATGTTAGATGTATCCAAAAAGTGCAAAATAGCTGTTTTCGCTTTATATCTGGAAGAAACCATATTTCATATAAGTTAAAAGATGCCAGTTGGTTGAGTATGCATAATATATAAAACAATGAAATTAAAAAAAAATTAATATCTTTATAACAAGCTCAAGTTTCCTAGTGGCATCTACGATCGAATACAATCACATTGTTACAATTCCACAACATTGCAAGGAGCTGGTAAATTTCTTTTAGTTTGTGTACTACTATAAACTCATGCATTCTCTGGATACAGATTTGTCCTGTCTTTCTATTAAACATATTATAAAGAAAAAATTATTCAAGGATCAATAAATTTTAACATTTAACTATTATTCTTATATTTTAAAAACTACTGATGTTCTTTGAAAGTTCTTTCATTCCAAATTTCACAAATATAACTTACCATTTTCTCTCCTTTCTCTTCTTTCTCAATTCTTCTCCTTTTGTGTATTTTCTATTCTTTCTTTTATGCCTTTAAAACTACATCTTATATGTATTTAGTAATGTAATTCAGTAAATTTAATAACTTAAGTAAAAAACGCGTCATTTACCTTTTTGATTTTCTATGTATAAGTTTTTACGGGCTTTATCAGTACGTGGACTTGTCTGGGTAGCTGCAATCATTTTACGTCCCTTTGTCTAACCGTCTAGTATAAAAACTAGAATATAATAAATTGTTTGTGTAATATTGTACGGTTGAACAATAAATGTATTACTATTATTATTATTTGTTATTTATTTCTTATTACATCACCTTAATATAATAAATTACATTGCGATTTTAATACAATAATAATTGTACACAAAAACACTTATTTTAATACTATGGTTAAGTATATAAAATAATAATAAAAATAATTTCTATGCGAGTATCACTGGCGACAAAAGATATACTAGAGGCTAGATACCTTACTTAGATGCGTTAATGAAGATTGAAATGTGAGAAACATAAAAATATTTGTACTTTTTTTCTCAAAAAATTTGTAGAAGAGTTAGTGGCCGAATTTGTGTAATCAGTGAAATGGTAAAAAAGAGTCGAGGATTGGGTGTTACGACAGTTTACGCATTACGATAGTTCAAGCAAAGAACTCACGTAACATCGGTATATTTGTTAAAACAATTTTCGTCAAGAAAATATCTCCACTAACCAAACTACTATTTAGCATTTCTATAGTACTTTTTTGATATTTTCAATCATTTCGATATATTTTTGATATTGATGACTACACACACTATTTGCAAACTCGAGATGGTATCTTACAATCGCATTATAAAATAACAATAGGGAAGAAGGGTTTTTAAACGGATTTGTAGGTTTTTAGGGTTTCTTTTTTGAAGTTTAATACCTAAATAAAAGTAATATTTTAATTTGCAGTCGTAGCCAATTTATATTAAAACTAAATGCTCGTATAAAAATTGTAAAGTTCTGTTTTTCTAATGGTAATAGTATTTTGATAGATATGGTGTTTCACAAGATTCCAATTTTTTGATAGAGTTTGACATCTAATTAACATGCTTTCCTATATAACATTCCTGAAAATAAAATTAAAAATATAAAGGAAAACGAAAAAATTGGATGTTAAAAAAAATTGGAATCTTTTGAAACCCCATATCTATCAAAATACTATTACCATTAGAAAAACAGACAATTACAATGTTTATAACAGCATTAATATAAACTGCAAATTAAAATATTACTTTTATTTAGGTATTAAATTTCAGAAAAGCAACCCTAAAACCCCAAAAGCCGTTTAAAAACTCTTCTTCCCTATATCCTCAATATCAAAAATATATCGAAATAATTGAAAATATCAAAAACATACTATATAAATGCTAAATAGTAGTTTGGTTTGTGGAGGGATATATATATATATATATATATATATATATATATATATATATATATATATATATATGCTGTAACTGAAGAAACCTAACCAAAATAGCAAAAACAGGGAAAAACACTTATTTTAAGGAGACATTTTTTACAAATATATGTGGTTAATTTACCCTCATTAAAATGGTTTAAAAGGTAGACCAGATCTAATTTTTATGGCAATACCCAAACTTTTAGTTCGCCACTTATGTTTTTTACTTAACTCTTTGTCGTATATTATATTTGTGGAATTAAAAAAAAAAAATGTTCCATTGTGGGCTTCTTTTATTTTAGATTCGCTCTATTTAGTTTTGTAAAAGAACTGCTTTTTGTCTTGATATATTTTTTCTTGACGGTCTTGCGTTTTTACCACTATTGGTCGTATTCATAATCTTGCCATTCGCCTTTAACTTTTTTACAGTACAGTGAATGAACATAATTATTAGGACATCAAGTATTAGTATGAACAATCACAAACGATTATATCGAATAAATTGATCAGAGAAAGAAATAGAAGAGAGTGAAACAACAGATTGAATTACTGAATTACAACACAAAGTACAAGTAAAACCCTCACAACTCTTTCTTTATTATCCCAAATTCCACGATTGTATAAACATGTAGGATGTAAATACAGTTAGCGACAGATAAGTTCGTACAGTGTCAATTCAGTCAAATCTCATTTTATGATATTTTGGTAATACGGACTTATTTTTACTTTTTACCTAGATTACTACCATGCAGGTTGATTATGTTAAAGGTATATTAAGTTTTTTTTTCCCTAAATAAGAGATTTGATTTGAAACAAGTTTTGTTTAACGACATATATTAATTCTAATCAAACAAAAATACAGAAATCTTATACAGATTTACCCTTCTAACAATAAAAAAAAACAATCTGATAAGATCAAATATGATTAGTTTGTCTTATAAGCTTATATTGAGTCAATCATTGATTTACGCTAATATTAACAGAAACAAAATATTTCTTTCTAATTTACAATTATATTATAGTTATTTGCTCTTTAAGTATAGGAGCCCGACGACGTTTCTTCTACGACAAATTCGCAGTTATTCGTTCCTTATCGTTAACATCATCTTTATCAGTTGTTATTTTGTAAGTCAGTCCCGTTACTGTAGATCTTCCCAAAGTATGCTTTTCCATGACATTAATAATGTTCAATGTTAATTGATCAAAATTTTCATGTACTGAAAACGTTGTATGCATTATTAATTAATGAGAAATATCCTCAATTCCGATGAATGTATCATATCTAACTGCTAACCATAAGTCGTTTTTCATCAAACACAATGTGTTTAATTAATTTTCCAATTAACCCCGCTTGAATATAAACTATTCACTGCAAGCCAAGATGCGTCCATTTAATATGAAGGAAAGCCCTGCAACTGCTAATAGAAATTGGCGTGAAACTGTAACCACAACTGGATACATTTCAAGCTGCAAGGGAGCAGCTGTGCAGCTGCTTAACCGTAACACTTGACAAACCGATTTGCTCGGTTATACTTTGGATGAGATTAAACCCTTTGTCATTTACAGAAAAGGTAATGGTGTAGAATTAATTCAAGTAATGACAATTGCAAAATTAAATAATTGATGTTATGAAACTAGGAAATATTCAAATTTGTACTCATGGAATTTGTTTCTTATTTGAACTTGGTGTTTTGTGCTTTATACGCCTCCAGTGTTGGCAAATTAATTAACCCTTAGCTAATTTCAAAATTAATTCAATTGAAGTACCTAGTTTAATAATTAGGTCTATATAGAAAAAATATTTCTATTATAGCAGACGTGTTTTGAAAAGAATGAAAAGTGCTGGTAATGATCATATTATTAGCTGGGTTTAAAAGCGGAATTTGTCAATGCTATTAAAAAAGAATGGACGAATGTTTGTCTGTTAAGTGGAGATCGAAAACTATAATTTTATTTAACATAAAAAACTCTTGCCAGTTCTTCGGGACAATAAATTGGAACTGTTTATCGACGTTTGTCACAACTTATTTCTAAAATTTGTGACGCTGTACAGCGTAACACAAAGTAGGTACATAAGCATTTCCTCCACTACGAAAGAAAAACATTAGCTTAGCATATTATTTCTTTTAGTTATTCAGGAAAATATTAACGCAGGAAGAACTAGTATATAATAGAAAAAGGATTTTTTTTCGATGACCGCTAAAGCAATGAAATTTGGCCAACTATAGACACGTGTTTCTGACTTAAGGTATTTATCAGTACAGTCAACTAGTTCAAAGACGAATACAACTACCGTCAAAATTAATACACAAAACCACACCAGTCACCAGCAGGAGCAGAACTGATATTTGTGGTTACCACGAGAACAGCCGAAATCTTCGCCGGACTTGATACTCTATTACCACGGAGCAACATATAGCCACCTGTAGCGGAACTCATAACCCAAGAGTAATTAAATCGAAAATAGAAAAAATATTAATGTGGCATGAACTAGTATATAGAAAGAAAAGGATTTGTTTGGGATAACCGCTAAAGCAATAAAATTTGGCCAACTATAGACACGTGTTTCTGACTTAAGGTCTTCATCAGTACAGTCCACTAGTTGAAAGACGAGTACAACTGGCGCCAAAATTAATACATAAAACCACACCACAGTCACCAACAGGAGCAAAACCGACATTTGTAGTTACCAAGGGAACATTCGAAATCTTCGCCGGGTTTTGTGTGCTTACTTTTAGAAATAAGGTTAATTAATCGATTTTATCATCACTTTTAACACGAAAAATGTATTTCGACTCATATTTTAGAAAAATAATATAAATAAATCTATTTTAAACGTTCTTGACAGGTCGTTCTGTCACAGAGCATTCATTTTGCAGGACGAAAGTTGAGATTAGTACAATATCCATCCCTCTTGCACACGTAGTTTAAAAAATAAAGATGGAGAGATACGTTTCTCTCTTACAAGTGTCCTTAACTTTTTCTAGAAATTTCACACATGATTTGTTGTAATAAATATCAACAAACGCCAGCCGAGTAAATAAGAGTAATATTATATGTCAAAGAAACTTGATAATTAGTGGTTTCATATGGAGAAAATGCTTGCTTAACTAGTGATAATGCTTTTCGACAGTAAACATTTTAGTGAGTCACCTGCATATATAGAGATTTAAATTAACGTACTAACCAAATATTTTTATGATATTGTAGAATGTCTTTTTAGAAGAAAAAAAATATATTCTCGAAAGCTGATTATCAAGAAAAGGTTTTAGCTTCCCTGGTAAAAATGCTGTTTATATATATATATATATATATATATATATATATATATATATATATATATATATATATATATAAAGGGTGATTCAATAAGAGTTTCCACATTACAATCTGAAATATTTTTGAAACGCCACTGTATTTGTTTATTATCATATGAGATTTCTAACCTCAAAACATAAACAAAATTAGTCATGGAGCAATATACGACTGAACAACGTGTAAAAATTGTGCAAGCCTATTATGAAAATGGTCGATCAAGAAAAAATGCATTTCGGGCTCTACGTGAATTTTTCGGCGCGCAAAATCGACCTTCTGAGAGGACAATTTGGAATGTGGTTCAAAAATTCGAGCAAACTGGATCTGTAACTAAACTCAAATTCCCTCAACGTGCTCGTGCAGGTCGGTCAGATCAAAATATTGCCATTGTTCGCGAAAGTGTAGCCGAAGATCCAAACACATTGATTCGTCATCGATCGCAGCAAGTGGGCCTTACGTATTCAACCACACAGCGAATTTTAACAAAAGACTTGCATCTACACCCAAAAGTCCAAATAACTCAGGAGTTGAAACCTCGAGATCATCAACAGCGCCGCGTGTTTGCAGAATGGATACGAGAACAAGGGGTTCATTTTTCAACGAAAATCATCTTTAGCGATGAGGCACATTTTCACGTTGGTGGCTTTGTAAACAAACACAATGCTCGTATTTGGGGATTAGAAAATCCAAGAGAGATTGTCCAAAAAGCAATGCATCCTCAAAAAGTGACTGTTGGAGCCACTTGTCACACATCCAGAGAAACGATGCAATTGCTGCGCGGCAAGTTTCCAGGTCGGATTATCTCACGTAACGGCGATATCAATTGGCCGCCGCGATCATGTGATCTTACTCCCCTAGATTTTTTTCTTTGGGGGTATCTAAAAAGCAGAGTGTATAAAAATAAACCAAACACTATTCCAGAGCTGAAACAGGAGATTAGACGCGAAATAGCCGGCATAGAACCTGAATTGTGTCAAAAAGTGATAGGAAATTTCAATACACGAATTACGTCATGCCACATGAGTCGCGGGGGTCATTTGAATGACATCATCTTTCATACCTAATTGTAATACACTAACCTAAAATGGCAAATAAAAATGTTTGTATATTTTTCTATTCTTCCCAGTTTTTTTTATTATTTTAATGTGGAAACCCTTATTGAATCACCCGTTATATATATATATATATATATATATATATATATATATATATATATATATATATTTCTTGGGACCTTTTCTGTATATTGTTAGTATTTGTTTCTTGGGATATGATCCTTCAATTAAAAATTAAACAACTATTTTCACGTATTTATGTCTCGTGTTAATAACGTTTCGGCTATAACTTGAGCCTTTATCAAATTCTATAATATTAGAAAGATTAAAATGGGTTTAAAAAAAATATATATATATATATATATATATATATATATAGGTATATATATATATATATATATATATATATATATATATATATATATATATATATATATATATATATATATATATATATATATATATATATATATATATATATATATATATACCGTTTAAAAAAAAACTAAGCGGTATGGAAATAAAAAAATATTTGTATTTTTGAGTGACTTGTATCCTCTAGAGCTACCGTGTAATAAAACATTTGTCGTTTCAGCTTTTGTTTTTTTTAACCAACAACCTTTAAACAAAAAATATTTTCATTTGTTGGGGGTTGCTTTGTATCTCTAGGGCTGTATAATGAAAAAAATGTATTTATATGCAAAAAATAGAAGAAATTTTACGTGTTTCACCGCTTGTTAAAAAAACCTAAACGCTCTTAATCCTTGGGCTATTAGGTATAATTACTTATTTTCGGACTATACTATAATGAAAACAAAAATGTTTTTATACCTATTCAAAATTATAAAAGAAATTTAAATTATTTTACTGTTTTCTAAGTAAGCTAAATGCTTCTGAAGTACATTTTTTGTCATCATCATTTGTTTCATCTTCTACTTGCTACACTTTATAATTAATTTTTTTTTGTATAAAAAAAGTAAAATAATTTTGACACGTTTTACTGTTTTCTAAGCATGCCAAATGCTTCTGAAAAACATTTAATTTTCAGGTGGCGGTTCCATCCCCCTAGAGCTACCCAAGATAGTTGAACAAAGCTTTTCTATAGACAAAAAAGAAGTTTGCCATGTTTTCACCGTTTTTGAATTTTTTTTTTCGTTTCCAGAGGGCGGCCTTATCCTTTTAGCCCTGCATGCTAGAGAAAAATTATTTTATATTCAAAAAAAAAATAAATAAACTTGTCGTGTTTAGCTATTTTTGGAAATATTACATATTATTTTTCAAATATATACAATGGCTAAAAAATCAGGTATCTACGCCAATGACTTCCATAGTTTTTCAATGTCAGAACATTTACCCCAACTATTTCTGTTTACAATTTGTCTATTAACAGTGTGTGTGTTCTCAAAATATGTTTTTTGTTCGTTTTTGTACTCCTTAACAATATCGAATACCGAATCTAATTCCCGATAAACACCGTTTTAGACTAGTTTTAGTGCTAATTTAGTTTACACACATTCGTACAGATATCATAAACACGCTTTGAAACATCGCAATGCTTTTTTCGCTCACAAATGTTTTTAATATAGTTAACTGTTTGAGCTGTTTCAGGACCCGCTTATAATTTGAACATATATAATATAATTTTTTCTCCGAATGACATAAAAAGTTTCCGGGGAAGACAAAACCGTCAAAATTGTGTTATTTTTGTTATTCAAACCTCTATCCAGTTAATCATTTTTACCTAATGTTATTGTCAATTTTGATTACATTTTGATTTACACCATTACCTGAACGTTGCATAGCACCGAAAGTTTTTAAAAATTCACCTTTTGGGCTTGTCCGTTTCATTAAAAAGCCATTTTTGGGAGTTAACAATAATAAAATAGAAATAGCCGTATTCACTAAAGATCTTAAATTTAGACCACATCTCTAACTTGACAGTTACAGATTTCAGACGACATATGCATGGAATAAATAATTTTTTTAAATGTCGCAATCATAAAATATGACATTGACATAAGTAAATTATAACTGGCGAACTAAGAGTTTTAATTATCATTGCAACTAGACCTTTCGGTAAAAACGTGGAAAATGATTATTTGGATAGAGCAGTAAATATAAAAAAATAAACGTAAAAAATCTTTTTAAAACCAAGATTTTATTTATGAATTATGGCACTAAAAAAGTAAAAAATAATACTTAGTGTATGAAGTTAAATAATAAAGCTACAGAAGAGCACCACCCTCACTGATCAAACGCTCAAGCCAAAGTTTGTAGAATAATATGATAATTCTATAAACTTTGCTCAAGCAGTACTTAAAAATAAATCTTTTGGTTTCTTTAAAGTCAATTGGAACATACCACCGTTCGACAGCGGGCGGAAATAATTATGTCACCGTTTGACAGCACGCCTTTGGCAAAGCCTTTGGTTTACAATAGACTGGTGGCATAATTGTTTCGTTGTTTTTTGCTGTTGACTTTGTATAAACTATATAAACACAGAACTTCTTAAAATTTGAATATTTTCTTTAAATCTTGACGCTTTATTTCAAATGTGATGACGTATTTTAAGAAAATATTTAAATTTTTAAGAGTTTGTGTTTATGTCACTTTTATTATGTATTGCTTGCGCCTTTGAGCAGTGAGGGTGGCATTCTTCTGTAGCTTTACGATTTACCTCATGCGCTAAATATTATTTTTTAATTTTTACTGCAATAGTTTATAAACAAAACCTTGTTTTCAAAAAGATTTTTTACATTTATTTCATTTTGTACTGTAGCATTAGTACAAATCAAACGAGCCCAAACATGAAGAGGCCATCGTGTTTAGTTGATCCGTCAAGAAGGATAGATATTTTTTTCGTTGTCACACTTACTTGCAGTACATGTTTAGTTACTTTAATAATTGCATCAAAACATACACAAACATTTATGAATGAACAGTACAATATGTTGGGTCTTCCTGTTATTATGCCTGTGACAGATACACTGTATTGAGCTCTTTAATTTGATATCTACAGGCCAAACAGCTGGACTAGAATATTTCCACTAGTGTCTCTTGCTATAGGTTTAACCATTTTGTGTATGCTTATATACTTTGCTTGAGGTCCGAAATACATATTGTCGGTTTTTTTTAATAATAATTGGTCTTGTTGCATTACACGATAGGGTGAGTGCCCAGGAGCAAGCCAAGAGCACATCCAGTGGAACAAGTAGAGTCCGCATCATATGGAAATTTTTTAAAATATTTGATCTAAGTAAAATGTGAATTTGTAGAAAGTTTTTGCTAAAAAAATAATCAAATAAGAATAAGGCAGTTAGTCACGTGATTTATCTTAACTACCAAGTTTTGCATTTATTCAAATAATCGCAGACGAAAATTTTGAAGGAAAAAGTTGTTTCTTTTTTGGTTTTATAGCTATATGTCAATTTCAACGATATGGGTTGATCAATTCTTGATACATTTATCGTCTAAATTATCTAAATTATTTTTACTTTCCTCGTGAAAGTATTGTAACCGTGAATAAATCACTCTCCCAAGTTTTTAGAAATCTTCTAGATGCCGGAAAATATGTTGTTACCATTCCATCGATCTGTCTGTCTGTGTATCTGTATGTCGCTCTGTCTGTTTGGCTCTTTGCGGCATAGATAAAAAACTACTTACGCGATTGACTTCAAATTTATCTTTGGGTCATATAGGGTTGACCTGCACCGGGTAACATTTTGATAAAAAATCCAGTATTATGGCGGCCCTGTAAAATGTTAAAAAAAAACTAATTATCTAGTTTACCTCAAATTTGCACAACATCAAGTATTACTTAGGAATCAACAAAATGGAGGCATATTGAATTATTCAAAAAATCAGCCTGAAAAAACTGCTATTAGATTGATTTAAAATTTTGTGCAAAAATTAAATGTTATATATAGATGTACTTGTAAAATTGTGGTACGACTTCACAGTTTAGTGTCCCTAGATGCCAAATAGTATGTTTTCACAATTCCTTCGGTCCGTCTGTTTGCCTGGCATAGCTAAAAAACTACTTATAAGGTTGGATTAAATTTTGGTAAGAAATTAAGGGTCAAATGGGAATGACCAGGAAAAAATCCAATGTGCCAGATCAAAATGGCGGGCTAGTGAAATCTTAAAAAAACTATTATTATTAAACTAATTATCCTAGTTTACCTCAAATTTTGCAAAAAAATCAAGTTTTACATAGAAATGAACTGCTAAAATTTTGGTTCAAGATGGCAAAACAATATAACGCCGACGACCTATTAAAATATTTAAAAAATTTGCCTGAAAAAAACTCCTTATTAGATTGATTTCACATTTTGTGCGAGGATGAAATATGATATAGAGATAAACTGGTAAAATTGTGGTACGAATTCAAGATGCGGAACAAAATGGCGGAAAAATAAAATTGTTTAAAAAATTAACCTAAAAAATCTTATTCAATTGACTTCAAATTTTATTTTGCACAAAAATGTGAAAACTAGTATGTATTCGACACGACAAAACTAAATGGCGGTTTTAAAAAAGTCAGTGTAAAAACTACTAAATGATTTAAAATTGTGCCCAAAAATCAAGTGTGTAGAAACTGTTTGGTGCGAATCTAGTATGGAAAGACAGTAAATGTGCGTTACTGAACAACTATGTGTGCGGAGCTAAATTGGGCCACACTTCAGTATTCATAATAAAAGGAATGGCATAATGAGAGAAGTTCTAGGTTAAGGAAATTTATGGATTTTTTAATTTGAAAGGCCATCGGAGCAAACTGGAATACACCCTTGCAGGTTTTCTGTTAGATTGGTCTAATTTTATTTATATTTTCTGTTTTTTTTTATTGCTTTTGGCTATTTGAGTGTGGCATTCTATATTTTACATTGTTCAGTTATAGTTTCAGTTATATCATTTAACGTCTGTCGCATTTTTCCCGCCAAACTATCTTTCGCGAAAATGACATCCGTCAAATTCTCTATGGCCGCAATGCCTTACCCATACAAAGTAACATCTGCCAAAATGTGCTCCAAATTTATCCCGTCGAAATTTCTGCTAAATTGACGTATATCTGTCAGAAAAGAACAGCTGAATGCAAAAAAATACTTCAGAATTTACGGCTGACGATGGAATTTATTATTGGGAATATAATATTTTATATAAAATAATATAACAAAAATATACATATTTCTATTTTTTATTTTATGATACATACATAGAAGTAAGAGTAGTACAAAAAAGCAAAGCACCGTTTGATAGTTATGTTTTTCATAGTACGTGCCTTTAGAACTTTCATTAGTTATGTTTGCGAATGTAATACACATATGCCAAATATGTTATAAATATCTGAACAGAATACGTATGACCTCAAAGCGCGCATTCCCCATCTCTGTAAATTAATATTAAGAGGAAATTCACGATCGACCCCATTCTCGACTGAGGCCCTATACAAAACTAATTCGGTGCGTACGTCATATCTCTCGAACATCATGATGTGACTTGTAGTACACCTATATGATGTCACCCCGACACTTACTGAATTGGAACTGCATGTTTAATCAGCAATGAATAGTCTATCAAGGAGGGTGTTCAACGCAAATAATGCCACTCTTGATGTCTCATTAAGTCTGGATTAATTAGCTTAGCTTCTGTGACCCTCTTTTCGTCCTTGATTAACTGAACATACATGCATGGAATTTTGAATGTAACTTTGTTTATTCAGGTTATGTAATCACTAATCTTATTGCGGATGGTATATTATTTAAAATTCAGATTTATCCAGGTTTAATTTAAGCCAAAGTTTGAAAACGCTGTGTCAGTCTGATTTGAAAACTTTATCATTTCCAAATTACTGGCTATTATGAAACGGTGCCAGTGTTTGGACTTGATTAACGTACTAAGTTTTAAGAGACTCAAACTGTCAAATAATTAGTCGCTTTTAATCATAATGTCTTTGTAATTATTAGAAAAAATGAGTGTTTAGTAAGGGAAGCGAAGTTAAGATAAGTCTTTATATGTATAGTTTTAATGACTCGCAGTTTCATTTTTCTGATATTAATTTATAGAAAATTAAATGCATAATAAAATCAATAAAACTTGAGCTAAGCATTAATTTCAAAGAGAGATATTTTGTTGAATAATAACTTAAAAAGTTACGTGAAGTTATTAAAAATGTGACTTTTCATTTAGTTGCATCCAGCTAAAATTCTGTTTTTAAACATATTTTTATAATATCTACTTCCATATCTGGAATGCTTTTTACAGGACATAATAAAAATGATGTAAATAAATTGTTACTGAAATATATTATCCTTTCACTAATAGTCTGTAAATTAGTCTTTCCCTGAAGTATTGGTTTAGGAAGATCTTGTAATAAACCTTCAATATTTTTTAAGTATTACCATTTCACCTTTCGTTTAATACATCTTGAAAAAATATATTCTGGTTAGTTTTCCGAAAAAATATTTAATGAAAATCTTTAATGTGTGTTTGATTACTGGTATTAAAATTAAGGAACAAGGATACTCGCAATTTGGTTTTTTTATATCCAACATAAATGGCTACCTCATCCCCATTTTTTTAGTTCAACAGCCATTTTTGAAAAATAATATGGTGCATTTTTTCTGAGGAATTTGAAAATGCTTTTTAAAACTCTATTTGAGTTTTAGTAAAAGCGTTGGGTCAGAGAAAGTTATTTTTTTAAATCGAATAACCTATATTTAAATACTTTCTTTAAAAGCACACATTTTTGCAATTCCAAATATATTTAGTTCATTTATTTTTATTGTAACCGTTTTAATATAATACAAATTTTATAATATAACACAAAATACCGACAAATATCACGATATCATATAATCATTTATAAATAACATGACCATCAGTGTTATTAAGATCTCAGTCAAATAAAACAATAATTATGCAAAGTTTTCATTAAAGTGATTTTAGGATGGTGTTTAAAGATAATGTTCATATGAGAATTTCGAGAGGTTACTTCTGTTTTCAGCAAACTTATAAAAGGAAGTGATAACTTCTAAATATTCTTCTAAAGACAGTTTTATATTTAAAAGGTACGAATCTTTTTTAAAAATAAATTCACTTTTAGTCAGGTATATTTTTCAATGAACATGACAAACAGGTTATTTAATGATATCTTTTACCAAAACTGATATTTGTCATTATTTTGTGACCCAAAGTTATTTCATAACATTCGCAATCAAAAACGGCTAAAATAAAAAAACAAACCGTGTATATTTGAAATGGGAAAACGAGGGCGTCTTAAAAATGTTTTTAAATATAGGTTATTTACATTTAAAAGAAATATGTTTAAATGGCGTTTTGAAATTCTTCAGGAAAAAATACACCAAATATCTGTCTTGAATTGTTTAAAAAGGGTTGTTTAGAAAAAAATATTCAATAATAACTTTTACTTTCCCTTCCTTACGGTTATATGCAGTTCGTTGCTCAGCTTTACTGATGACGTATGGTTCTGTATTTTATCATTTTCCAGGTTACCAGTAATTATATGCTTGAGATGACGCGTTTTTAATTTTCTATTTTTTTTCTGCAGTCGTGTGCACTAAGCAAACTATAACTCGTTACTTAGTCATCCATACAAATAAAATAAAATGTATGCGCTGACGAAACGTCAGAAAAAAATTAATATTGCCCCAATATGATTTTTTTTGCTATGGAGATTTATTCGGTTATTCTCCTGTTTCTCCAAAGTACAGAGTGTCTGGTTATTTTTTAAACGAGGTCTACAAGCTTAAGTTTTAGAGATTTTCGTTTGATACCTTCATCTATAAAGACAACCAAGGACCGTAACGAAAACCCTACCATAAGAGTTAATGTATTCCTTTCTGTCGAATTAACATAAACATAAGATTCTCTCTCTTTCTAACACATTGCCCCTTGTGGCAGGATTTTTGTCAAATGTCTCGGTTGTCTTTGAAGATAAAGATACCAAACCGGGTAATTTTATAATCAGTAAGAAGAAGCCCATTTGTTGAAATAATAATATTATACATGTTCTATTTAAAAAAATGGATACATTTCCTTTATCCGGAATTTCTCTCGTTATGAATATTTTCCTTTCTTAGGATTAGTGAAGTGTGACTTAATTTAGTTCCATACATAGTCATTTAATAACACATATACATATCACATGTATTTATTCCATTTTGTTTTACTCATATTTATATCCTTTTTGTGAATTGTAAAGGAGTCGCCTAACTCTGTCCTACATATGTATCTTGTTGTTCTAGAAACTAGAACTTATATCACTAGTATTCATCAACATGCTGAGCGAGTTTGGCACCTCCTTTGCATTCGTTATATTTTTTTTACTCGGTTGAGTGCAAGAGCGCTGCCTCCGTTTTTGCGGTCGGACGCGAATTCTGCCTTTTGTTGTAAGGTTTTACTTTTGGTTTAGCTATTAATTATAATTTGTATTTGTACTACTTTCCTCTGTAATTAATTGTAATTTACAACAATAAAAACATTAAATAAATAAATGTATTTTTGTGAAAAATTTGAAGTAACTTGAATAAGCAAAACTTTTTACATTAAATTTTTTATGATTTTAATTGGTAGCCATATTGTTCCGCCATTTGGAATTCGTACAATAATTCTACTATATCACACTTAATGCTTGCACAAAATTTGAAATTAATCTAATAAATAGTTTTTTCAGGTTGATTTTGTAACTATTTTACCCATCAACTTTGACTCGTAACAAAATGTTACAAGTTTATGTCTATGTAACACTTGATTTTTGTGCCAAATTTGAGGTAATTTGGATAATTAGATTTTTAGTGCTTTAACGATTTTTTTTTAATTTCACCAGGCCGCCAATTTGTTCCGCCATATTGAATATTTACCAAAATGTTGTCAGGTCATCCCCATAAGACCTTTTTTTACCAAAATTTAAAGTCAATCGGGAAAGTAGTTTTTTAGCTTGCCCCAAATTTACAGATAGACAGGGCAACAGCCAGACCGACGGAATTGAAAAAATATGTTTTAAGGCATCTACAAATGTTAAAACTTGAAGCTATTCAAAATCTTGGCGGGGGATTTTTTTCACGATTACAAAAAATTTTACACTTAATTCTTGCACACAATTTGAAGTGAAGCTAATAAGTAGTTTTTTTTGCTTTCTTTTTAAACCTTCATTTTTGTTTCGCCATGTTCGTGCCAAAATTTTACCTGTTGATTTCTATGCATTTTTTAGTATAATTTTTCCAAAATGTAACCATTTTAGCACCTTATGACCCTTGATTGACCAAAATTTAAAGTTACTCGAATAAGTACTTTTTAAGCTATGCCGCGTATAGACAGACCGACAGACAGACCCTTGAAGGTGAAGATCTGTAAAACAATGGGAGGGTAATTTTTTCGTCGATGCTCGTTTTTTTTACTTACCGGGTTGTCATTTGGTTATTGTTTAACAAATCCGGATGGTTCAGAAAAACCCATAAAACTTTTTTTTTGATATATCTAAAAGTTAAGTTTGTAGACCCCGTTTAAAATATAACCAGACACCCTGTAAAATATATGGTAGTCACTAGATAAAAATATAATAAATGCATGGGTTTCTTGACAAATATGACATTTAAATTTGCAGTGCACAGTACCAGCCATTTATTTCTATAATAACTGTTTTACATAATTTGGTACTAAGTTTAATGTGTAGGTTCACCTATTTAAGTCACCTTGTGGCTGTTTGTGTACAGCATTGTATTACCTATTTTGGGCTGATGCTGCTAGAAAACTTCTGTAATTAATGTAATGTGTCAACGGAGATCCTTTTGGCAATCACCAATCACCTTAGTTTTAAAGAATTGGGATAAATATAAAGTTATTACTATGCATTTATCGTCTATTTCAATCTTTGAGACAGGCTTGGGAACTTAAATATTTGAATGGAGTGTACTATCGCCTGAATAGTTGTGGATAAGGTTACTGATGGAAAAAAGCAGGTCATTGATATGAAAGAGGAATAGGGTAGCATTGAACTCTGTCGGATCCCTGCGTTGATTTTGTAGAACACAGACAGATTTATCACGCAGTTTCCAGGAAACTCGGAGTTTGTTAAGAGTGTCTCGTGCCAGAGTTCATCGAAGGCTTTAAATATGTCAAAAGTAATAATCTTAGCTTCGCCATGTTTCAAGGGATTGGTTGCAATTGTAGCTTACAAAGCTAACAAGACTTGATGTTGTGGATGTTCTGTGACGGAAGGCATATACTTGTCTTGGATTGGATTTAGGACTTGTTAGATGATCTGCTGATAATAAGTTTCATAATCCAGACTCTTTTAGTGTAAAAGGGGTTCCTGAACTGTAAAGTTGCATAGTGTAGTGACGCGTGCTGATCAATGTTCGTGTCTCCCAACACATCTTGCTAATGAAGGTAACATTGACATAATAATGTATCTGAGGACCATTCAAGATAATTTAAAAGCTCGGATTTGATACACGATTTTCCAATAAGTATATATATGGGGAACGAATTGTGCTTCAAAACAAATTTTATTGCATATATAATAACAATGTAATGCCCTTATAAATACCAATTAGCTGTTTAGGTAGTCATGAAAATAAAGTCTTTTGGCTAGCTAATCAAGAAAATTTGGTAGAATCTATTTTTTGTTAGTCTTAACACCGTCCATACGTTTTTTGTGCTCCATATAAGCCTTTCTATATGTGTCCTATATACATTTACAGCAGTATTGTAAAAACGAAAGAACTTCATGTATTGTAATTAACTTGCTATTTTCAAAAGCTTGATAGTGCCAAGTTAACCGAAACACATTTAGCAATAATTCCAATAACAGAATTCATGAATAGTACGTAATTCTTAAGATATACAAAAATAATGCTACTGTAGCAAACTGAAATATTTGAAACTGACTTTAGAAAATACCGCACTTTTTTATAAATTTCGCATGCGTAAATATCATAATTTTTTATAAAACTTTCCCGAGTCTGGACTTGTATTGTTTAACTTGTTTGTGTACTACATATTTTTGAAGTATGTACCTAAAGCTGCAACTCCGTTTGCAAACAATGTAAATGCAGTTAGCTACCACCCTACTTGAAAGCCAAGCATTGGGAAATTCGAGAAACTAATTTTTGTTCTTTTATTTTAAGCCGAAAATTACCTACAAATGTGGGAACAAGAGAATGAACAATAGGTACTCTAAATCTAAAACACATTGAGCTACGAGCGTTTACCTTAATTTATCGGAGTTTTAGATCAACAATTAAACCCAGGCAATTAATGTAATTACATGAAGTACTGTTAGGTTGAGTTGACAATTGCGAAGCGTCCCGTTTTCATTGTTTAACATTGTTTTATGATAATGTTAGCATGACTGCGAACGTTTTCAGCGTTGAAATGTTTGATAAAAGTCAGTGTCTTTTTTTATTTATATTTGGTTCAAAATACTTATTTTTCTCTTAATTTTTCAACATTTACAAATTTTTATTGACGCCAATACTCAGTTTAATTATTGTTTTAAACTGTCTTTGCACTTCAAAAGTTCAACCAATAATGCAACAGAAGTAACAACTACGCTGCCAGACAGCATATCGTCGGCTTAAGTCGCGAAATGCGTAACTCCATTTTCGCAAATTTTTCAGGAAACACGAAAAACTGATTATGAATTTGTTTTTTATATTATGTATGTTTTTTTTTGCGTAAGCATAAGTATTATTATCTGAAAAAACTATTTATTGCGAAAAATTTTGGGGGTATAAAAATAATCTTCATTTATATTAAAAAGAGGAGATACGCAGTTTTCATTTTGATTTTTCTTATAAAAATGTGGAGATACGCATTTTGTTGGGTAAATAAAACAATATTTTTCAAAATTATTTTTTAATAGTTAATTCCTACTTAAAGTAGAAAATATAACACATAACAAAAAAATTTAAAGACACAAAGAATTAAACAAAATTTTTCAAATACAAGTTTACTAGACAGAACTAATCGTGAGGTAAATTATCATAAAAGGTATGATAATCGGCCTCCATACTTAATTTTAATTGTTGAAGATGACGGTATTTTTCGGCTTTTATTTTTAGCCGATTTTTGTGTAGTTGCGGTAATTCGTTTACACTAGTTGCTTTTATTATGTTATTTAAATTTAGTCTAATTGGCAAATTTTGCCAATGTTCATTTGAATGAGTAAGTTTGTAAAACACACCTGTATTACTGTATTTTAAAGCCTTAATATCATTCACCACTGGAGCTCCACTTAATTTTCCGGGCCTAATTGATTTAAAATAATTGAGGTTTTCAAATTTTTTAAAAAACTTGTATGTAAGATAGTCAACTTTGTAAGGTTTCGTTTCACAAGCTGTTTTACAGACATAAACATAGTCAGCCGGGATATTGATTTTTTTGTTACGTATTTGCCTTTCAATCACCGAGTGGACACTGTCAACCTCCATTTGGGTGTGGCCTTTTTGTAAATATTTTTGCATAATTGTAACACCTTTTTCCATTGCAATGTTAAATAATCCATTTGACAGTGTAGCATTGCGGTTTTGATAACCGCAACCGTCACTCCACAAAATAATGTTAACGTCTTTGCGAACTTCTGGTGGTAAATAAGCATTAATGTGTTCTTCTAGAAAATGTATAATAATGGTGGTAAATTCATTGCTAGTCAATCCTCCCTCGGATTCATTCCACAAATAACAGTAACCTTGCTGTCGTTTGATGTCATAAATTGTGAAATTGTGTACGATCAATTTGGTTTTATAATATAAGGAAGACACAGTAGATTTGGGGCATAGTAAGACTGACTGAAGGTCCATAGTGAATACCTCATTTTGTGACTCTTTATCTTTGCTTTTTTCGTTACGTGCTTCAACTTTTAAATTGATGTGTTCTTGATATTGTTCTTCTGGTAAATTTCCTGTCTCAAAAGCAACACAGATATCGCAGAGGTCCTTTTTCGGTCTGTAAAGTGACAATTTTTTTATATCAAATTGTTTATGAAATGTGGCAATTGAAACAGGCTGTTCAGAACGATTTTTACAAAAGTCTTCTTTATAAAGTTTGTATAGTTTGGTTTTTGAATTCCACATAGGTTCCAAATAAAGCTTCGAAGTTGACGCTCTACAATAATGCGATTCTAACTTAGGTAGTGAATCAAAAAAGTCATGCAATATTTTAATCCTTGCTGTAACAGGAGAGTTGTGAGGCCTTGGATCATCTGCACGCTCACCTTGTTCTGCTTCATTATCTGCAATATTTTTTTTTGCCCAATCTTTCACAACCCATTCTTTAACACCAAGAGTATTAAGAAACATGGTTTTGCATACTCTTTTCCTTTCTCTACCCAAATAAAACTGGTTAGAAAAATCTCTTCTGGATACATCATTGCTTCCCCTTTTTCTCTTGGTGGGAAACACACAGATGTGATTTCTAACAAACATTTTTTTTTCGGGCCAGGTAATTTGCCAAAAATTTCTGAAAATAGTTTGCCTTTCATCTTCACTTATCTCCCTACATTTTAAAGCAGACTTTTGGTTGCCACTTAGCACACAAAAGCAAGCCTGCTTTATAGTCCTGGGTTCTTTCTCTAAATTATACTGCCATTTTCCATTAGTTTTCTTTTTTCCCAAGTATGTTTTTCCTTTTTCTCGATTGCAACGACTTTTATTTTTTAGCCAGGTAGATTTATTTATTTTATACTTTAAAGATCGACGCCGTTTAGGACTTTCGTTTTGTGGTGCCGATGCCGGTGCTTCGGATATATCAGGAGATGAACTGGTTGATGTACTACAACTATTAGAATCTTCTAACAGTGGATCAAAATCTTTGTCCTCGTTAAAACTTCGATCTTCAGTCATTTGCTGATTTTCTAGTTCTAGATTTTCCATCAAGTAATTATTTTCAACACTAGCTCTACACGAATTTTCTAAAAAAAAGGATTTTAAATAGAAATGTATAAAGATATAAAAAACGTTTTTCCTACCACATGGAAGCAATTCACTGTGTGCAACTTCAAATTGCTGATTTTCTAAGCCTAAATTCTGCACTAAATAATTTCCGTTGAGCGTCTTTGATGGAGAATCTATAATAAAATAAATAAATCAAATATTGATTGCAACTAGGAAAACGTAAGACTTACTACATTTGAGAAATTGACTGGGTCCAGCAAGTTCGAATTGTTGACTATCCATGCACAAACTTTGCACTAAATAATTTTCATCTAGAGGTTCCTGTAAAGAATCCAAGGTCTCCGTATTGTGTATTGTAGTGTGGATTTGCGCACAAACATTATTATTTAAATTTTCTATTTGTTCTAAAAAAATAAAAATATGCATTCTTTGCAACTTACTAAAAAAAATACACGTGTCGAAGGTTGCGTATTTTGACAGTTTATTAAATACTGAACACTGACTTTTTAGTTGTCTCAGTTAGTTAAAAATTACATAAAAATGTTTTTGCTTGTGTATAATTTGTGGAAATTAAGGAACGGAAAATATATAATAATAATAATAATAACCAGGAGAAGTAAAATGAGTTGCCAAATTACGCAATAAGACCAAATTGACTCTAAATTTTACCGTCATCTTCAAGAAAAACTACTTCTGCCTGCTCTATTGATGCACAATAATCAAAATTAGTGTGATTTGAAGTTGATTGATCGCCTCTTCCTGAATCACTTTGTTGAATTTCACTTTCTGTACCTTCTAACAGCTCAAAAATCTTATCTATTCTTCTTCTTTTCATTTTCTACAAAATAAAAAAATACTTAAAGAAAAACGCTTATATCCAAATCTTGAACGTTGGAAAACTGCTTAACTCCATTATACCTTATTTTAGACTATTTTTTAAATAAACGTTTATATCTAAATAATTCTAAGTATTTAGTTAAGTGGAAAAAACATTTTCTTACCGTAGATTCACAAAAACAATGTCTAACATTCACTTTATTTGCACTTAAAGTACAAATTTTGGCTGCACGATGTGATTTGCGTATTGTTAAATGGCCGCTGACGGACTTACGCACTTTGCCTACTAGATTTCGCGGGAACGGAGTTACGGCTTTTTCCTTCTGTCAAAATTTAAAGAAATCTGTAATTTTATAAACGTAATTTTTATTCTGACGTACGAAGTTTATTGTGTCGTATTAGATGGCATTAAAAACCGATTTTCACTGAAAAGTGGAGTTACGCACTTTGCGACTTAAGCCGACGATATGGTACAAGGGAATTTTTAGTTATAATTTACATTCTAATATTTTTAGAACAAGAAACGATATTGAAATACGGATTTTTTAAGTTCTAATTGCGAGATCAGCTTAATCATTTGTGAAATTAAAAAACAATGAAAAGTATTTTAAAAAGTATTTTTTGAGATATAAATCTTCTTGGAAAAAATTAGATTTTTGTTACATATTAAGCTGTTACCCCCTAAGCTCAGAAGTGGTGAGTTTTAGAAAAAAACATTAAATACAAAAGTTTCTTGGATTAATTTGTATTTTTTATTTTTATATAAGTATATAGGATATTTAGTTTCGCGTGGGAAGGTATTAACTTTTTTATTTTGAATACAGCACTCTATATATATCGACATGACTTTTAATAGCTCTGTCAAAGATCAATTCAATAATGTATAATAGTTTAAGTCTAACGTAACGATCTGCCAAATTTTGCGAGCCGTTAATCTTCTCAATTTTTTTAAATGCAAAATGTATATTTATATTATATCGAATCCAAGTAAAGAATTGAGTGGCGATATGTAAGTGTTTGGGTCTGAGAGTCACCGTTTTGGACTTATTGGTGATTATCATCAGTGCCAGAATCTTTTATTTTTTTATTGCATCCTAAAAACGATTTTCGTGAAAAAATTAAATATAGTTTAATAGAATATATTTAAAATTGAGTATTTAGGATGATTTTATTTTTGGAGTTAATAAAAAGCTTTCGGCTCTTGGAAAATACATAAAGTAGTTATAATATAGTAGTCAATATTGATCAGACTAAATATATGTTAAGAACTAGTTACAGCAAAATTTGTTGACTATGTCCTACAAGAAATAAAAGATGAAGATAAGTCCGAAAGTGGTGACTCTGAGACACGTTGAACTCGCCTTTCAATGCTCTATCTGGTTTGATATAATATACAGGGGGTGGTATTTAAAAATTGAGAAAATTAACGGTTCGCAAAATTCGGCACCGCTGTTATACAGATTAATCCAAGAAACTTTTGTATTTAAAGTTTTTTCCTAAAACCCACCGCTTCCTAAGAGGCATATTTTCCATGAAAAACCAATTTAAAGTTACTTCCTTGAAAATTAAACATTGCCGCTTTAAACAAAAGATACAGTCACTATTTATAAAATATTTGTGTTAAACATTCCCTTGCCCCTTGTATATTTTTTTACAGTCACTTTCGGCGTAAAATTGGCTTTTTTAAGATGTGTTACATCTTAATTTTATATTCAAAATGGCGATATAAGCCTTTTTTGAAAATAAAAATTAACATGTGGGACAACTTTAAAAAGGTAATTTTATGGCGATAATAACTGTAAAAAAATATAGAACATTCTATTAAAAATATTGGAGTAATCTACTCTTTCGGTAAAACCAGAAGTGAAAAGCTTACTTTGGACTGTTTAAAACAAGTATTTTGTAAAAAGTGACCGCATTTGTTTCACAATGCGTCAGTGTAAAATTATTAAAAACTGGCTGTATAGCCGACATTTTGAAAACAAAAGTTAACTTGTGATGTATCGTTGAAACGCGAATTTTTGACTAAATACAGGTTTCTATTTAAAATAAAAAAGTTATAGGTGTCACTTCCGGTAAAACCAGAAGTCACTTTTAATTGTTTTTCATAGAAATATATTTGCCTCTAATGGAATTATAGAAATGTTTCAAATTTCAAATATGATATTTTTAAAATCGCAGCTGTTACATGTTCCCTGTGTCACCCGGTATTGGCAAATTTGAGAAAATAAAAGACCATTTGGAGAAAATGTTCAGTACTCGTCAAAACTTGAGCAGTCAGTGTGTTCGGGATAGAGATGGAAAACGCTTTATTAAGGAAAGGAGTCGTTGGGAAAACATTTCCTCTTATGACCGGGTTTTTTCTCAATTTTTTCTGGCGTCTTTAAAGACAAAATTATCAAATCAGATATATTTAAAATCTGAATTTGAGGGATATATAAAAATCAACTTCTCGTAATATTTTGCCAAATTGATAGCATTTTGTTTTTTTTTGAATTTATAAAAAAAAACTTGTTAAGCCATAAAATTTGTTTTTTGATTCATATGGCTAACTTTGAATTTAAAAGAGATATGACAGGTTAAAATGTTATCAAGATAAATTGATCCCACGAACATGCAGGTCACTAAAATTGCAGTAGTAATAATAAAGGAACTACTATTGTTGATTTATGTGTCTGATGTTCATAGTAACGCTATTATATGCAATTTGACTTCTTGATGAGTCTTAAGTTAATTTTTATTTTTGTTTGTTGCAGGTACGAACAGAGCCAGTAGAAGTAATTTTTTGGGGTTTGTAAAAATATGTTAGTAAGTAATTTGGTTGCCATTGCTAGCGATTTTGTTTTACCGTTTACACTTTGGCAATTAGTAAAATTATTAATGTAAAGAATAGAAATCTGGGTATTCATGTTGTTAAAGAAAAAGGGAATCCCTTCGTTATTTGTACCTACCACGTACCGTAAAAATGGAATAATACAAGGTATTTCGAACGTCACGGTTAAACTTTTGGTTGCAGAACGAAAATGTATATAAGAAAAAAATCCGATAAAGTAGCTGTTTCTAAAACCCTTCATTTCTGAGATACAGCCCTGTAAATGTACTGCTCAGTAATTCTTTGGTGTTTAAAAAAACCATTTAATACTAATTCACTGAAGTTGGATAACGCTATCAAATAGTGAAACGAAATTTTCAAGCATAAAAGTCATGCTGGTCAAAGTCTAGAGGGGGACCATTAATTTGTCAAAATATTTTTAATCCGTAAGAATATGATATTTTTAGATGTAAATTAAAAAAAACCTGTAAACAAGGGTCCCCAAACCGTTCGTTTATTAGGTACGTCCTTATTTTGGACGAGCAAGCTTGGCCACCATTGTTTAATATTCCTCAAAATTGCCTTAAAGAATTTGGTTATGCTCGACATGTAAATGGTTGCTTCTAGTGGGTTAAACTACCAGTAACCTTTTAAATAGTGAGATAATTTAAGAGTGATTAGCATTTTGATAAATTGAGGTAGTCACCCCCTAATGAACCTTTCTAGGCTTTGCTTAACACCATTATTATCTTAGGAACTGTCATTTTACTACTTGATAGCATTTCCCAAGTTTTTCTGTGTTAAGAACTTATTTTTTATAGCGAAAAAGAAAACATGTTTAGTGGTATCTTTAGCCGTATTCTCGAAAACGGAGGGTAACTTTATATTTAATAAAAACATTTTACTATTTCAGTGTAAAAAAATTACAACCAAAAGTTTGACGATCATCGAAACACTCTCTAAAATAATATAAAAATTGAATTTTCTTCCAAATGTATAATTTCTGTAAAGGTAGGCTCAAAGGAGTGGCGTATTCGGTGTATGGGTATGATCAATGATTGTCGATCATACTGCTTGTATATTTGATAAACATTTAAACAAAAGCTCACTTGCCAAATGTTCATTAAAGCAAAAAGAAACCAATGCACTAGAATGTAGTATATATGCCCTAAACTTAAATCATCATGTGTACTGTTTAACAAGAATAGTACAACGATTAAAGTTGGCCGGTTTTGAACAGTGTGATTAAAACCAGCGCTTTTGAACCTAGTTAAAACCGTTATGATTAAAATACGTTTTTTACGACCTTAGTAGTCAAGGCTGTTTTTTTTGCAAAGTAAATGGGACACAAATATACTAATTTAAGTTATTAAGTACAAGTTATTATATTATGAAAGTATAAACCTTTATAAGAGATAAATTTATAAGATAGTATTTAATCAATAAAAAAAATATTTTTACCGAATTTTTTTCTAGAAAGACAATCTCATAAGAAGAATGTAATATAATCATTATAAGTTACCTTCAAATATCTAACGATATAAAACTACAAACCAACTTAAAAGTGTCTAAAACATAACCTATACATTCATCCTCATAATCGGAGTTAGTACTTTTTAATTATTTACTTTTAAGTTTATACATAGGGTATACTGGCACAAGTTAATTACGTTTATCAAGACCTAATTTATTTTTTAATTTTGACTGAATGAAACTAATATTTGAAAAAATACTCAATACTTGCTGAAGATGCAATTATTAAACTTAATATTTTTTTTTATATTTTTTAATCCTTCCCACCAAATAACTGGACTGAGGTTTATCATGTCCTTAGTAAAAAATGATAGTGGCAACTTAACGTAAAAATGTAATTAGAGCCCAACATTCCTTATCTGCATTTTCCTGCACCTAAGTTTGAGTTTCTTCAATATCATCATCTTTCAGTTTAATACCTATATATTTAGGACGTAAGTTATAAGCTAACTTATGTACAGATGTAATACAGTCCTTAGATATTTTGTTCACTTTTTCTCTATATGGTTCCAAACTTTCTTCATTAAACAACCCCAAAAACTGGGAAAGGGCGTTAGCTGTATCTTTCTGTATTTCATTCAATGCTGCATCTATGTGAAACAATTGTAAATGAAGGTGTCTCGTATCTGTGAGTAGCTGAATGTAATAAGGCCAGTTTTGAAAGAATATGTCAACAGAAACTACTAGACTATTCAGTATCTCCATGCTTTTGTGCAGCAGAACCATATGCAATTAAGAAATTCCCCATACTTATCTTTTCTTTCTCAAATCTCTTCTCATTTTTCCCTTCATTATCAGACACAAAAGACGATACCTTACAATTAAATGTTTGTTCTGCCTCTTTAACGTTTTGAGCAGTTTTGATCGCTGACAAAAAATAGACAATTTTGGATTCACAAATTGGCCCTCTAATTGTTTTGCAATATCTTCTGATCCCTGAATCTGAATGTAGATCCCGAACTTCGTCTTGTAGTCGTTCTTTGCTTGAATCTTCGTTTGTGGAATATTTTTGTTTCCTTTTATTTGACATTTCTCTTAATATTTAAAAAAAGTCACTGGTCGAGTGACGTCAAAAAAAACAACGGTCCATTCCAAAAGTAGATTTAAGCAAGTTATATAATTTACTACCGGTCATTCCACATCCATTCCAGATAATATAGATTAAAAATATTCCAATTTTGCTTTTTTTGTGCTCTGTAAAATGTATAAATCACCGTTAAATGTTTAAGGGGCCTAATAAGATATAATTTGGGCATACAAAACTATTATTTAGATACGTCTTGGACATGATTTTAAACTCCCTTTTTAATGTAAAAATCAAGACGCAAGAATACAAGACAAAATAATAATTGAGTAATTAACATTTACTCAGTTACAGCACTAGCTTCTCAATCTCAGCTCAAAATTCATAAAGTTTATTTATTTTGTTTTAACCACTCTTGACCCTTTTTTAACCAATATTAAGGAGAATTGAACAATGAAAAAGTTATTTTGGAATATGAAAAATGGAATAAAAAACACCCAAAACATCAAAAAATATGGACTCCCACAGATTCCGTTTAAAAGGCTTACATAGGACTTCTATTGTCTCAAGGAGCTCTGAAAGCCACAAAAAAACGGTTAAAATGTTATGGATTTCAGATAAGTGCTATAGTATACCAATTTTTCCTGCGACCATGTCAAGAGATAGACTTGTTAATCTTAGAAAATGTATACGGTTCGATGACTTTGCAACAAAGCAGAACGAAAAGCAGTAGATAATTTGGCGCCATTTAGATACATATTGGACATATTTGTTGACAATTTCAAATGAATGATGTATCCGGGACTCATATGACCGTCGACGAACAACTTGTCGGCTTTAGAGGTCATGCGCCATTTAGAGTTTACATGAAAAGTAAACCGGACAAATACGAAATAAAACTTTCGGCTCTCTGTGACACTGTGTCCAGGTGTATTTAGGCAAGCAAAACAATATTGTGGAAAAGATTCAAGGCAAAAGGAACTACCCTTTTGCCTTGATTCTTTTGTACAGTACGTAAGAATAAAACTTTTATTCCATTGCCATCAACTCGTCTCCCTCAACTATCTATTCAGCTGACAAAAAAACAAGGCCGTCATTTTATTATCAACTGAAAATACTTCAGACGAAGTCAGTGATGAGGCAAACTCGTGTAAACCTGAAACAGTTCTTCACTACAATGTGACCAAAGCTGTCGTTGGTACAGCGGGCAAAATGGTAAAGGAATATACTACGCGAAGAATGACAAACAGATGGCCAATGGTTATTTTTGGTCATTTTATTGATAACGCAGGTCTTAATTCCTTTATTTTATGGAGACTGAAGTATCCTGATTGGAAAAACTCAAATCTAGATGCTAGCGGAAATTTTTCGTCTTAGAAAAGAGGTGTCAGTATTAGGAAGGTTAAAAGAACTTACTTATCAGATTTGCATTGTTTTTAGTTTATTCACAACGTTTCAACTTGTCTAGTATCTCTAGTATCAAGAGCAAACTAAAAGGTAATATCCCTTGAGATAAACTCTCCTAGGCAATGCAAGCCCAAAAGGTAAATTCTTTTCATAATCATAAATTGTCTACTACTTTCAAAGAATTGTTTTATTCTCTTGGGCTATTTTTTAAGATGGGGCATTTCAGTTTGTCGCATTTTTTTTAAATTACAGTTCAATTGTTTTAATAGGTGTTTAGAGCACTGCAGTCTCCATTATTTTTACCGTCAATGTAAATGTGTATTATATTACGTTAACTGTGATTTTAAACTTGCTTGAGCATAACATTTTATTAACGACTTCCGCGACGTGAATTTTTTAATTCCAAGTCTGTTCATCTTAGATCGCATTATAGGTAAATTACGCGGGTAATTATACATATATTAATTATATTTGAAATCGATAGTACTTTTGAATTTTTTATCTTAGTTCTTTACAAAGCATAATTATATAATTTTAAGTCAAAGTAAATTATCGCTTTAAATGCCGAGGCCAAATATATCAAATTTTTAATATCAAGAATATTAAATCATTTTAAATTTTTGTTAAGAAAGACAGGTTGGTACAGTGAATGCTTAAATTTTGGTTGTTTTTTTTAAGTTCTCTGTTTTTCGGCAAACCTGCTTCCAAGTTAATCTATCTTGACATATAAAGATGGATGTAGACATGTTTGCCCGAAAATGAAAAGTGATTTCTTGAAGAGACGTAAAGTTGGTATATATCTAGGGTCATTCCAGTATACAGGGAGAATCTGAGATTTCCTAATTTTTTTCCTCTCGTGATGATACAAAATTGTATGTTATTTTTTCCCTTCTCAATAATAATTACCAGATTTCGTTTTTTTTGTTTTAACTGAAATATTTTTGATAAATAGTAAAATTCATATTGTTTTTTTAATAATTTTCCGAGTCGTCATCCCTTCTCCAACTATTCCGTCATAAACAACGATTCGGTTGTTTACTGAACCAACATTTCCAACATTTTTTTTGTAAATCTTAAAAAAAACCTAATTTCTTGGGTATTTTCAATATCCTTTAACAATACTTTTGGTAAGAGCATTTAGCCTTCTTATATTTAAAATGAGCTTCGGTTTTGACTATTTTAAATAGGCATGATAGAAAAAAAACTTGGCAAGTAAACGGAGATATCTTTTTTGCTCTCCTCTGTGGACGCTTAGACAAGGAGCTTGTTTAACTATTCCGGGCTGGCATGGTTGCATTGGTTTCTTACGATTTCGTGTTTTTCATTGATGGGAGGGTAGAGAAAGACTTGGGACTCCAGGTTGCGCTCATTATGAAAGTTAATTCTCTCTAGCACATTTTCTCTAGCCATTTTAGCATGGATATTGCATAACGTGACAAAAGCCTGGGGCATTTAACTCGGCGCCTTGCTCTAAATGACCGTATAGTGGAAAATGGTTAACTTAAACTATTATTATTTAGAATTCTTCTGACTGTTCTTGAAGGAACAGGTCTAATAAGTCGAATAGTCTTTCAATCTGATAGGATTTCGAGTTGGATGTTGTTTTGCTGCTCTAACATGTCTTTCTCCCCAGGCTTGCAAAAGACTTTGCCGTCTTCCGCCCTAAAAGTAACACACCACTACTGTTTGTTCAAACCCCCGTCTTTAGCGGACCTATAGATGATGGACTAACATTCTAAATATTCCGCACATGCAGAATTCACGCCCTTCTTTAATAACAATTATCCCGTTGACTTGTAGGTGAATGACCCACCTGGGGACTTGTAGGTGAATGACCATCATGGGTTGTTTCTATAGTTACTAAAAATTCCGTCAAATTAGTTTACGACAATTAGTCGTAGAATATCACGGCATGCATAAAACAAAGCAAATTTTAAAATACAAAAATTTGCACTATTTTGTATGACACCCTGTATATTATATTAAGGATAATTTTGACAAAACGAGATAATGTAAGCTAATTCTAGACAGACTGAGCTCTCGAACGTCGGAAACCGCATGTAACTTTTTTAATTTTCACAAACTGAAAATCAAAAAATATGGACTCCCACAAATTCCGTTGAAATCAAGGTTTATATAGGACTTCGATTCTCTTAAGGAGCTCTCAAAGCCACAAAGGAACTGGTTGAAATGTTATGGATTTCAGATAAGTGATATAGTATACCAATGTTTCCTGCGACCATGTCAAGAGACAGATTTTTTGTCCTTATAAAATGTATACAGTTCGATGACCTTGCAAAAAGAGCAGAACGAAAAGCAGTAGATAAGTTAGCTCCAATTAGATGCATATTGAACATATTTGTTGACAATTTCAAACCAATGATGTATCCGGGGACTCGGCTTTAGAGCTCGTGCGACATTTAGATTTTACATGAAATATGGAATAAAACTTTGAGCTCTGTGACGCTGCAAATGCCTATACCTACAAACCCCAGGTGTATTTAAGTAAGCAGACCAATTTTGTGGAAAAGATTCAAGGCGGAAGGGTAGTTCTTGATATGTTAAAACGTTTGTCTGATGGGTTTGGAATTACAACCGACAATTTTTTTACATCTAAATATTTGGCCAAAAAATTATTAGCTAAAAACTTGACACTTGGTACAGTACGTAAGAATAAAACTTGTATTCGGCTGTCATCAAAAACTACACAAGGACCACACGTTAGTTTCCTATTCAGCTGACAAAAACAAGGCCATAATTTTATTATCAACTGAACATGCTTCAGACGAACTCAGTGATGAGGCAAACTCGTGTAAACCTGAAATAGTTCTTCACTACAATATGACCAAATGTGCCGTTAATACAGTGGACAAAATGGTAAAGGAATATACTATGCGAAGAATGACAAACAGATGACCAATGGTTATTTTTGGTCATCTTATTGGTACCGCAGCTGTTAATTCCTTTATTTTATGGAGACTAAGGCCTACATTCAGAAGTGGATGGAAAATGGTTGAGGAAGAAAGAAGAAGAACAAAGTGTGTCCTGATTGGAACCACTCATATTTAGATTTTAGACGCAAATTTCTCGTACGTCTCCGAAAAGGGCTTATTAAGTCAGTCAGTATTAGGGAGATTAAAAGAACTTACTTAACGGACTTGCATTGTTTTTATAGTTAGTTTATTCACAACGTTTCAACTAGTTTAGTATCTCTAGTTGGTATCAAGAGCAAACTAAAAGTTAATCTCCTTAAAGATATACTGTACTAGTTGGAACGGAAGGCAATGCAAGCCCCAAGGGTAAATTCTCATCATAATCATAAATTGTCTCTACTACTTTCAAAGAAATATTTTATTCTCTTGGCTATTTTTTAAGATGGGGCATTTCAGCTTGTCGCTGCTTGTTTTTTAAAATCTAGTTCAGTTGTTTTAATGGGGCAGAACACTGCAGTCTTCATTATTTTTACCGTCAATGTAAATGTGTATTATATTACGTTAACTGTGATTTTAAACTTACTTGAGCATAACATTTTATTAACGACTTCCGCGACGTGTATTTTTTATTTCCAAGTCACTTCATCTTAAATTGCATTATAGGTAAATTACGCGGGTAATAATACATATTAGTTACATTTGAAATCGATAGTACTTTTTAATTTTTTATCTTAGTTCTTTACAAAAGCATAGTTATATAATTTTAAGTCAAAGTATATTTATACGTTATTAAATAAAACGCCGTGTCTCAAGGACAAAAATGTTATTTTAATAATTAACCAGTTTACAGTTCAAAGTTCGCTTTCTTACTACCTATCCTATTTTTCAATATATATCGGTATTCTAACGTGCCCCTCTAATCTAAAACACATAAATCTAAAAAAAAGTATTCACAACAAATCTGGCTATGAATCATGTCAACGTCGAAGATATCATGTTACAAAACCCATTTGGCAAAAACTAATAAAGAGACCCTTTCAACTTGTGGGAACTTAAAGATAAAATTCTGTTAAGTCCAACGTAGTATTAATTTCTTAAAATCTAAATAACAATTCGGCCATCCTAACTTCTTTTCCGCCCTCGGAAAACCAGGCACCATTTAGCCTTGCTCAACACTCTTCAGGCAACCCCTGTAATCTAAAGAAAAATAAGGCAGTACCATGATTTTTCCGAAGCCGATTTGATCTTACTTTAAGGGAGATAATGTTATTTTATCATGACTTATAAAGCCCAACTTGTAATTTACTTTATTCAAACACAGGTCCATTCTGAAGCCGCCCTTGTACAGCTATTATCTCAGCACAGGTCCATTCTTAAGCCGCCCCTGTACGGCTATCAACAACAGTCAATATCGAAATACGATGCACTTTTATAATTTCCAGAATCACAGGCTACCTTTTTAGTCGTCCTGCCCGACTCTTTTAGTTTAACTCAGGTTACCTTTATAGTCGTCCTGCCCGACTCTTTTAGTTTAACTCAGGTTACCTTTATAGTCGTCCTGCCCGACTCTTTTACTTTAACTCAGGTTACCTTTATAGTCGTCCTGCCCGACTCTTTTACTTTAACTCAGGTTACCTTTATAGTCGTCCTGCCCGACTATTGTACATAATCGCAAGATCAAACCGACTATTGTAAATAATATAACCATTAACTTTCTAACAAATCGATCAAGTCATCTCTATCTTGCACATTACTTTCAGAGTCACTACCTGATGAAGTATTATCTTTCATCGAACTACGGAAAGGTCTAAGAGAGTCAACAGCAACCAGTGTACTAAACTTTTTGTAACCCCTCATTCCTCTTACACTTGTTATTTTGTATCTAACTTTATCAAACACTTTTCCAATTATATACGGACCAGAAAACTTTGAACGCAACTTATTATTAACACCTGTTTTACTACAAGAACTTCCACCTTTCCATAGGACCAGGTCTCCTTTCTTATATTTCTGCGCAGGTTTCCTCCTTCGATCGAAAAGAACTTTCATTTTCTCTGCTACTCACTTTAAGTTTGAGTGAGCTTTTTCCCTTTTCCCTGTAAAGTCAACAGAGGAAGATGCACATTCTAGGTTACCCTGAAGGTGGCCTTTGTACCCAAATAGGAGCTCAAAAGGACTATGCTTAGTACTATCGTTAACAGTGTTATTAATACCCCAAACAATTTCGGGTACTTTATCGCTCCAGTTTGTGTCATTGTCGTCAGTCATTGTTCTGAGAGAATCCAACAAGGTCCGATTAAATCTTTCCACCTGCCCATTAGCTCTTGGAGTCGCAGTAGCCGTTTTTATGTGCTGAATCTGCTTACTATCAACAAAATCTCTGAAATGCCTACTTGTAAAAGCCAAACCATTATCTGAAATCACTCGCGGATATCCCAAAAATCCTCCAAAAACTTCCCTTAAATTTCGAATGCACTCCGCAGAACCTAAAGTGCGTGTTGGTTTAGCTACCATGTATTTTGTAAAAGAATCGACAAGAGTTAGAATATATGAAAATCCAGACTTACTTTTTGGAAATGGCCCGACATGATCAACATGAACAGTATGCATAGGAATATTTGGCTTCGAAATTGGATGCAGTTCGCCTTCGGCTTTTCCATAATTACCCTTTTTGTAACCACAATCTAAACAGCCATTTACATATTTTTTTACAAAACGGGTCATTTTTGCAAACCAAAATTGATCCTTGATTAATTTCAAACAGCGAGCAAATCCAGGGTGACCAATCGAATCATGATATTTTTGAAGAAGTTGAAATCGCGCAGATTTAGGAATAACGAGTCTATCACCATTTAATGTTTTTCTATAAAGGCGATTGTTTTTGTAAACATATTGCCTGTCCAAGTCAAGGTTGATTTTATTTTTAATTTATTCAATTATTATTTGTAAGGTTTCGTCCTGAAGTTGAATGGCTAAAAACCAATCCTCAGTGTTAATTGGCATTATGTGGGTAATAGGATTACGGCTTAAAGCATCGACGTGCTTCATGCTTACACCTGGTTTATGCTGAATTTCGAAATCAAAGTCTTGAATGGAAAGCCACCACCTCGCTATTCTGGGGATTAAGTCTCGCTTTGAAAACGTATATCGAACAGCTGAGCAATCAGTCACAATTTTAAGATGATATCCAACAAGATAAATTCGAAAACGCTTTAAACTTTCCACAATAGCTAAAGTTTCCAACTCATAACTATGATATACCTGTTCTGCTGGGCTTGTCACCCGACTAAAATAAGCAACCGGTTTCAAGTTATCGCAGTCATGAACCTGAAAAAATATACCTCCTAGACCCTTTAAACTAGCATCTGTGTGAATCTCAATTTGTAGATTAGGACTAAAAGGCATTATAATTGGCTTGGCAATTAACATATTTTTCAGTTGAGAAAATGCTGATATCTGAGGTTCTTTCCACTCGAAAGTGGCATTCTTTTTGGTCAGTTGCGTGAGGGGAAGAGCAATAGTTGCAAAATTTTGTATAAATTTGCGAAAATACCCGGCTAAACCTAGAAATTGACGAATTTCATGTGCATTAGCAGGTTGTTTAAAATTTTTAACGGCTTCCACTTTAGCAGAACCTGGTGATATGCCATTTCCACCTATTTCATGACCTAAAAATTGAATAGATTGTTTAAGAAAAGAACACTTGTTTAAATTTAATTTAAAACCCGCCTCGCTTAAAAGCTCTAAAACTATTTCCAATAAATCTAACCCCTGTTCGGCTGAAACGGTAGGTATCAATAAATCATCCATATACACAAGAACCTGCTCGTAGCGTAAATTACCTAAGGCTTTGTCAATGGCACTCTGAAAAACAGCTGGGGCGTTTACCAGACCGAAAGGCATTTTTAGGTATTCGTAATGACCATCTGGAGTGACAAACGCGGTTTTCGGAATTGAGTCAGGAGCAACTGATATTTGATGAAGACCCTGATTATAATCTAAACTTGTAAAGAAAAATTTTCCTCCTAACAAATTCAATTGTTCTTCAATATTTCTCATAGGATACAGTTATTTAATACTTTGTTTATTTAAAGCCCTAAAATCGCAACATAATCGAAAATCATTATTTCTCTTTTTCACTAACACAATTGGATTAGCAAAATTCGAATTAGACTCTCTTATAATACCTGCTTTTAATAAATCGTTAACTTTCTCTCTAACTATCTCTCTTTCTTTCATAGGCAATCTATACGGACGGTAGCACACTGGTTTCGACTCGCTTTTTAACTCAATATTTAGCTCACAACCCTTTACGGTTCCTAACTCCTCTGTTTTATTACAAAAACAATGCTGCCATTTATTCAATATATCCAACAGCCTACTTTTTATTTCACTGTCTAAATTATTATTAATATCAATATCTTTCATATCTAGATATCTCATACTTCCTACATTTCTCTGAATCAAACTTACCCTCTGACATTCCTCTTGTACGGTACCACCGCACTTTAAGCCTCTGCCTAGCAAACGTCCGCTTTTCCATGTTATCTCGTCTCCACTCATGTTGGACACAGGTAGTGTAGAGCTGGAACCCCTAAACACAGTTCCTGGGATGCAGATTAGAGACCTCCCTAGCTAGGAAGATAAGTGGTCGAACTTCTTCTCCTTCGAGTGCCAGTTCCTCCAACATTGAGGTAATATCTTTGGTCAATTTCACCTCATTGGCTTGGACAATTAGAGATATACCATTGGCATTAATAATGGGTTGGCCAATTAGTACATCAAAGTCACCCATCTCCAACTCAGTGACCAAGGCGTATGTCTCCATTCCAATGTCATCCAGCTTAATATTAAATTTCGCTCCCTTCTCTAGTGTGTAAGTGCTACCTCCAAATGCGGTTAAAGTTTTAGCAGTAGGGTAGGTAGATATGTTCAACTTTTGGACAACACTAGATTTTATAATGTTTTCTTGACTGCCACTGTCCATATATGCCACAATCTGATATCCATTAATTTCGCATACCTTCTTTTATATTTCGTTAATCTCCTTATTCACTAGATTAACTGATTTATTGGCTCCCTTAGACTCGGGAGGTGTACCAGGCATATTAAAGTTACGATTGCGTAAGCGGCAGCTTTCCTTTTTGTGTCCAAATCGGTTGCATAAATAACAACGAAGTGAACCTTTTAAGCGACATTCCTTTGCTATATGACCAGGATTTCCACAATTATAGCATTCCGAGTTTCTTTTAATATTCTGGTGAGATGTAGACATTTCATACCTGGGTCTTTTTGGCCTAACATCATCTCTGGGGCTCTGGTAGTTTTCTAGGGGAGCTATAAATCCGGCGTAAAGCTGATCGATAGTGGAGCATTGAAAAGCACGTGCATTTGCTTGTAGTTCCAAAGGCAAACCCTTGATGACACATGATATCGCTGCCTCATTGTCTAGCCTACATTGTTGAATTAGCGACAACTTTTCATGATAGTAATGAGTCATTGTTTCATTAGGTCTTTTCTTCCGGGCAACTAATTCCTCCAAAACTGTGGCATAGTCTGTACACCTGGGAAATGCACGCGTAAGTGCGGTTTTCCACTCGTCCCATGTTTTCCTATAGTCGTCCAATCGATTAAACTAACTGCGAGCTGACCCTTTCAATTTTTGTTGCATGTACGCAACTTTATGGTAATCTGTCCAACTGTGTATCTCGCCCAATTGGTCAATTTTTTGAAGCCACCCTGTTATTGTAGAACTCCTATCGTCTGGGTCAAACACAGGAATAATATCCCCACGCACTACCGCTGCACTTAGTTCAGACACCTCACTGTCACATTCTCCACTTTCATGTTCATTTCTAAATTTCCTCTTAAATGCCTTGTTAATTTTAAGTTCAATGTGCTTTTCCAAGAGGCTTTGGTAAAGCTGTTGTTCGTCGTCACTCATTTTCACCGAATACCACTGTTTTTACAAGTTTATTATCCAAAAATTCCGCACACAATAGCCACCAAAATTCGTCACACACTGTACATTCTAAATATGCTCAGTTTACCGGCGCCGGCGCGGCGCGATTGAGTTCTTTATCCCACGTACTGATGTTTTACGTTATTAAATAAAACGCCGTGTCTCAAGGACAAAAATGTTATTTTAATAATTAACCAGTTTACAGTTCGAAGTTCGCTTTCTTACTACCTATCCTATTTTTCAATATATATCGGTATTCTAACGTGTCCCTCTAATCTAAAACACATAAATCTAAAAAAAACTATTCACAACAAATCTGGCTATGAATCATGTCAACGTCGAAGATATCATGTTACAAAACCCATTTGGCAAAAACTAATAAACAGACCCTTTCAACTTGTGGGAACTTCAAGATAAAATTCTGTTAAGTCCAACGTAGTATTAATTTCTTAAAATCTAAATAACAATATGATGGTTTTTAATGCGGAGGCCAAATATATCAAAATTTTAAAACGAAGACAGGTTGGTTCAGTGAATCCTTAAATGTTGGTTGTTTTCCAGTCCACTGTTTTTCGGAAAACCTGCTTCCAAGTTAATCCATCTTAACATATAAACCTGGATGTCAACATGTTTGCCGAAAAAGAAAAGTGATTTCTTGAAGAGACATAACGTTGGCATATATCTAGGCCCATACCAGTATACAGGAAAAATCTGAAATTTCCTCATTTTTATCCCTTATAACTTATAGAACATATTCCTGTCCTGAGGATATAAAATTGTATATTATTTTTTCCCTTTTCAATAATAATTACCAAATTTCGCTTTTTTTTTGTTTTAACTGAAATATGTTTGACAAATAGTAAAATTCATACTGTTTCTTTAATAATTTGCAGAGTCGTCATCCTCTCCCCAACTATTCTATCATAAACAACGATTCGGTTGTTTAGTGGACTTGTGAGTTCTTTGGTATTTTCAATATCTTTTAACAAAACTTTTGGTAAGATCGTTCAGCCTTCTTATTAATTTAAGTATATGATATATTTAGTAGACTCTTTTAAATAGGAGTGACGTTAAAAAAATCAAAACTGGCTAAGCAAGCAGGTAGTAGACACGCAGCTTGACAATTAAACCGGAGAAATCTTTCTTGCTCTCCTCTGTGGAGGCGTAGACAAGAAGCTTGTTGACTATTCCGAGTTGGGCATAGCCCTTCACTCGTTTACTTTCATTGGTTTATTACGATTACGTGTTTTTTATCGAAGGGAGGGTAGGACCTCTTTAGCAGCTGAGCTGTACAGTTTAGCGTGAATTCCGAATTACATCTATCCATCATTGACTTGGAAACTCCAGGTTGCGCTCATTATGAAAGTTAATTCTCCCTAGCAAATGTTCTCTAGCCAGTTTAGCATGGATATTGCAAGGCGTGACAAAAGCCTGGGGCATTTGACTCGACGCCTCGCTCTAAATGACCGTATGGTGGAAAATGGTTAACTTAAACTATTATTATTTAGAATTGTTCTCACTGTTCTAGAGGGAACAGGTCTAATAAGTCGAATATTCTTTCAATCTGGTGGATCGAGATGGATGTTGTTTTGCTGCTCTAACATGTAGTCTTTCTCCCCAGGCTTGCAAAAGAATTTGCCGTCCTCCGCCCTAAAGTAACGCACCACTACTGTTTGCTCAAACCCCCGTCTTTAGCGGATCTATGGACTAACATTTTAAATATTCCGCACACGCGAAATTCATGCCGAACTTTAATAGCAATTAATCCCGTTGACTTGTAGGTGAATGACTCGTAATCAAGAGAAACTTGAAATCATGGGTTGTTTCCATAGTTATTAAAAATTCCGTCAAATTAGTTTAAGACAATTAATCGTAGAATATCATGGCATTGCATAAAGCAAAGCAAATTTTAAAATACAAAAATTTGCACTATTTTGTATGACACCCAGGATATTATATTAAGGATAATTTTGACCAAACGAGATAATGTAACCTAATTCTAGACAGACTGAGCTCTCGAACGTCGGAAACCGCATATAACTTTTTTAATTTTCAAAGACTTGAGATACGTAGGCATAGTAAATGGTCACTAGTTTAGATAAAAGCGTCCCCGCTCACACTGAAATAGGATAGGTTGGCTTTCATGAATATCTTTTTAGAACAAACCCTTAAAATTTGCAAAAAGGTTAGAATAATATATATATATATATATATATATATATATATATATATATATATATATATATATATATATAGTATATTGTTTTCTTCATTTTGATCAGCTACTTAGTATATTTAGTATCTACGTGTCTTATTCAGTCTTTTTCAGTCGGGTTTTGTGTTTTTACTTCCCTCGTAAAAGGGATTGATCTGTAACCCCCCCCCTAGGTTTTTACAGATTTTCTCATTTTTAGATACCGAAAACTATGTTTTCTCAATTCTGTCGGTTTGTCTGTTCGCAGAATTACTAAAAAAACTCTTTACTCGATTGACTTCAAATTTTGATAAAAAATAAAGGGTCATATGGAGGTTGAGCTGGTAAATCTGGAGAAAATCAAATATGGTGGAACAAAATGGCGACATAATGAAATGTTGAAAAAATGATGAATATAAAACTACTTATCCTATTTTATTTAAATTTTGAACAAAAATCAAGAGATGAACTGGTAAAATTGCGGTGCAAATTCAAGATGCCGGAACAAAATGGCGGCTAAATATGTTTGTAATCTTGAAAAAATCACCCCCCAGGTTTTTACAGACCTTCACGTCTTAGGATCCCTAGATTTCAAAAAACACGTTTTTCAATTCCGTCGGTCTGTCTGTCGGTTTACCTGCGCCTGACTATCTGTTCCGGCATGGAAAATGGCGGCCTACTCGAATGTTAAAGAATTTTTACTAAAAAATTACTTATCGAGTATACTTCTAAATTTCCACAAAAATCAAGTGTTTACATAGGAGTGAACTGGTAAATTTTGATACGAATTAAAGAAGGCAAAACAAAATGGTGGCCTAATAAAGTATTTAAAAAATCGGCCTGGAAAACTGTTTACTCATAAATTTTGTACAAATTTAACATATGGTGGGATAAAATGACGCCTAATAAGAATGTTTGAAAGACAATACATGTGTATGTAAATGACTAGTACGGAACTAAACTAGGTCACCTCACTATTCTTAATAATAGAAAAGATTCATAACGAGGGAAGTTCCTGGTAAAGGAATTTAATCGATTTTTTAAATAACGATTCGCTTATTTTAGACTTCACCATTGTTTAAAGGCTTATCACGGACTTATGGCCTTACTATGGTGTCACCTTCTTAATTTACTAATCTTTACCAAGTTAAAGAGAAATTAAGGCAGATCTACCAATATATGTAACTTTCTATCCTAATGTGACCACCTTGTTTCAAAAAAATTAACAAGAACATTTTTTTAATGAAATTACCGAACCGAAAAAAAATTAAAAGAAAAAGTAATTTAACTTTTTTTCTTTCGGCAACATTTATTCGCTCACAGTGTTTCTTATCTACGACTTCACTTCTAGATTTTTGTCATTGTGTTTATTAGTACATGAAGTTATCTTAATAAACCATAACCCTCTCTTTTTACATATAATTAATAGTGGTTCGCGGATAAACCGTAAAGATCAGGGATGGCCATACTTTTGTCTATTAAGATGTGTTATGTTTTAATATTTTTATTACTCGCCGAATGCCACCACTGTTATGATTTAATAATTTTAGTATTTTGTATTAGCACTGGTAGTAAATGTAAACACTTCAACTTGTTTCAAATCTCTCTATTATCTTCTGTACAAGAGGGACACTTCTTACTTCTAACAAATCTTTACTCTTACTGTGTCTACTGACTTAATTCTACTGACAATATAGTACTGACATAATGACTGACCTGCTCTATACTGACTACCTAGAACTTATTTTTATATGAATTCCCTAATTTGAGATGCAGTGGCGTATCTGTAAAATTGATTAAAAAAGGTGTCTATAAAAGTAATTTGGGGAGTATTTGCTACGCCACTGCTTACTGTACTACAATGGTTTCCTTAATGTTTTTATAGCTGAACCTTCCCAAGCTTTATCGACATAGTGTAAATGAGTTTATGATAGGTTTTTTCGGGTATAATAATATTTGGGGCGGAAGAACGTGCATAAAATAGAATTTGAAGTAGAATTTAAAATACATATTGTTTACTTAGAATTTCCCTTGCAATAAACGACCATTAAAGCAGCTTTTGTCGGAAGGTTCCGCCGAAATATAATGTATGTCTAAATATTGCATTTACGTGTCAAACTATCTCTAGACTAATGAATATATAATACTTAAGACTATTCACAAATAAAATGACTATACAATAATGGGGTCACAACACCTCCCCCCTAAATGAGAGATTTTATAATAATGAAATTGTTAGAAAATTTCGTTCCTGAGCTAAAATATAAATTATGATACAAAATATACATCCTTGTAATTGATACTAATATTTAACAAAAGTATTATGTTCGAAATGATTTTACAAAATTTGCTATGAACTATGTTCTTATTCTATATTATACTAACCTATATAATATTGAAAACTGTTTTTTTTTTATAATAATTAGGCATTCTAAATGTACTTAGATTCTACTAAAGGAATTTATTACTTATAATAAAACATAATATTATTACTTATCTAATTGATCGTCTTGAGGACGTGTGACCAATAGCTCTGCGAGGCGTCTATGATATACCTGGTTGATCGTCCTCAGGGTGATCATCATTATTAATTCTATTAGAAGTTTCACTAGTATACTGAGCTATATATCTATTACTTCTCGGGGATGGTTCAATGGTTTGATTTACCCTTACGCAAATATTTGGTATTATTCCACAACAGGAAGTTTTTCTTATACATTTTGAATATATTTTGTAAACAATAAATACTAATACAACAGATACAATGTAAGCTAAAACAGAACCAGAAATATTATATGTTGACAAAAAATTATTTTTTTCAAGATTTTCTGTTAGCTTTTCTATGTCGTCTAGTTTATGGCTAGCGATGTTCAGTTCAGGAATGTGCTTTGAAAGAGTCTTATAATTTTCGTTTATTAAAATTTCTGTCAGGTTAATGTTATTATTTTTTATTTTTTCACAACAGTCCTCACTAATTTCTAATGGCGGAACAAACTCACTAAATATTTTCGACTGAAAGGCATTACCGTGAGGCACGAGCATCGTTGAAACACTATACGCTTTACACTGTTTTCCTATGGTGACACTGCCGCAATTTTTTAAAATAACGTCTACTGGTTTATTTTGATTAATACATGAAATGGTTAATGATTCAGGGCAAGGCACTGCAAACAGCCAAATATTAGTTGTAAGTAACTGAATAAAGATACCTCTATTAGAATTTAATATATGTTTTTCGCATACTTCTGGAATTTTATTTGTTACTTGAAGTAACTTCATTTCACAGTTTTCCACTAAATGAGCCAATGAAACTGGTTTTTGTTGCTGACAGATCATTTTATCATCCGTTATTTTTATAAATTTATTATATTCGACATCAGAGAAAGTTATGAACTGCTGTTTTGTTTCGTCTATTGCAATGTATTTAAAAGATGGTTGAATCAAAACAAATTGGTTAGTGGCTAATAGCTTAGGAAAAGGCGATACCTTATATAGGTAGAATAATTGTGCTTCAACTAAAGGAATATTAATTATATAAATTAAATGATTATTTTCAAAGTAAACTTTTAGTTCAATGGTTTTTAATATAAGATTAGAATGCATTATATCAAGAGGCACAGCAAAATCTAAACCATGGGGAAGAGAATCCGTAACTTGTTTTAGTTCATCAATTAGGCGAACTGGTGTTAAAATTGCTGGGTGTAATAAACCCTTTTTGGCAATAAGAATTGCATTAATTAAAGTCATTACTTCGAGTTGTAGTTGATGTAACATCATATTTGTCAGCGTAATGTGTTCTTCTAGATTGCCTTTTAAGTCTAAAAATTTAATATCTTTTTGTTCTTTTTCTAATTGTTTGGAAAGAATTTTAACATTATTTTTTTAAAATGTTTTCATTAAAATCTAAGGTTCCAATAGTAATGTTGAAATTTGTTAGTGTAGACTTGACAACTTTAGTTTGCTCTTTCAAAAGAGCTAATGCTGAACCCTCATTTTGCGATAAATCTGAAATTTTGCTATCATAATATTTCGCGTCTTCTTCGTCTAAAGTACCGAATAGAATTTTTGTAGCCTTTCCGATAATATTGAACCATCCTCGTTTATTTCTACTTAAAGTACTATAACCTATCAATTGATGTAAAGTTTCTAAATCTGAGCTAATTTTGTCAAAATTATATTTAGTTGACTTTAAAAACGTGTCACAAATGGATAAGTGGTACTGAAAATTTTTATGATTACATAATTCAGAGGTTATTTTATTGTAGTTTTTTAGAGAAAGAAGTTTATTTATAATGTTGTTAAAATCTACATATGTAATTAGCTTCCATTTGTTATTATAGAGTCGCAGTTCTCCAAGTTTTTCAAGTGTATTCCTGGGTTGTGGTCGTAATATGTGACATTATAATCGTCGCTATTATCAGAACGAAAGGTATTCAGAGATATAGTGATACTGAGTAGTATTATTCTGAAATAGGAGAAAACATAAAATTTAAAAATACTATCTACATACATTTATATTTTAAATTATTTTCTATAATACATTTATACATGTTTTTTTTTTTTTTTGCTTTGTGTTAATCATAGAACTGTTTTAATCTATTGGCATGGACGCATTGTTTGTTTTTGCCTTTCTGTATTATAAAATTAACGTCAGAAGTTTTATCCATTATTATATAAGGTCCAATCCATAAGGATGTGAGTTTTTTGCTTCTGCCTCTTCGCACTGATTCGTCATAAAGTAGCACCTTATCACCTATTTTAAAATCTCTAATTTTGCAATTTTTATCGTAATTTTGTTTTGAAACGCTTTTACTTTTCAATAGATTTTCTTTAGCCAATTGGCTAGAATATTGTAATTTTTGTTTAAGATTGGCAACAAAATCATCATATGTGCATTGAGTTTTCATAGGTTGAATAATTGAAGTAGGTAAATTAGGGGTATGGCCAAATAAAAGTTCAAAAGGTGAAAAGTGGGTTGCAGTATGCGGAGTTGTATTATAAGTAAATGTTGCAAATGGAATCCAGCTATCCCAGTCTTCCTGACTATCTTTGATAAAATGTCTTAAATACTCCTTTAAGACTCTATGAGAACGTTCTAAAGCTCCGTTGGATTCTGGATGATAACTAGTAGTTTGAACCTTTTTTATTTTTAAAAGTTTGCAAGTATTTTTAAAGATTTCACTTAAAAAATTTGAACCTTGATCGGTAATTAGAGTTTCAGGTAGTCCATATAGACAAATTATTTTCGTTACGAAGTAATAAGCTACTGTTGAGGCTTCTTGATTTTTTATAGGGACATTAATATTATACTTTGTCAGGTCATCTTGGAAGGTAAGAATATATTTGTTACCTGCTTCCGTTTCAGGTAAAGGACCAACAATATCGAGAAAACATCTTTCAAAAGGTTTAGTCGCGGTTGAAGTTATGACCATTGGCATTTTTGTTTTTCGCGATGATTTGTTTTTTTGACAAGATTCACATTTTTTTATAAATCTTTTTACGTCTTTTTTCATGCCTCTCCAGGTATAAAATTGGGATAATTTTTTATGTGTACGGGCAATTCCTTGATGACCGCCTACAGGCGAGTTGTGGAATTCTTCTAATAAGGTTTCCTTTTCAGATTCAGAGGGTTTTATTAAATTATTATTGTAAACTGTTATATCTACATTAGAGTTTTTAAAAATATATCTTATCATGGGATAAATAATTTCTCATTTTACTAACGGGTTGTAATGATATTTAATAAATGACAATTTAAGTTTTTTGTTACTTACAAGATTTTTTAACTTTAGTAGACAAGACCATATATTTTCATAATTTGTGTCATTTAACATATTTTCATTATCATTGAGTAAAAATATATTACAGTCGTTGTTTTGGTAATGAGAGACGGAAGGTATTTTTAAATCGTTTTGAACTTTGTATGATGCAAGAAATTGTTTAATCTGATTATTTTGTTCCAAAATATTAAATTGCTCTTTGTTAAAAAGTTTGGGAAAAAATAATATTATAGGATCTGAATTATTTATCTGAAATAAATTAGCGTTGTTTTCTTTTAATTTTGTGTTAATAACAATATGTGTTTGCAGATAATTTAAAAATTTTTGATAATCTGTTATCATGTCAGCGTTTACCGTTTTAATCATTCTACTTAAGGCATCAGCATTTGTATTTAACTTTCCGGCCTTATAAATAATTTCGAAATTGTATTCTTCCAATTTTAACCTAAATCTTGTAAGAGGCGACCCAGGGTCTTTTATGTTAAATACATAAAGTAAAGGTTTATGATCCGTAACTATCTTAAAATTTGTTCAAAAAACATATGGTCGAAAATGTCTAACTGCCCAAACAATTGCCGCTAATTCTTTCTCTGTCGTTGAGTAGTTTTGTTCGGCTTTATTAAGAGTTCTACTAGCATAAGCTATAGGTCGATCATTATTAACTTTTCCTTGTGATAAAATTGCGCCAATCGCATAATTACTTGCGTCGGTAGTTATAATGAATTCTTTTGAAAAATCTGGGTACTGTAGTACAGGAGGAGAAGTAATGTTATTTTTAAGCGTTTGAAATGAAATATCACAAGCATGGTCCCATTTAAAATCCGTATCTTTCTTGAGCAATTTGGTAAGAGGTTTTGAAATTTTCGCAACATCCTTTATAAATTTTCGATAATATCCGACAAGCCCTAAAAATGATTTTACCTCTTTTTGATTTACTGGTTGAGGAAACTGTAAAACACATTCTACTTTTGAAGGATCAGGTTTGATGCCATAATCTGTTATAATGTGACCTAGATACAAACATTCTTTTCTTAAAAATTCACATTTTAATGGTTAAAGCTTTAAATTATGCTCCCGAAACCGTTCAAATACCTCAATTAACCTTTCATTATGTTCTTTTAAATTATTAGCATAAATTACGACATCATCTAAATAAATAAAACATTTTATGCCACTAAGACCGCATTCATTAACCTCTGAAAGGTTGCCGGAGCTCCTTTTAGGCCAAAAGGCATCCTATTGTAAACAAAATGCCCCGTAGAAGTACTAAAAGCTGTCTTATTTTTATCATTTTCGTCCATTTGAACCTGATGAAATCCATTGGCTAAATCTAAAGTTGTAAAATAATGCGATTTTCCTAATTGGTCTAAAATATCTGTAATATTAGGTAATGGAAATGCATCCCCTGCAGTTATTTCATTAATTTTTCTAAAATCTACGACCACGCGAAATGTAGGTAAACCTGATGAATCAGTTTTTTTAGGAACTACTAATAAGGGACTATTCCAAGGACTGTAAGACGGAGAAATTATTCCATCCTTTAACATTGCATTGGTTTGTTCTTTTATAACCTCCCGATGTTGAAAAGGTAATCTATAGGGTTTAATATTAATAGGTCCCTTAGTAGGGTCTGTAGAAATTTTATGTTTTATTGTGTTTGTACAAGAGAGTTTATCACCTTCTAAATAAAAAATATCGATAAAATTTTCACAAATTTCTAGAAGTGAGTTAGTTTCCTCGACATTTAATCCTTCTAAGTTGAGAGAATGTTTCAATTTTTCTAAACGTTCAAAGTAATTTATATTCGTGTTATTTTCAATATTATTATTATTATGACTAAGCTCTGTAATGTCAAATTCACCTTTAGTGATAGGTTGTACGTTAACTCTGGGTAACGCAATTGTTAAGGGTTCATTAGATATATTTAAAATACTAATTAAACATTTATGATTATGTACTTTGGTCAAAGAAGAACCTATATAGAGATTTTCAGCAAGTTGTTTCGATTTTACGATACCTTCAGTACCTGAAACGTTGGCCAAAGCATAAGTTATCATTTCACATCTTGGGGGTATAGTCGTTAAAGTCTCTGAAGGCAAAATCTTAAAGCAAATGTCCTCAAAATAAACAGTTTCTTCTTCATAATTAATTTTAGTTTTATATTTTTGCAAAAAATCGCGGCCTAAAATTCCGTCATTTTTTATAGGAATGCTATCTGGTACGATATGAAAAGGATGAATTAATATTTTATTATCTTTTAATTGGATTGTTACATTATATAGACCTTTCGTAAAAACCGGTTCTTTACTTATACCTTTTAGTTCAATAATACAGTTTTGATCTAGCTTTGAATAGTCTTGTAAAATCGACTCCTTTAATAAACAAACATCAGCCCCTGTATCTAACAAAATTTGCAATTCTGACTTTTTAGTGCCCAATGAAGTTATTTCAATTATATCTAACTGTTTACAATTATTAGAGAATAATACTGACTTAGGAGACATATTATTTGAATTATTACGAGTTGGTTTGATTTTAATATGTTCTAGTGGATTCTTATTATTTGAACAGCTACTGTTTATACTGATTGAACTTTTTACGAAGCGCTTGGCGGGCTGTTCACAACCAAGGCTTCGTTGTCGTTTCCCGAAAATTCTTGGACAGATGTAGTTGGTTGTGGAGGAGAAATACTAAGATTGTGTTGGAGGCTACTGGGGGTAGAGACGTTATAGTTTGTATTTGATGAGAATTATTGACAGGTTCATTATTATAGTTAGGACGGTATCGTCGCTGTTGTTGAGGTATCTCTGAAAGCATTTGAGGTCTGTTTGAACTACGGGGATTGGTATAATTTTGACGATAATTGTTCCCATTATAATTATTGTTAAAATTTCGTGAATTTGTATTTTGATTGTAATTATGATTATCGTTTCCCCTGTAAGAAAAATTACTTCTAGCATTAATAGGTTGTTCCCCGTTATAATTTTGCCCATTTGAAGAATTTGCGTTAAAATGTTGTTGTGGACTGAAGCTTTGATAATTAGGATTATTAAAATTATTTCTTCCCATATTTTGTTCATATTGTATAAGTTGCCTACATTGAGAAGTTATATGATTATTTTCATGACAGAACATACACAAAAGTTTAGGATTTTGGTTATTAAAATTTCTATTTCCCTGACCCACAAAACCTACATTTTTAAAATTTGAATTTTTTGCTCTAACGTTGTTTTCGAGTTCCATTTCGATTGCTAATGATAATGCCCTGTCTAAATCTGTTGTGTTTTCAGCAATTACTCGAATTTGTATTTTTTCATCATTTAGCCCTTGTCTAAACGTGTTTACTAAAATTGACTCTAAATTTTCTATTAATACCTTAGCAGAATTATGTTCATAATTTAAATGACAAGTTTCTCTATATTTATTATGCAGGTATCTTAATCTATCTCCATATTCTGTAACGGTTTCCCTAAAGTTTTGTTTTATATTCATTATTTGAGTTAAAAAATGAGAAGGCGGTCTTTTATCCGTAAACTGTTCTAAAAGAAAATCTCTAATTTCGTCCCAATTTAAAAATTCTTTATATTGTGTCACCTCTTGAGCTTTACCTTTTAATTTAGTACCAAAAATTAATTTAGCTAATTTATTTTTTTCATTTTCTTTCACAATATGCATTACTGCGTCACAGTTTTTTAGAAAAAATTGAAGAGAATTTCCATCGCCGTAGCCGTCAAATGAATTTATTAAATTTAATACATCAATTGCATCTTTTCCTTCAGCCATTTTTTTGTTTGTTAAAATTATAAAGATTAAATACTAATAAAAATTTTGGGTAAAAATTTAAATATAGATAAGTTATACGGTCGATTATTCAATTACTTTTTCAACACACAACGTATTTGCAGTACCTTTCACAAAATAAATATATCTATATAATTTCAAAAATGCATAACATATAAAAAAAACAAATAGTGTCACCACAACAGGAAAATAAAAGAAAAAAACTTACAGCTTCATCCTTAGTTAGCTGGAACGTAAGGCGAATTTCCTTGTTTTCTTTCTTCTTCTCGAAACTTGTTCCGTACTGGGCGCTCCTCTAAGTCTGTTGAAACTTCCTGTCTTTGGTATACCGATGTGGTTTAACTGGTGTGATTCCTGCTGCGTTCTAGGCGCTCCTTCAGAAAACACGGGGTAGTATATCCCACCGCTGCCACCAATGTTATGTTTTAATATTTTTATTACTCGCCGAATGCCACCACTGTTATGATTTAATAATTTTAGTATTTTGTATTAGCACTGGTAGTAAATGTAAACACTTCAACTTGTTTCAAATCTCTCTATTATCTTCTGTACAAGAGGCACACTTCTTACTTCTAACAAATCTTTACTCTTACTGTGTCTACTGACTTAATTCTACTGACAATATAGTACTGACATAATGACTGACCTGCTCTATACTGACTACCTAGAACTTATTTTTATATGAATTTGAGATGCAGTGGCGTATCTGTAAAATTGATTAAAAAAGGTGTCTATAAAAGTAATTTGGGGAGTATTTGCTACGCCACTGCTTACTGTACTACAATGGTTTCTTTTAATGTTTTTATAGCTGAACCTTCCCAAGCTTTATCGACATAGTGTAAATGAGTTTATGATAGGTTTTTTCGGGTATATTAATATTTGGGGCGGAAGAACGTGCATAAAATAGAATTTGAAGTATAATTTAAAATACATATTGTTTACTTAGAATTTCCCTTGCAATAAACGACCATTAAAGCAGCTTTTGTCGGAAGGTTCCGCCGAAATATAATGTATGTCTAAATATTGCATTTACGTGTCAAACTATCTCTAGACTAATGAATATATAATACTTAAGACTATTCACAAATAAAATGACTATAAAATAATGGGGTCACAACAGATATACCAACAGACTTTTGAAGAATCACGATATTTTAAAAAATTATCAGGCTTTAGAAACTCTAGTAATTGCAAATTAGAAACGACCTTGTGTAAGAAAAAGTTGGACGGCAGCTGAATATATTTTCTTTGTCAGAATAGGCATTAAAACATTTCGCAGTCGACCTTAAAACCCTTGACGATATATGTTTTTTACAACGATGTATTATTCAGTACTTTTCTTTTTAGCAAATTCGTAATCTGACCTATCCAGATTACGAATTTACTAAAAAAGAAAAGTAAACACCTAAGGCTTTGATATGCGCTCCAAAAATTTACCAGTGTTCCAGACATCCCGGAAATCCGCGATGGTAAAACATTACCGGAGTTTGAGTGAAAATTTCCAATTTTAGGTTTTGGCTGTTGTTACTATAGTTATATATAAGTTAACTAAGACGATTATTTTATATCTAAGCAAAAAACACAATTTTATTTAATAGTGGCATAGTACTTTAAGATTGTTGAAAACTGTATTTTCGTCAGCAGTGGCAAATTGATGAATATATAACAATAAAAAGAGTTAAAGCATAGGCCCAAGAACCAAGATTTCTTAAAAGCATAAACATGTTAATGTATTCTGCTTTATCCTTAATTGTATTAAGAATTAATAAAAAATCAGAATCAGTAATATCTATATCTTGTATATTTGTTTACTTAATAATTTTAATAATTTTGTCGGTCACTAAAGAACAATTTGTTGTTAACCTAACAATATCCTTTAATTGGCAATAATTGTTATGTAACAGTCACCATAGTAAAGTCATTAAACTATTTCTTTTGTAAATATTTGCGTCGAAAACTGCTGTTCCAAAAATAACAGACATAATTAACAATAAACATATCTTAAAAATAATCATAAATATGCATATCTTAAAACCTGTATACCCCTGACACTGTTTGCCTAAATTACTCACAAACGATCTAAAATATTACATAAACCGTGTGCATAGAAGGGAAGGTAGCAACGACATTGTCATCGTTATGGCACCGGCAAAGTGGTTGACCTCTCAAGGACAGATTCTTCCGAGGAAGCCATGCAGCGAGAAAGACATCCGGTTATATGAGTGTGAAACGAAGAAACGGCCTTCGAGCCTTGCATTACAACTGATGGTAACATTGTGGCAGCTATAGGATGTCACTTTTAAACGCAACTTATGATTATGTCGTATAGAGTAAGCCTTTCCTGCTTATTTAAAGATGCTCAAGTTGAAGTGGTATTTTCCCAGCAGATTAAGTTTTAGTCAGTAAGAAAATAAAATATTTACTGTGCAATCAGATCGTTTAACTTGTTTTTTTTTAATAATTCATTTACATAAGTGAAATAGTGATATGATTTTATTAAAATTAGTCAGTAAACATTAAGCTCTGATCGAAAGTCCGACAACTAAACCTGTCAAATGGATAAATTCGTCTCTTAAGTAATATTTTTGGACTATTTTTTGAAATAGGAATTTCGGCGCTTATAAACTTAAAAACTCTTATAGGAATGTATGCCTTAAGGTCCTTAACGTGTTGTCCAATTGGGTTTTAAAAGAATGAATTCTACCCAGAAAAACAACAAACATAAATTTTACCTACAAAACAACGAAGATGGAACACCCTGTAGATTAAAATTTCTAAAACGTTAATGTTCATACTTGAGGTTTCTTTTAATGACATGCCTTACAGAGATACAGAGGGGTATTACAAAATCTGGTTGGCGATTCTAGTTTCTTATATTGTTCCTTCTCTTTCCGTTCACTGGAATTCAGCACGTTTCCTGTTTAAAACATTGGTTTTACATTTTGTGTAGAATTCTTGGAGGCCAACGAGGAGGGATTCTTAGCAACCCGTGGTCATTTAAGGAGTCCCAGGGACTAGGTCCACTAATAATTATAAATGTGTTCCAAGTATCGAACTTATAGATCTCCACGATCTTCTGCCATTCCGCAATTTATTCATGGCAATATCTAAAACGAAAATATATAAGCATGATCTTTACGTTAACCTAAAACATATATAAAAATAGACTCAATAATTAAGCATAACGAGCATGTAAACTACATTTGTCTATGTGGTATGAGCGTGTGTGGCGTATATAGAAATTGCTTCTGGGGGGGGATTGAGATGATAAAAATTTTCAACTACCAAAAAAAAGTCTTCAGTCTTCTTTTCCTAATTTGGCGTAAATACTATGGACAACCAAAAAAAAAAAGATAAAAGAGGCCATTACTTTATTTTAGGTGTGAATAAAACTGGGTGGGTTTAACCCTCCAATTCCGAAAAGAAGTTCTTTACTTTATACTATTATCATTTTAGCCTCAATAAAAAGGCTCTGGGGGGGGGGGGGTTAACCTAACCTCCACTTTATATACGCCACTGGTATGAGTCATGATACAACAAATACAAATTATACTAAATAGCCGTTGCAATTCGCTTTTAACGTGGCGGCATAGGGTTTATTCTCGTATATTAATATCCAATAAAGCTAGGAAGTGAAATTTTATATGAAATTATATTAACGTATTGGATATTCTAAGATCTAATACACTGGTATTTCGACATGTAACAAAATAACACACAGTATAATTTTTCATTGCTACAAGTAAATTAATTTTACGTATTTTACCTACCCAACCCTGATTAGAACAATAAATAAATTCGTACCCAATATCCCTTTTAGGGTCGATATTGTTATCTCTCTTTTATGCTCTTAAATACATAAAATAAAATACCTATTCCGGTTTATTCACGATCAGAGGAAATCAGAAAACCAACTCCACTTGTTTTGTCTGGAAAATATATTCAACACATTTTAAATATCTGCCTTTTCTTTTGGGTAAATTCAAAGTAAGTACTACATCATGTTTGGGAAGTCGATGATTTATAGACGAATATTTTAAAAGGTCCATTTTGAATTCCTTTCGTAAATTTCCTTGTCAAAATGTTTCGAATAAATTCGTTTTTACTTTCACCTTGTTTACCGGTTTACAAGCATTTATCCAACCATTTGCAAGATTTTCATCGGTGTTTGAAAAAACATTATATTGGTGGCAAAGGTTTTAGTCTGTGTGCCTCCCACCTACTGCACAACGCGTTTTGAAAGGTATTAAATTAGAAAAATACCAACAATCGGAGCACAAATTTACACTGCAATACAAAATAGTTTAACTGCATCTGAAACGTCCTGCGGTTACTCGACTCCACGTAGAAATGCATAATGTCGCATCTTGTATTTGTTGTATCATGGAACGAGTAACCACATATATGTAACACGTAGCAGACTAGTCTTTATGTCACAAACAGGTTAAGACATGCAGCAGTGACAAAACATACAGTGAGGACATGAAGTCCGTTGCCCGCCGTCTAACTTCTGAACCGCTCTGTATATTGCAACGAAATTTAGAACGATAATATATGAGCAAATTTCCCACCTTTGAAAAAAAATGACAGCTTTAAATGTCAAGAAGACAGCTGGGCGCAGTTTCAAAACTTTTCTTTATGTAAGGGGGGTCGAGTAACACATCGTTTTAAAGGTCTTTTTATTATTAAATCAAACCCTGATTTTGAAAACATTTGATTCAGCAGTTCTCAAATGATAACCAATAACAATTTTAAAGTTTATTTTCTGCTACGTGGTTTCGTGCTGCAATTTTTTCTACCAAATGCAACAATGAATTGTCGTTACCTTGGTTCTCTAATAATTGACATTTTAAAACGTGCTTCTCGAATGTTCTAAAAGTTTTTGAAAATATCATTTAATTGAAATCGCTGGTTTGTTAGAAGTTAAAATCGAAGCAGTTATCCTCTTTGGCGAGGCTAATCGGAATCATCTTAAATAAACGCTTTCCTGAACGACCAATGTGCAGGAAATCCTTTCAGGATTTATTTTCATAATTTGAAGTAATAGGGACGCGAACATCCCAGTTTCCTCAAAAAATATATATTTGGGAGGTTATTTTGGGTGACCATATCATAGGTCCCATATCACATATATTTGTGGGGTCGTTTAAATTTCTCTCCAAACATATAGGATCTATGATATGGTGACCCAAAATAACCGCTCAAATATTTATTTTTTGAATTAATCCTCCAGGATACCACACTCCACTTATTGGTGTTGTTGTTGCTCAAAACCCACCTGGGTTCCACTTTGGCTTTACGTTTCAACAGGACGGTGCCCCTCCATATTACTTTAGAGACACTAGAAATTACTTGGATGCAACTTGTCTGGATAGATGGATTGGTCGTCGAGGTCCGACAGAGTGACCAGCTCGCTCGCCAGATCTTACACCCCTTTATTATGATTATGATGTGGAATTTCAAGTTTTTAAAATAGCTTCGGATTCTCTGGACGAACTGCGTGAACGTATCATCGGCGTGTGAGCAGGAATAAACCCTGAAACCGTCCATAATGTAAGGGAAGAATTCACTAACAGGATGTTCATTTGTCAAGAGGTGCAAGGCGGTCATTTACAACATCTTTTTCTTTTTCTGCTTGTTACAGTTTTTTTATATTCGTCTTATCAGTTTATTATTATTTGTTATGCTGGTTTAATAAAATATTTACCGTTTCATTTTCATGCTTCACTTAGTATGAAATATTGACATTGGAAAAATATCCCAAAAGTATAACGATTCCATTACGAAACAGTGTTATTGGTTATCATTTGAGAACTGCTGATTCATATGTTTTCAAAATCGCGGATTGAATTAAGAATAAAAAGACCTTCCATAAAAAAAATTCGAAACTGCACCCAGGTGTCTTCTTGACATTTAAAGCTGTCATTTTTTTTTAAATGGAGAATTTGCTCATATCTTCCCTAACTTCGTTGCATTATACCGAACAGTTCAAAAGTTAAACAGGGGCTACGGACTTTATGTTGTTGTATAGCATTTTTTTTTAAACTTTGTTGTACTGTATATATAATTACGCATATAACGTTATTATAATTGACGTAAAAATATCAACTTCAAGAGCAAAGTTACACAAGGTGTTAAGGGTTTGACTACAAATATTTTAACACAGGACTTAAAGGGCTGTGTCTACCTGCGAAAGTAATTAAACAAAAACGTCTGTATAATGTGTATAATATCCAAATCAAATATATCATAGCAGTGCGCTTTCGAGTAACTAGTCATCCTTAAAACTACTCGTCAGTAAATAGGTAGAAGGATACATGGTTTGCAAATCAATGTCTTTTAAAATTTGACATATTACAAAGACTAACCAGACGCTGACGAATACTATTTTACATTATTAAAACTATAATTGCCTAAAAGCATTTGGTTAGAGATTGGATGATTGCAAAAGCCTCTGCTAGCGATAGATACAACAAATAAATTTAGTAGAAGTTCTAAGTTTGAGTCACAGGATGTCAGGTATGTTCGATTCAAGATTGAGAAATCTTGTACAGTGTAGATTACTAGGAGCATAGACGCAAATACCACAATGCCGCCGGAATGATGGAAGAAGTTCATAGCCAGGAAAGTAAAGGTGATTTGCATTTTTAAGGGTTATTTTGGTTTCTGTTAGGAATATGAGTTTTGGAAGATTGAAGATAGTGGTGAACAAAGTTGGGTTTTTTACTGAAACCACAGATATTGGTGAATGAGAAATAATATTTCAATGGTGGAGCGCCACAAGTACCCCTCACCTGGATATTCGAAGGGAGGGGGATATCTCGAGTTATTATAGATATTTTTGGTGTTTATATTAAAAAAAAATAGTTTCGCATTTTTAATTTCAATTGATTACAAATGTTTCAGTCAAAAATACGGAAATGGAATAATAACTATCAAAAGATGGTATAAAAACTAAATTTGATATATAATCATCTTGAGTGTGAATCGATAAAACTATTGTATAAATGCCATAATTATGGAATACCTGGAAACTCTGCGGGTGTGGGGAACTAAGCCTCAGTACTTTGTCGCTCTACCTTGTCTCTTTAACATTAGTGAATACATGGCCTAAAGCTTCTCCTATTTAATTGGAGTACAGGGTGTCCGGATTTCGTTCTTATTATAGAGATCTCGATTATTCGTAAAGATAGACGTGCATTTGAAATTTGTATTTTCAGGCACCCCTTCTATCTCGATTGGAGGAACCCATAGCAAAAAAATAATGACTAATTCCTATAGATTTTTTCCGTAGAATCCAATGGCGTACTAATTTTTGTTTTCAGAGTCAACGAGTTCTGAGATACAGATCAATCGTGTGTTTTTTTTAATGTAACAACCTATATATTTTTAAGTCCTTGTATTATCTTCGCTGACGTCTTTCAAAATATATATAATACGGTTTAGCTATTTTTTCATTTAACCCTCTAAAATGCAATTTTGCTGGTAAAATTTAAATTATTCATAGTCGGCTATGAGATAACTTGGCTGTCAAATTGTTGACATAATTCATTACTGATTTTTTATAACAGTTAATTTTAGGTATCCGTAACATACCTTTTTAAATAAATTATTGTTATTATTATTAAACTCCTATCCGCTTTATTAATATTTTTTAGTATTTAAGTTATTTATTGCTAAAAAATCTAAGTCTAAGATAAGATAAGGTAATAGCACAAGTATGAATATAGATTTTAAATCATAGAAACTGCTGAAATTGAGGTTTATTTTGTTGAATGCGATTTTGGCACACTTTTCTTATTCTACGTAACGCATTTAGTATAGGCATGGTTTATAAAATCCTTAATTCTCTCTCTCTCTCTCTGTCATTTCGCTGATATTCCATTGTATCAAATTGGGTCTTATGAATTTTATTTTCCAAATAAACCCATGAAAGGTCCGGCGACCTAGCTGGCCATCTTATATACATGCCAATATAACAACCAGGGAAATCATGGGCAGTAACCAAGTTCTATTGGAAATAAATATATAAAATATTGTTTAAAAGACCTAATGGAATGCCACAGGGCATCTCCTTGTGATAAATTCGTTTTCTGAGTCCAATACCGATCTATCTATTTATTTTAAATTCCAGCACTGCTAATGTAATATTTATCAGACCATATATTTTTCCTGTAAAAATTCCAATTTCTGTTAATATTTTGGTAATACCAATGATGAAATTCTACTCGTCGCTGTTGGTCACCAGGCTGCATATTATAAACTAGCTTAAATTTATAAGGTTTAAATTATTGCTTTTTCATAATTTCTTGAACCTTAGATTTATGAACGCCAACTACTTCCCCAACTTTTCTACAAGAAGTTTTAGGATTGTTTCCAACTGTTGTCAAAACATTAATTTCATTGATATCCCATTGTTGGCTATTATTGTAAGTTTTTGGCCGAGATTTGCTAAATGTTCCAAAATGAACAAGGTTGTGTTTAATTGAACTAAATATTCTGATACTGGATTGCCTTCTTTCTGGATACCTATAGGATAATATTATAAATAACACAAACATAAGACATACCTTCTAAATACATTTCTCCCGCTTCATCGCTATTTTAATTACAGCATGTAAAACAGCATACCATATTTCTCTTAATTGTCGCAGTTATCATTAGCAACCATATTTTAATAAAGTGGTACAATAAATAAAGAAATGTAAGGTAATCACTAAACTTAAAAAATATTTGAATAGAATGGGGTTGGATTAGGAATATGTTACTGCATAGAAGGCAAGTTTAATGCAGAATATTACAAGCATATTTTGAAACACGTGACGCTTCCATCAGTTGCCCAATTATATCCAAATAACTCATATATTTACCAGCATGATAATTGCCCTGTCCATGCTGCCAATAATATAAGACAGTGGTTTCAGAATAATAACGTGGAAGTATTGCCTTGACCTTCTTAGAGTGCGGATATGAACTCGATAGAGAACATTTGGGGATTGATAGTGAAAAAAATATATAGACGTAACTTTAGGCCCCAAAATTCTGATGAACTATAGGAAACTGCACTGAAAACTCTGCTGGGAAGAACTTGATCCCAATATTGTGGTAAATATAATTAAATCAATGCCCAACAGTCTGTATCAAGAAATCCAGCAAGAAAGCGCTATGATAAAATATTATTTTTTATGTCTTTTTGATTGTTCTTGTTTATTTTAATATTTATTCTTATTCATGTCAACTTTTGTTCTTAAAATATTTTAATAAATTAATTAATTTACTTTTTCTACTATATCACATCAACTAAATGAGAAAACGATTTTTTCGAAACTTTACCCTTTTATGAAGTTAAAAGGTTAAAATTTATTATTTTAAAGAGAATGATATTTTTAAAAAGTCCATTTAAATCTAATTGATGAATTTGCAAGGTTAGGAAAATATTTCTTTAATATTTTATGTTGTCATTACATTACGCTTTTATGAATTATTGTTTTAAGAATTACACTTGTCATTGGCTTTAAATAGTAAAGACGTGCAAAAACCCTGTTGTAACACAGGTTCCACTTGCTCACAACCTCAGCGCCAAATGTATACAGTATAAATCCTTATCCTTAATATCGAGCAGCCGGATCACCGCCTTTCATAAAAACGGGGGTAGAAGCGTGGAAGGGGCTACTTATTTAAGTCAGGAATGTATAGCGACGTTGCCGACATTGCTCTCGCGATTTAACGCGTATACGAGTATAATATTAGTTTCATACTGTCGCTGGTCCTTCGAGTTTTGTTTGAGTTTTTGCCGCTTTTAAATACTACCTTTTTCACATTTGGGCTTTTACATTATTTTTGTAAACAACAATGGACAATAAATCTGGAGAACACTGACGATATTATGGGTATCACAATTCGAGAAAATGAATTTTAATGAATATATTAAATTATAATGGATCATTAATAGTAATAATAGATATATATTCGAATTACAATTTAATTTAATCTATGCCTGTGTATATACAGGGTGATATGTATGTATGAAAACGTTCGATTATCTCGTAAAGTATATGAGATAAGGAAAGAAATTTGATACAGAGATTTTAAGATATATAAGGGTGTTAATAATTTTAATTTTACAAAGTCGGTCAAAAATAGTCGGGTTGTATTAAATAATCGGGTCTAGAAATTTGGAACTATGGGATTTCCTTTTAATCAATATATCAGATTACAATGGATCATTAATAGTAGTAATAAATAAATATTCTAATTACAATTTTTAATTTAATCTATACCGGTGTATATACAGGGTGATAGGTATGTATGAAAACGTTCGATTATCTCGTAAAGTATACGGGTAACGAAAGGAATTTAATACAGAGATGTTAAGATATATATAAGGTTGTTAGTAATTTTAATTTTAGAAAGTCGGTCAAGTAGTCGGGATGTGACAAAGTTATATTTTTTAAACAATCGTGTCTAGAAACCTGGAATTGTGAACAGAGTTTCCTTGTATAACAGGCACCTACTAAGCAAGGGCTTTTCAAAATTTAACGCTTATAGGGGTGAAATATGTCTATACATTGTTTACAATATGCATTTACCTAAAAAATATTTTATGACGATTCTTTCTACAATGGCTTTTAAAAATAATTATCCAAATATAAATTTCAGAATTTTTTTTCTAGGGACTGGAATACGAATAATATATTTTTAGAACAAAATTGTATATCTGTACGATTGTGTGCGTCTGTGTATATGCAAACAAAATTTCCGCCAACCGACGATAATTTGAGTACCATCAAACCGGTTTGCTTAAAATTTGAACCACAAGTATTGGTTTGTGTCTCGCGAGGATTACATTTTTGTTGTCACGGGCCTAGATTTTCGATTTCGATAGATCCTCTTAATGTTCTGACATTGAAAACTTGTGTGTGTGTGTTCTGTAAACAAGAAAAAACCAACATGTCAAACTTCTTTTTTTTCCTTAGTAGATGTCTAGCATTAAAAGAAACCTCGTTAATAATTTTATTTTTCGACAATGTATATTGCTGATTTTCTATAAACACTTTTTGAAATCGGAGTCAAACTAATAAAGACAGAAAATAGTCATTACACTCATGGTACTAGATTCAAGACTCGCAATACAGTCTTGTTGTGCAGTAATGAAGAATTAGTTTGACGCCGACTTTAAGAAGTCAAATTTTTAAGATAAAATATTTTTTCTTTTAATTTTTTTAGGTCAGTTTAATTTTTTTTTACATAACTTTTTACGAAATGAATAGAGGTAGAGGTTTCTTGTACAGCACAGAGCAAAATCTTTCTATTCACCAATAGAGGTCAACTGAATGAGGTTTTAAGACGATTCTTTGGCATATGGCTTTCAAAAAAAAATTATTTTAAAATTCACCCTTAAGTGAGTAAAAAGTAGTAAAATGTGTTTTTACTCTTTCAAACTGAAAAACATTTTTAAACGATTCTTTTGTTAATGACTTACAAAAATAAAAACCTAAAAATTTTTTTTTTATTTTTCGGGATTACAACCTTGAGGGGTGAAATTTCTACTATTTTAGCAATAACTCCTCAACTAATTGAAACATACGACAACTCATAGAATAATGTCCTAAAAATTTGTTAACATGTTTTTCTAAATTCAAACCTTAAGGGAGTAAACTAACCTTTTTTACAATACCTCAAAATTAAGTAATTGACTTTTTAAAATGATTCATTCGTTAGTGGCTTTTTTTTACAATATTTAATACAAAAATTGAGATTTTAAGTGGTTATAGGCATCCAGCAACAACCGATTTATTTAAAATACGTAAAGTAAAACATGTGAATTATATTACTTTCTTACTATATCTCTCTTGCTAAATAATTTTTTAAAACGACTCTTTTGTCATTAGTTGAAAAAAACAATTATGTAAAAACAGATTTGTGGATATTTCAAGATTCTGCTGTTAAAGGCGTAAAACAGGTGAAGGTGAAATGCGTTTTTACTGATTTTGCAATAACTAAAATTGATTTTAAAATAAGTAAATATGTTTTATTACTTTCTTATTTTCAGTGTTATAAACAAGGGAATATTCTGGTTTGTGACACTGTCTTCGCGAACAAGCGCGAGCAAGACTTCATTTGTAATTATTATAATGTGTGTTTAAAAAATAAGATAACACCATAATAATAATATTTAAGCAGTGTTGGTATATGATAGTAATTCAGTGTTCATGTGCTAAAGATAAATGACCATGAGACTTAAACTTAATACTTAGTATACTTTTGTTAAAATATGTATTTTTATTTCTTAACATATGCATGTATATATTTCATGGATATGAGATATTCGTGTATAGGGATGATCTTGTTATTTGCCTTTTAGATTCGATACGTATATTTGATTTCCCTAGGCAAATTTTATTAGCAACAATTATTTTTATTTTATCATTTTATGTAGTTTGTTTCTTCTTTGGCAAATTGAAACTAAATTTTAGGAACTCACCTTATTAATTAAAATAATAAGAATTAAACTATGTTTTGATATTTTTTGTGCAATATAAGGAAACAAATGCCGTCAAACGTTTTAAGTAAAGGAAGCAAAAATCTAAAAAAAACAAAATGTTTTATTTATAATAGACGTAATAAATGCTGCTATATGTACTAAAAGGGATTTAGACTTGTCCCCAATGAAACTAGTTTTGAAATAGTCTTTAAAAGGGCGAGAATAGAGAAGGTGTTTGGGGAATAGTTACTACTTTTTACAGTTTTGAGTTTAAAAAAATTAATACTAACTCCAAGATTTTTGGAATTAGTGGCCATTTAATAAGCCTTGATAACTAGGTATATTTGATTATGAGATTTTCGTCTTATTGAAATTTGACTTCTTAGCAAAATTAAACTGCAGTTATGACAAACACGGGGTATATAATATAAATATAAAGTAAAATTTTAAAATAAAAAATAAATATGTCACCGCGTTCACAGTGGAATAAGAATTTTAAAATTAGAAAATCAAAAATTGGTAAATTTTATTTACCCGGAATTTCCCGCGTTATGACCTATTTCGTTTATTGCGGGCAGAGAAATGTGACCCAATTTAGTTCCGCACATAGTCATTTATATAGTAGCACATATTTACTCTCTTTTCAAATACTTTTACTGGGCGCCATTTTGTTCCACCATATTGGATTCGTCACCATATTCGATCAGTACCAATATTAAACAAGTTTATATCTATGCCAAACTTGATTTTTCAGCATAGTTTAAAATAAATTAAATAAGTAAATTGTTTACACTGATTTCATATAACAATCGTTAGAGAGCCTTTGGATGCGCCATTTCGTTTCATCATGTTGAATTCGTACACAGTTTTACCACTTTATCCCTATATCATCTTATCTTATCTAATTATTGTGCAAAAATCTGAAGTGAATTAAATAAAATGTTTTTTACGTTCATTTCGTAATTCGTAACTTTTAAATATTGTATTAAGCCGCCATTTTGTTTTCATACATACAGACACATCGATAGACAGATAGACTATCGGGGAGAATACATATTTTTGGCATATAGGGACGCCATATTGAATTCGTACCACAATTTTACCAGTTCGCCTCTATATCACACTTAATTCTAGCACAAGATTTGAAATCATTCTAATAAGTAGATTTTTGAGGCAAATTTTTTAAATGTTTTAAGCCGCCATTTTATTTCGCCATCTTGGATTCGTACCAACATTTTGTAACATGTATTTTGTCATCTAAGGACCGTAAAACTTCAGGATCTGTAAAAACCTGAGAGAGTGATTTTTTTCACTATGACAATACTTTCCTTTTACGGGGGAAGTAAAAACCGGAATTTTAATTATAATAAATTAATCCTTTTTTAAAAATGTTTCTTATGAATCCAAAGCTCTTCCGCGTAGTAGTCAATAACTGTAAAAAATAAAACTGACTTAAAAAACACTTACTCAGTGTTTTTTTAATCGGTTTTATTCTTTTCGCATTTTTTTTATGAATTCCTTCATTTAAAAAAGGTTTTATTGTAAATATCAGGTCAAGATTCTTGAGGCCTAAACCTAGGTACTGGAGTCCATTGTACTTAAAATGTTACCAGAATGACGTGAACTAATGATATATAAAAAGTGCAGTCTATACGTAGCTCAATAAGTAGTTTCATACAATAAATACACATTTTCATTACCACAAATTGATATGATAAGTAGAAGTAAAGTTCCTTTCCTTTAAAACTACGAAAAATATGAAATATGATACTTCAGAACATATATTTTTTAATTTTAACTAGTCCCCCCCCCCACGCACCTCAGTTATGACATAGAAAAAGTTTTATGTACAGAATAAACTTATATAATACTATTAACATTCATTAAGATTTGTAATTACCTAGCAAAATAACCTGACCAGGAAAATTATTGTCTCCCACTAGATCAGGGCTCTACCTCCAGCTATATCAAAATTACATTTTTTGATTAATTACAGTTTCATGCTCCAAATTTCAATATATATATTAAAGAAAATAATTTAATGTGGCGTCATTACTCTATTTTTACTTTTTTTAAATATATTTGCTATAGAATACCCGGAACCACGCTAAAAACTTCTTTAAAAAATCATCTATGTTGGCCACAATCTCCCCGAAGTAATTGGTGTACTTAAAATCACATTAACTAATATTATGGATAAACGATATCTTGACATGCATAGAATATCAGCAATCCCGACGGTTTAAAACTGGAAGTAGTAAAATTGCACTTTATGTCCCTGAAAACCTCGAAAACTATATGAAAATTGATATTTTTAGATTACCCTTCCGCATAAACTTTTTGTGCCAAGAATAAAATAATATAATAAAGCACTTTAAAGTTACCGCGGGAAGGGATTCAAAATGGCGCTATACAGCTATTTTTTTTTTCAGTGTTTACTCTATGACCACCCCAGTACTATCCTGAATACTTCCTGAAAAATGCATTCAAATCGGTAAAAGTATCGCAAAGTGTAGTAGAGGTTCATACATAAAAAATCGGTCAATTTCCTTTACCCGGAACTTCCCTCGTTATGATTTTTTGTTGGGAATAGTGAGGTACGAGTGAAATGGTACCCAACTCAGTTCAATAAATAGTCACAGTATATATATGTTACATATACTGTATTTTCAAACATTTTTAGTGGGCGCCATTTTGTTCAATCATATTGCATTCCTACCAATATTTTACCAGTTCCTTTCTATCTATGCTACATTTGACTTTGGGTATAATTTAAAATAAACTGAATAAGTAGTTTCCACAATGTCAAATACCGCCATTTTGTAACGTCATGTTGATTTCGTACCATTTTATCCCATTTCCACATTTATTTTTTCTGCAAAAATTAAGGTCAATTGTACAATACTTTTTTTGGCCGCCATTTGGTTTTGCTTAAATTCGTACCACAACTGCACCAGTTTATCTTTATATCACACTTAATTCTTGCACAAAAATTAAAGTCTTTAAGAATATGCCGACGGAATTGATAGTACATATTTTTGGCATATAAAGACGCTAAATCGCTAAACCTGAGAGGATGTTTATTCACGATTACAAGAATTTTATTTGGCCGCCATCCGTCTTTTTGAATTAGTACCACAATTTCACTAGATAATCCCTATTCCAAAGTTCGTTATGGCAGGCAATTTGAAGCCAATCCATTTTAGGCTGAATTTTGAAATATTTCATTAACCCGCCATTTTCATTCCGCCATCTTGGATTCGTACCAAAATTTTACCAGTGGATTGCAACATACTACTTTAAGGTTGGTGCAAAACTTGAGATAATTTATAAGTTTTTTAATGTTAATTTTTTTAACATTTCACTAGTGTGCCATTTTGTCTCGCCACATTGGATTTTTACCAAAATATTACTAGATCGTCCCGATATGACCCTCAATTTTTTATTAAAATTTGAACTCAAGGGGATAAGTAGTCTTTAAGCTATGCCGCGAACTGACAGACAAACAGGCAGACCGACGGAATTGATAAAACATATTTTTAGCATCTAGGTATACTAAAACGGAAATATATGTAAAACCTGAGATGGTGATTTTTTCACGATTACAAACATTTTATTTGGCCGCTATTTTGTTCGGCCATCTTGAATTTGTGCCACACTAGTTGATCCCTAGACCACAATTAGTTATGGCGCACAATTTAAAATCAATCCATTAAGCAGTTTTTCAGTCCAGTTCAGTGCCACAATTTCACTAGTTGATCCCTAGACCACAATTAGTTATGGCGCACAATTTAGAATCAATCCATTAAGCAGTTTTTCAGTCTGAATTTTTAAATAATTTATTAAGGCGCCATTTTGTTCCGCCATCTTGGTTTCGTCCAAAATGTTACCAGTTGATTCTAACATAATATTTGCTGTTGGTGCAAAATTTGAGGTAAATTGGATAAGTAGTTGTTTAGTAAAAATTTCACAAGACCGCCATTTTGTTTGGCCATATTGGATTTTTACCAAACATTACCAGGTTTTTGCCACGGACAGACATACAGACAGACCGACGGAATGTTATGGCATTTAGGGACCCTGAAACGTGAAGATCTGAAAACATCTCGGAGAATGATTATTTCACGATTACAATACTTCCTTTCACGAGGAAAGTAAAAATACAAAGGGTCGAATTGAGAACGGCCTTTTTTTGAAGTCGGTCAAAAAACAAAATATATTTTTTTACCAGTTTAGTTATATCTATATTGAATTAGATCCACATATTTTTAATTTGGGTAAAATTTTACTGTAATATATCTTTACATTAATTAGTTAAGAAAACACCACGATTCGTAAACAAAACTTTAATGCAGAATATACGCCACAAACAAATAAAACTTAAAGTTTTATATGAGAGGTTCAAACAACTGTCTTTCTAATTAACGTTAATAATTCGACTGAGTACAGTACCGGATCGCACTACTTGATTCTTCCTTGCAGCTGGTTCGGGTTACTGATTTTTTTATAATTCTAAAAATAGAATTGATGCTTATTTCTAGGACAAGTCGATCGACGAAGTAGTGGAATTATATTTAGGAATTTTCTACATTTACTTTCCATTAAAGTAGTCGATCGTCTGGGAAGTGGAATTATATTTAGGAATTTTCTACATTTACTTTCCAATAAAGTAGTACAATCAAGACAGACAAAGAAACAGACCGACGGGTATTAAAAACAAACGTCTTTTGGCATTTAGAGGTCCTTGAAATAAAAAAAATACGATTAGATACTATTCTTATGAATAGTTCATTTTTCTTACATTTTCTATCAATTCTAATTTTGGACTGGCACGTGACAAGCTTACACAGTTTTAACGCACATATCAAGCCTCATCAAAAACTCAAGACGAATCGTGCCATCGTGCAATGCTTTTAATAAAACATTTTAAAAAATGGTATTGCGATTTGATATCCTGATTGAATCACAACATTTTCCTAATAAATTAATTAACAATTCGATTTTTTTTTGCAAGACGCCTATTGAGGTAAGTACTAATTAATTTTTGAGACAAGCTTTTAAGATTGTTAAAAACTTAAATATTGAAAAAAAATAAGGTGATCCAATCAGGCCTCAGCCAAACGGATCCTCTAATATTTTATCATTATACTGCATTTCATATATTTTTTTAGAAGTTATGTTATACATTATACATGTGTATAAAATATTAGCCTAATCGAACATCAGCATGTGCGTTGAACTCGATTTATAAGATTGGATTTTCTTACTCATTCTGTATATCTGACGTAACTTTCAATAATGAAAAGTATATTTTTGCTTCATGCTTTGTCAAAAATACATTTTCTTAGAAATCAATAATAAAAAAATCATTTGGTAACTAAATTTAGTCACCTCCTGCAGATATATTATATATTATAAAATGAACTTACAAAATTTAGTTGTTATTTATTTAGTTAGGAAAGTCTGAAGTGAAATAAAGTAAATACATATTCTGTATTCTACTAATCTACACGGGAGCAATAAATACACAATTCGTTATTTTAAGAGATTCTGCATAAATTGGCAACAAGACATCTCACCGGCGGCTGTAGCACTGCGTTACCATGGCAATGGTCTACCAATCAGAAACGAGCAGAGTTAAGCTCTCACGAGTGCTTACTTTCAGGGCCCTGGTCCACAAGAGTAGTAGTATGCATTAAATTGCAGGTCTTTACTATTTGCCAATGCATTTGTCAATCAAATATAGTACACATAGTACAAAATATGTATTTTTGTATTTTTTTTAAAGAGCGGTATTTTAAATCTTGGCACAAAGGCATCCAGACCCCTCGGAACGGCTATGGCACTAATGTTTTGAACGTCTGGCTTATTATAACCTTTAGCAAGTGACAACGTAAGAAAACGACAGGTGCAAAAGCGGGTTGCAAGCAATTGTGTTAAAAACAAGTCATAAGCCTTGTACCACTTTCTCTGAATAGAACTGTACTATACATATTTGGGAAGGTGTTGGCGAAGGGAATACAATGACTTAAAATTATAGAGGACACAACATATATCTGTATCTTAGAACTCGTTGACTTTGAAAAAAAAACGGCAATGGATTTTACGGAAAAAAATAATATAGGAGCCAGTCATTACTTTTTTGCTATGAGTTCATTTAACAGAGATACAAGGGGTTCCTGAAAACTAAAACATTTCAAAATCACCCTGTACTTAAAAAAGAAACCGGTTGTGAAAAAAATGTTTGCAGCAACTTTTGTTTCATCAAAAAGTAGCTTCGTACGTTTGGTTTTTTTAATTTTCAACATACCTATATTTTATCTTTATTTATTTAATGCCCATAATATGTCCCCATAATGCACATTATTCGCCATACTCTTACCAGTTCTAGCGTTTTTGTTATATGCATTTTTAATCCCCCAGTGACTCATGTAAAAATAGAATGTCCGTTTCCGACGTAATATTGGATTATTAACGGCATATTCAAAAATAACACAAAAGGAACAACCGACTGAAATAAAAACTCAATGCTTAGCATTATTATTAAATTTTCTACACAAAGTTAATTACATTACACGTCGAACGGCTTAATTTAACCCCCAATGTGTGCTGACCTGATTTTTTATTGAAATATTCTCAACAGAAAGATAATTGAGTTCGGACAATTTCCAAACAGTCCCCGGTTAAAGCGAGCACGGGGAAAAATGTTGTTATCACACATGTGAGTGGCGCTTTGGCGAAATGATAACATTAGCTGGGATGGAAAAAATAATTGTCAGCTGTTAAAGCGAGTGTTAAAGTAAATAAACAGCGTACGTTTAGTATAATGGTTGTTTTTTGTCAAAACGTTTTAAACTGCTAAATGATATGTACGTTTTACAGGTACCGAAATTTTAAGGATGTATATTTAATTATTTACTGTAACAATATTTATTTCAATTAATCTGTTTTGATTATTATGTGTAATATTACATTTTAGGTTATTTTTTCATTTCAAATTTTATTATTATTTAATTATGATAAATTTGCCTTAGATTTTGTATTTCCTTTTTGTCATTTACTGCATTATGATCTTTCTATATATGAATCATTTCTCTAATAGCCAATTTATTATAATTGCTGTCTTGACAAAATATTTTTGTTTCAGAAAAGTTGAAATAATTTTTTTCGGTTTTCTCATGTCTGTGTAAAACCGTAGAAGCGTTTTTTTTGTATATTTATGGCCGTTTATCCGATTTTCTGCGTCGTCATACCTATATACTTCTTGAGACAATTTATGCTAGGCACAGAATAAATTACATATTGGTCTTTTCTTTTTTGGAAATACAGAGAGGGGTGTATAAATTTGTTAATCAATTTTGTGATTTATGACATAATTCGGTCAACTTTGGATAAATTATGTTTTAGTTTTTCCGACAACCCATTTGTGTTTGGCATTGATATGTATTTAGTGTTGTTTGTGATGCTGTTTGTTATTCTGTTTTTGGCTGTTATAGAATTCGCTTTTTGCTAGGATGTCTTGAACTTTTTTAGGGTGTCCGGTCGAAATTCTGGAGAAGTTTGCTTTTTTTAGTTTTAGTGTTATTTTTGTTACTAATTAAGGTTAAATCAAGAAAATTAATTTCATTATTTTGTTCTAATTCAAAAGTAAATTGTACTTTTGGATGAAAGCTGTGAAACTTATTAATGATATTCCGAATTTTGTTTGATGCAACTGTAGTTAAACAATCATCTACAAAACGTTTGTTTTTTGAAGTCCTTTTATACATTTGAAAAAACAATCTGAAAATCTAAGCTTTTTATGACTTGTTCTTCCAAGTGTTTCATTACTAACTATGTAATGTGGAGGATATTGAAGATCCCATGACGCAGCCGTCAAGTTGCTGATAAAAGTTATTTTTGTATTGAAAATAGTTATTATTTAATGTTAAGTTTATTGCTTCTTTGAATTCGTGGAAAGAAAGAGTAGCCTGTTCATTAATTAAATTTTGTATGTTTGATGATTTGTGTTATTAATCGTTTGGAATGTTTGTGTATAATGAAATTACATCCAGTAAGATGAATTGATGATTATCTGGAATAAATCTTCAAGTAAAGAAAGATCATAATGCAGTAAATGACAACAGGACTTACAAAATCTAAGTCCTTAATTAAATAATAATAAATATTTAAATAAAAAAAAAAACCTAAAATGCAATAGTGATTTTCATAACATTAATTATTAAATTTTTCAATTTAAATAGCATCTGTAGATAAAAAATTGAATAAAAAATTATAATTGCTTCCAGCCATTCATTATATACGAGAATACCTAGGTTTTTAATAAAATGGGTTTTTATAATTGCGGAATTTATATAGATCTTGCCCATCGGTTAAAAACATTTAGAACTATCAAAATATTTCTGTGAATAATATTGTCGTTTCCATGGTAAGGTACATATGAAATTTCATTTTAAGGGCTGTCAGAATTCAGAATTAGGATACACATACCTAATCTAAAAAGGTTTTATAGTTCAATCCGATTCTAAAACATCGTTTAATTAATTTGTTTTTGCTGCTTGAGAGTAAGTTAATCAAATATATTTTAGTTTTTGAACTCATTTGTTTTACATTAATTCCTTATCTCGCCCTCCGATAAACGCATATATTAGCGAATGAGCCGTATCTAATGTTTAAATACAGTAAATTTTAAACCAAAGTTAGTTTGTTTTACTCCGCTCCAAAATAATTAATTTTGAAACTTTAGGGCCGTTGAGAATTTGAACCATTCTGACCTTACGATAGAATAAAAAATACACCATGAATAGTATTTCTATCTGCCAAATGCTTGTGCCGTTAGGGACTAAAACTGTTACGAAATTTTTCACGTCGGCGTCGTTCGCCTCGGTGAGAAAAAACTTTGTTGAGCATTTGCATTAATAAGGGAGCAGTTTCTCAAAGTGAAATAATTATATTGCTGTCGGAATTGCTCATATGCATTTATAATGCATTCAGGTTATCTTTATTACCATCTCTGAACGCTAAAAATATCGCATAAATCACTGCGCCGCAAGCGGTTTTATAGAAAACTTTACGAATAATCAGGTCCGCCGTGCCAGTTGCCCTAATATAATTTGCATAGTGCAGCATATCTTAATAGTTTCAGTAACGGGGTTTATGCGGGTTCTTTTCGTTTTGATTTCCATTTCAACCAGTTGCCATCTTAATAATAACAAAGTATTTAATCGCAAGATTTCTAGGCGGCATTTGGAAAAATTAATAGTCCACCGCACGGAACGGTGGTGATATGCGAAGGTAGCTTTAGAGCAATGACATAATAGGTTATGGACTGGCCACGTCGCATACCCGCAATATTCTAAAGTGGTCTGAGAGGGAGATGGAGCTAATTACGGCAAAAAACCAGGAGTGTACATGGAATTTAAATTAGGAGCAGGCCCCGTTTTAAATGTAATTATGGGAATATTTAAAACATAATTTAACACTTTTAGTGTAAATAAACGCTTTTAAAATTATTTCCCTTGGTAATTTTTAGGTGTTTTCTCAACAGAAGGATAATTGAGTTCGGACAATTTCCAAACAGTCCCCGATAAAGAGAGTACAGGGAAAATTTTGTTAACACACATGTAAGTGGCGCTTTGGCGAAATGATAACATTAGCTGGAATAGAAAAAATAATTGTCAGCTATTAAAGGGAGTGTTAAAGAAAACCAACAACGTACGTTTAGTATAATGGTCGTTTTTTGTCAAAAAGCTTTAAACTGCTGTACGTTTGGTTCTTATAAATTTTAAGGGTTTATTTAATTATTTGCTGTAAAAATTCTTTTTTAAATTGAGTTTATTGAGTACGTTTAATATGATTTTTGGAGGTGGAGAAAATTTAGTTATCAAGCTATTGTGGCGGAAAGTTGACTTGAAATTTCAATCAAGTGTGAAACAAGGATAAATTGGTAAAATTTAAGTGCGAATCTTATATAACAAAATAAAATAGCTCTTTAATAAAATGCTATAACATTCCGTAAAATTTAATCTTCTGGAATAAAAAATTACTTAATGAATTTTGTATAGACTATGTAATAAAAGTTATGAAAAATAATAATAGTAATAAATAAAATAATATATAAAAATAAAATAAAAATATCAGTAAATTCAACATTTACTATTAACTTACCTCGTACAGAATTCCACTACTCACAGATAAAATATTTCATGAAGCATATACAGTGGTTTGGTCTTTTTGGTAATAACTTAAAGAAATCAAATAAATTACAATGTATAGAATTTGTATTAAGTTATTACCAAAAAATACGCGAAATTGACAGTATATATATATATATATATATATATATATATATATATATATATATTATTTAAATACTCTCTTCTTCAAATATCCCCATAAAAAGAAATCCAATGCTGTAAGGTCTGGAGACCTTGGTGGCCATTCAATAGAACCTCGTCGACCTATGCACCAATTTGGTAAAATTTCGTCGGAGTACCTTCGAACATTTATACCAAAATGCGGCATTGCGACATCTTGTTGAAACCATATTCTTTCATAGGGAATATCTGAATCACCCTCGTTAGGAAACATTATTGCAAATGCAGGTATAAATTCGAATGAGAAGAAAACTAAATAACGCTCATGAGTAAGATTTTCTTCAAAGAAATATAGTTCTAAAATTCGGTTATTATACCAGCCCACACATTGACTTTTTGAGAATGTTGTGTATACCCCTCACGTAGCCACTGTGGATTTTGATTAGACTAGAATCGATAATTATGTCTATTGATCATTCAACTGATACTTCTGACTCTTTAATACCCACTCTACAGAAGCTTTACTGTCATCGTTATTTAGCGCTAAAGTACTAGTTGAAGAATGTGGACTTTCTTGTACTGATAGTAGTAAATCAAGTTTCTTGTCTTCAGTTAAAGCGGCATGTCTCCGTTTTAGGTAAATCGAAATTTGTGAAATATCCTACTCACACGTGACCGCGCAATTTTATTCTTGGGATACTTTTCATTTAACAACACACAAACCTGATATTGGGTCTGATAATTGATGGTAACCAAAATCGTTCCGCATTACACTAGAAGAATCTACTTTACTGTGTTAATATTAATTAAAAACTTATGTAGATTCGTTTTACTGCAACAAAATGAGGTTTTAGAAGACTTCATGGAGCCCCACATGACCTAGGTTACCATTTGGAAAAAAAAGTTGGGGTGTCAAAAACCAGACTGCTATCAGTCCGAAGGGCAGGTAGCAGGAGAATAGATCTCTTGCAGACCTTAAGAACATTGATAGAAAAATGTGCAAAATGTAACGTACCAATACATTTGGCATTTTATTCACAAGGCTTTTGACTCGATAGAAACATGGTCATTCTTAAGCTGTGCACAGAATTGATACGAGATACACAAACATTTTGAAAAACATTTATGAAAATGCATCGTGCAAAATAAAAATTGACGAGGGCAGAATTAGAAATAGGATACCTATTAAAAGGGTGAGTTCGCCAGGGAGACACCATTTCACCAAAACTATTCATGCTGGTCTTTTAAGATGAAATGCAATGGGAAAAGAAAGGTATTAAAATCGACGGTAATTACCTGGGCTACCTAAGATTCGCCAAAGGCATGGTTTTGATATCTGGCGATGAAGGCGAACTAACAGAAATTTTAGTACAACTTAGTATTACTTCTCAAGAAATAGGGTTGAAGATGAACTTCCAACCAAACCAAGGTCAACTACTAAATAGTAAACCAAGCAGAAAACGTAAAAGAATATACATGTGTGTGTATATATATATATATATATATATATATATATATATATATATATATATATATATATAAGAAGAATATTCCTTTTATAAAGTTAAAAACTCATTTAATTTGAAATTAATTTCTTATCTCGCATTCTAATGAACGCATATTTTACCGAATGAGCCGTATTCTAGTGTTTAAATTCAGTTGAATTTTAAAAAGTTAATTTGTTTTACTTCGCTTCACAATAATTAATTTTAAAACTTTAGGGCCTTGGAGAATTTCAACCATTGTGAATTTACGATAAAAAACAAACCAGGAATAGTATTTCTATAGTGCTAAAAGCTTATACCGTTAGGGACTAAAACTGTTACGAAATTGTTCACGCCGGCGCCGGCCGGCGTCGCCAGAAAAAAACTTTGTTGAACATTTCCATTAATAAAGGAGCAGTTTCTCAAAGTGAAATAATGATATTGCTGTCGAAATTGGACATATGCATCTATAATGCATTCAGGTTATCTTTACTACCATCTCTGAACTTTAAAAATATCGCATAAATCACAGCGCCGCGGTTTTATAGAAAACTTTACTAATAATCAGGTCCGCCGGGCCAGTTACCCTAATATAATTTGCATAGTGCAGCATATCTTAAACGTTTCAGTAATGGGGTTTATGCGGGTTTTTTTTCCGTTTTGATTTTCATTTCGGCCAGTTGCGATCTTAATAACAAAGTATTTAACCGCGAGATTTGTATGCGACATTTTGAAAAATCAATAATCTACCGCTCGGAACGATGGTGATTTGCAAAGGTAACCCTAGAATTATACTTATGTGACGGCCTTCAGAAAAAGAAGGCCGCCGTTACTGGTCGTTCTAAAATATACCTATAATCTACTACCTATAATCTACTTAAAAAAACTTTTTTAAAACAAATATTTATTTAAAAAATGTACTAAAAAGAATAAAACAAAAAATGTTTTGGTAAAACAGGTCCCCCAAATCGCAAAAACTATATTTCCTAAACTTTCTCGGTTAGGTATTTGTAAAAATAGGTGCACGGTACTGCTATTCCGATGCTATTCTCTATGTCTTATGAAACTCATGACGCGGATATTAAAATTTTCATAACTCGCACAGTTTTTTACAAATAAAAATCTAGAACAGCAACCAACTCGTATCTCTGTTACCATGCTGCTTATAAGAAAGATGAAGGCTGATTATTATAGATTTCCTTGCATATATATCTTTTTTTTTTTTTTAATATAAGGCCTAAGTGGAATCTATTATAATATTTTAAAATCTGTAGAACATCCCGTATAGTAAATTCAGTTGATATACTAATTTCCATTTTATTTTTATTATTGGCTGCAAATAATCTAATCAAAAAATTTTAAAAAAATGTTTATTTATTGCAAACACTGATATTATTCAAAGCCTACCTATCCACCAAACTCTTTAAAGAACATCAGCTTTATTGTCCTATGCTAAATGGTATCAACAACATACAAAATACCCACAATCTCCATCATGGTATTGCCTGCTAGTCAACATTGATTTTATTCTAAGTTTATTTATCCTTATTTAAATCTTATTGTACCTATATTAACTGTGTTGTGCCATGTAGATTGTATGTTTTTGTTTTATATACTTAATGTGTTTTAATATGTACCGTTAATTTTATTTGTAGTAAGATGCCCTACAGGTTTTTTGCGTATATACGTTTAATTGTCTATAATTTTCTAATATAAATTTTCTAAGGAACAATGCTCCTTAAAATTAAAGAAAAAATTCAAATAACAGTTCTTAACTTTTAGAGTGCTGAAGATGACCTCATAGAGGTGGAAACGTCGACAAATTACAACAATAGATTTTTATTGCGTTTTATTGACCATCATCCGACCGAAAACACCCTCAAAATTACCATTGTGGTCACCAAAAATAGCAGGGCGTTATAAGTGTCCATTGTCAGTCCTAGAACTACAAAGCGAATATTTAATGGTTGCCATTATATTGAACTTTTCTTATCACAACAGCATGATTCTTAAAATTCCGGGTAAACAATCATAAAAAAATAAATTGTATCAAGGGTAAGGGTGACATTCATGATTTATGGCAGATTTAGACCCACGACTGCGAAATTTAAAGTATACAAGGTGGTCTTCTGGAACACACTTTTAGACGTAATGATAATTTTTAACTTAAGTTTGGGTTTTGGGTTTAGTAAAATGTGGTATTTGTCAATCTTACGATATTTTCTTCTATTTCGCCTATTTGGATTAATTGGTTTGTAAATACTAATAGTCAACTGAATGCCTAAGCCACCTTAAAAGTGAATTAGGAAATAACCCTGATGGTAATGCTGAGTCGCGTTTTTTGTTAGTTCAATTTCAACGAGTCCAAGAGGCCCAAATTGCCATGCCAAGGTAGGATCGTTCATTTGTATCATTCGTTTTTTGGATTTGAGCTTCATCGTGTTTATTGATTTTAATTTTAAGGCCCCAGTCGAGGGTATCCACGCCACGTAAGGCTATGTTACTTGGTTTGTGAATTAGTCATATACTGTAATATTAATTCTACTAAAAATATTTTGTTAAAATGTCGGAAAAAGCCTTTGTATTTATATGTATTATAGTTTTCAGATGTAATTTTCAAACTATGCTTGTTGAATTTCAACGGTGTGCCAGTCGTTAGTATATAAAAATTATCGGTACCTATACAATCGTACCATTTTCACAGATTTTCAAAACAATTTAACATTTTTTACAAAACCAACATTATTGCGAAGCGTTATTCCAATAAACTAATCTGCATTATTTATTTTGATGAGTCAGCTTAACACTTCTCTGGCGTTGTTAGGGTAATTTACTTCACAACGGATTATGTCAGACATTATATTCTTTTAATGTTCTTTCCCTTCATTTCACGGAATCTTGGAAGTCATTTATTAAAGTGCTACAAAAGGATGAAATAGTTCTTAGCAGACTATAGCTCAGATAATTAAAAAGGTTTATGAAATTCATTCTGACTTTTTATTTATTTTGCATCCAACATTCATTGTGGCTTGTGGATTGATGTATATGTGACATATCCAATATGTTATCTCTTGGCTTATTTACACTATTCTATATACCAATACAAGTAAACAGTGATTCTTAAATGTTTTCATAACGGAATATATTATTTAATAATAATAATAATAATAATGTTTAATAATTAGAGAAAACAAATTAAAGAGTTACAATAATGTGTACATGACTATAATTTTTACAATTAAAGGCAAATAAAGGGCAGCTTAATAGGTAACAAGTACCGATTCTTCCTTAAGTGCCGGCTGCAAATACTTATTTCTAGACCCAATAACAAAACAAACAAAAAATACAAAAATGCCTAGCTCTAATCAGCAATAAAAACATCAATAGAAAACACTAAGTAAAAAATCGAGGTAAAAATATTGGCATTAAACAAAAAGTTCATTTCGAAAGTGCACAAGTGTGTATAGGTGAAAGTGTGGTAGTTTTACAGAATTACTTGCTGTGCCAGCAAAGTTTTTTACGTTTTCTTGACAGCGCATAATGACAAAGTAAAGTCAGCGTTCCTGATATTATAGCAGGTGGCAATATTATAAGAAAAAGTCGCTAGTTAAGATTATGGACATCAGTTCGAAATAACACCTTATCAGGCAAATACGGAAGTTTCTCCAACTTAAGAAATGTTAAGAAAAAACATGCAGAATGAAGTTTAGTTTGACATATTAAGTCAGCCTGCCTCTTGTAATGTATGAGATATTGGATTAGGTAATAATCGTATACCTTATATTAAAGGAAGGCAGTTGTTCTGAGCTTTTTGAATCCGTCTTATGTTTCAAGCATCGAGACAAGGACCGTAAACAACGTCGGAGTAATTAAAATGGAAGAGCACAAAAATTCACATAAGTGCTTCTTAGTGTCTTGGTTTAGCTTAGCCGGTGCAAAAATATAAGTTTTAAAGCGGAATACACTATTCTCAATAATGTAGTTATACGGTTATAATTATACAATTAAACACGAACAACCCCTACAAAATGAGAGGGGTGATTCTACATAAAAAAAACATGAAAACATTTTCATATTAGCCTAGATCCGGAAATGCTTCGTTATGGAGATACAGGGTGTTTAAATATAAATTTTATTTTATTTTTTTATTAAATATATGTTGCATATAATAAAATTTTCTCACGAAGTTGAGCATTTGGGGGTTTTTAGGGTTTTTAGGGTGAGGAATCATAATTTGGTATTAGATTTCATGTGACACTTAGAGGGCGCTACGTACGCTACTATTATTTATGTAAATTTGCCCTAACTTTTTTGCCGATACACTTCTGGGTTTTTTTACGAATAAATATTATTCTTGCACCTTTTCTAAGCAAAAAAGCTATATTTACTGAATAACGCTGTGGAGGTAACCGTTCTCGAGCAGTTTGCAAGTTTATGCGTCGATGCAAGGAAAACAAATTTTTTAATAATAATAAACTAAGGTATATTTATTTCAAGACAATACAAAATTAAAAGTAAGTATGAATTATTCTAAACTATAATAAATGCTCCACAAGATGACCGTTAGTTTGAAGGCATAATGTAATTCTTTTTTTTAGAGAACGTCTGAAACGTCTATAAATATTCTGCATTTGTCTGAACTTATTGCAGGCATTTTGAACAACCAAAGCTGCTCACACGTTTGTATTGGAACGGAGTACACATGGCATTTGAGAAAACTCCATATACAAAAATCACAAGGATTTAAGTCTTGCGACCTCGCTGGCCATTGAACTGGTCCGCCTCTACCAATCCACTGATTTTTGTCTAATCCAGATATTGACGTACATTTCGACTAAAATGAGCCGGACACTCATCGTGCATAAACCACATGGCTTGCCGAATATTTAAAGGAACATCCTCTAGTAATGTGGGTAAAATATTCTGAAGAAAATTTAAATACTCTTCCCCTGTTAGTCGACCTGGCAACTCAACAGGTCCAATTAGGTTGTTGTTTACAATACCAATCCACACATTAATACTAAACCAATGTTGATATTTGGTTTCTTTCAGAACATAGGGATTTTCCCCAACATATGCATAATTATGTGAATTGTGTAAATTATTAATTCCGAAATTAGATTCATCAGAGAATAAAATACGAGAATAAAAAGTTAGATCTTCAATTTTTTTATTTCTCATCCAATCGGAAAATACTATACGCGCAGGGAAATCACCCTCCATCATAGCATGCCCCTTTCTAAAATGAAACAGGTATAAGTTCTCCTTGTGTATAATATTACTTCTATATGATTTGCAAATTCCTGGATGCATCGCTGATAGTCTTCGACAACTTAATTCTGGGTTATCTTCTAGATCCATCAGAATAGCTTCTGCGAATTCCTCAACTACAACGGGATGCCTACCCGTTTAATTTTTTTGGAGACACCGATCCGGTTTCCCTCAACCTCTGGTGAAGTGCCGTAAAGGTTGTATGAGTGGGATGGATTCTATTCGGAAACTTTTCAACATATTTAGGGTGTGCCGCTCGGGCGTTACACTGAACTTCCCCGTAGATTACCTGCATATCTGCATATTCATCATTACTAAACGAAACCATTTTTAAAAAAAATGTAAATAAAAATCTTACTTTCAATTAAATCAAATTATTAATATGACAATAACGTCGTTCGTGGATGCCCTGTTCATATGGTCTCTGAAACGAAGTTTATAATCCAATTTTATTATAAGTTTATTTTGTTATTATTATTTAATTTGTTTTGTTAATATGAAGTAGGTACTTTTAATTTATTTTATGTTCATTTTAATTTAGGTGATAGTTTTTGACTTTCTATAGTTTAAGTCTATGGTTTATTGACAAAAATATGACTTCTGTTATATATTCAAAATTCAAAAACAAAATTCAAAAAATATTTATTGTGTAAAATTCAGCATAAGAAACATACAATAACAAAGCACAAATATATACAAAAGGACAAGGTACACTGTCTTCAGTAATCTTTATAACCTAGCCCTGCTCTTAAAGTCACCACTTATAAACTGGATATATACGCAAAAAATAATCATTAAAATAAATTAAAATCAAAATCACGACTTATTATTACAGGCAAGAGAATTTCCTGCTTCAATCTTGCTTTTAAAGTAGCCTTTGTTACATTCGGTATATTTTTCAATGCATTAGTGACAAACGGAGCCAGAAATGAAAAACTGGACTGAAAAGCCATGGTTTTATGAGACGGAGTATTAAGAGTTTCGCGCACCCTTCTCAGTTCTCTTTGATGGATATCAGACCAATGTGTAAGTTTAGCAAAAAGATACTTCGGTGTTTGAGTATTCAGTACAAAACAGGCCAAGTGAGCAAATCTGATCTCATTCAATTTATAAAAGTTCAGATCGCGAATATATGGAGAAGTGGAACATGAACTATAAAACGTGCACACTGATTCTGCATCTTTTGCAGTCTCGAGCGACTTTCATTTGTTAAACATGGACCATAAACCACATCAGCATAGTGAAAATGAGAAAAAACGAGGGATCTAACAAGCATTTTTTTAGTGTCTCTGTCCAGCAAGTTCTTAAAAGGATAAAGCCTCTTCAAGCTTAAATAGACCTTGCGATAGACATCCGAAACATGACTCTCAAATTTCAATCTTGAATCAATCGTCAGCCCTAGATTCTTAATAGACTGAACTCGATCACCTGTCCATCCACCAGAAGCTCAAGATCATCGACCTTTTCGAGGTGATAGCTTGAACCTATCAATATGTGCTGACTCTTCGATGCGTTCAACACAAATCCGTTATCCCTTATCCATTGTTTAACATTGTGAAAATCTTCATTAATTATATTTCTTGCCCGATCCTCTCCATTAAGTAAAGAATCAAATGAGAGCTGAATATGATCACCATAAAGATGGATGTACCAGGATTTAGGAACAGACTGTATGTCAGCAATGCAAAGAGAAAAAAGTAAAGGACCCAGGACTGAGCCCCGCGGAACACTAGAGTCAATTGACCTTAAATTAGATTCAGCTATAGTAGTATGTGAATTGAATATAAGTTTTTGTTGGCGACCAAAACGTGCGTACAACCGCGAATTCCATAATAACTTAGCTTGGCAATAAGACATTCAAGATCCATTGAGTCAAACGCCCTCGACATATCCAGGCAGGTCAAAGAGGTGACTCGGTCAATAGCACCCAAACAATTATCAAGAACGTTGCACAAAGCAGTAACCGTTCCAAACCTACGACGAAAGCCAGATTGACAATCTGGTCTAATTTCACTCTCATCAAGGAAGATAGTTAATTGCCCATGCAACAACGATTCGGCAATCTTCAAAGGCACCGGTAACAAACTAATAGGTCTTAAATTTTCCAGGCGCTCAATAGTACCAGAAGATGTCTTAGGAATTGGTTTACAAGCGCGAGTTTCTACTGGTCTGGAACAATCCCGGTTAAGAAGGATACATTGACGATATGTGTCAGCGGAGCCGCTACATAGTTTAGCGACGACTGAAGCATCTTAGCAGAAATACCGTCAGCACCAATGGTATCTGGCTTTTGCTTTAGAATAAGTGATTTGATCACATCGATAGAGCCAAGAGAAAAATCAAACTGAGAATCTGAGAATGTCCTACACTTAAAACTGTTCATGTACGTCGGGTCAGCAGGTAGACGTTTTACTGAATCAATAAAAAAGTTATTAATTTTATTAGGGTCACAAAGAAGGGAAGGTAGTATTTCTGAAGGTTGGCCAGCTACGTGAATATCCCACTTACGCAAATAGGACCATAGTAATTTGGGACTGTTTCTACATGCCTAGTTTTGCAGGGTTTGAGAAAAATATGTTCTTTGTTCTGTTCTAAGAGAGGTATTGTAACATTTCCTCGAAGAACAGAAATATACCTTGTGACTGGTCAATCCAGATTCTTTATACCTAAGCCATGCTCTTTCCTTAAGGGTCTTTATCCTGGCCAGGGTATCAGTAAACCAGGGCTTTTTACGCTTTCTAGGGTTGTCCCTTATGCAAATAAGGGGAGCGTACTTATCGAAGAAGTCAAGTATATGCTTTTGAAAGTATAAAAATTTGTTATTTATATCCCTCATTTTGTACATTTCAGACCTGTCAATCAAACCAATCTCATGATAGAATTCAGTTTTATTAGAATTTTTAAAATAACGGACAAACTTAGCTACATTTTTAGGTTTTTCAAAAGACATATCTATAGTGCATTGGACCATGTTATGGTCAGCGAGAGAAAATTAAGAAACGTCTGCGCTAACAACTTTAAAAGAAGCATTTGTAACAATCACATCAATAAGAGATTCAGAAAAAGCAGTAATACGTGACGGAAAACGAATATGCTGTATACAAAAATGAGAATACATCAGAGAATTGAAATATTTTGACATAGGTGTGTCCATAAGAAGATTAATATTTACATCATCCAGATGTAAATATCGTACTATACATATATTTACGAGTTGACGCACTTCGAAAGTCTAATATAAAATGGACATTTTACATTTTAATATGAAATAAAGAATATTTGATTTGATTTAATTTACAATATTAAACCTAGTAACGTACAACTATCTCCAAGTTTAATAATTTTGCCATCCAAAGTTATATTTAAATTACTTAGATTGATATTTCGAGAAACATCTTTTACAAAAAATAATTCCGATTTATCAGAGTTTAGCCTAAGGAGGTGATCTTGTTAAGTTTTTAAAAGAGTATCTACATCCTTGTTTAGTTTATTATTTGCCGAAAGAGTCTCCGATGTATCAAACGAGTAGAAAATTTTAGTATCATCGGCATACACATGATGGTTTGCAATGTTTAAGTTTTTAGTAAAAGTTAGAAGTATATACTGTTTATAGAAGATGCCCCAATATACTGTCTTGAGATACTCCTTGCGTTACTGATAGAGGTGTAGGTAATAGACCGCTAAATTTGACCTGCTGAATTCTGCTTGTTAAATATGACTTAAGATTTTATTGACGAAGGGCTAAATCCAACATCTTGTAAAATGGCAAGAATTTTCTTGTGATTAAGCCCATCAAGAGCCTTATAATAGTCCAACTGTATCAGAACGATGTTTGGTTATCGATTAAATGAAAAATATCACCAGTTACGCAAGATAATGCAGTAGCGCAAGAGTGGTCCTTTAAAAACCCGACTGTTCATACGGTAGTATTTTTAATCTGGTAATGTATAGTCTGGTTTGGTTTTCCATTTGATATTTTTTCAAAAATCTTGGAAAGTATAGGTAATATACTAATACTACTAAAAATAATCATAGTGGTATTTAAATTATCAAAACCGAAAAATGTTTCTTAATATTTTTAATAATATTATAAATTGCCACTTCTGTAGACGATAAGTTTTCAGTTATTTTCTCTTTTGCGCTGAAGGTGTAAAAGTCATTAATATTCTGTTTAGGTTGGGTGGAGATTTTAGCAAAAAGTATGAAATGATTGTTTAAATCGTTTACATTGATTAGATGTTCTGGAATTTCTTTAGATTTCTTATCGATGTAGCCGTTACTTGATGGAAATTCATTATACACTAGTATACAAAATAAACACGTTTAGTTTATTAATTTCCACTTATTTATTTCTGCTTGACAGCTGTTTCGACACACTGTGTCTTTGTCAAAAGCTAATTTAAAACTGACACTAAAATCTGTACCAAATATAAAAAAAATATATATAAAAAATCTTAATGGTGTTAATAAAACAATATCGGTGTTTACCCACCTCGTCTATTCTTTAGGTATATAATTTCTTTAGATTTCATAGGCATAATAATTAATATAAATTAATTTTTTAAATACTCTCCATTGTTCTTTAGACCAATACATTGGTGGTCAAATTCTGATTAAGATAAGCACCTTTTTCTCTGATAATTGTAGACAATGTTAGCTTACGAAAAGATTTATAATAATCCCAATGAGACTGCATTTTAATGGTCTTAAACGTACCTAGCGCTTTATCACCCAGTTTTTGCATATTTTTAATACCGAGCGTTATCCAGGTTATATAGGTAAGCCGATTTTTAGGTTTGTTTGATTACTCTCACCGGAGCATGCCTATCAAACAACCCAAGTACACTGCTGGTAAGAAAAGAAAATTAACTTAATAACTAATTAATTCTTTTAAAATCCCTGTACATAAATGTGGTATTTTTATATTCAATAAAATCATCAATTTTATTAATGTCCGATGTCGCAATATTTATACAGATTATGTCTATTAGAGAAATGCTATTATTTGCAACAGAGTTGGCTATGTTATTAATTGTTTAATATTAAATGGTTCTAAATCTGCCAAAAAATACGCAACCATGGCACTATTTACACCAAAAAAGTTAACGTTTATATCGCCTAGGCAACAACCGATTTCAAGCGGTGGACCGGCTGTTACCGCTGGTTTGTTTTTGGTCATCTTGGGTTATAGCCCTTGACATACCGATTGCCTCGAACTGACAGTAACCAAAATGGGCTTGGATGTGTTAGGTTAACCGTTGTTAAGGTTTTTTTTCTGTTTTGTTTGCTTTTAATTAATTATAAATATGAACGAGAATTTTTTAATAATGTCTATAGGGGATTTGTTTATGTTTAATGATTTATTGTTGCTGATTCTGAGTGGCCGTTTCCAAGTCATCAACAATAACTTTATAGTCTTGGCCTTCAAAGTTTAAGTTTATTTGATATTTCGGCACCGTCTCCATAGTGCACTAGACGACTAAACATCACACAAATATAAAATCAAAAGATATTTTTTATAAAAAAATTATGAAAAAAAAGCTGAAAAGAAAACTAACGATAAACAACAAAATAGCATCTTGATTATGACATTAGAGTTTAGAAAGAGATGAATAATACAATAACCTACCTCCTGAGCACGATATTTACCGGTTATTGAAATGTCAAATAATAACGTAATGGTTAGTGACATCATAACGGAAAGACCAAAATCGCTTGAATGCAGTTGGTAAATACCAATAATGACCAGTAAATATAGGTCCATTGCTTGAAATCGGTTGAAGTATTTCTTTCTCTCCCCACATGATTGTGTCAACCACACCAAAATGTCTAGAACTACCTGCAGCGACTGATTCCAAATGATTTATCAGGGTTTAGCCAGAGAAGGAGATCTTCTGAAGTTTTTAAAACAGTATCTAAATCCTTATTTATTTTATTATTTGCCCAAATAGTCTCGGATTCTTCAACACTGTCATCGATAGTTTGACCATGACTTTCGATTTAATGTTTTATAAAGGCACTAATTTATGTTTTGCAAAATACAAAAAATAATATGTTTTCATCTTGGAATTTGCAAACGTCATTCAATATTGTCTATTGTCTTGCCCTGCTCTGTTTTTTGCACACCTGAATTATCAAAGATTAATTCCAAGATATTTAATTCATTATCTCCATCCTTATTGTTCCTTTTCTGTACTTAGAAGGGTCATAACGTTGACTGTTATTATTTTCCGCTCGTAACATGTCTTGCAAAAACAAAAAATCGGGGAAAACCAAACAGATATTGAGCCTTCAGTGCCTAAGAGGCTTTAAACGAAAGTATGTCCAATGTACCAACCGAATAATGAAATATTTATAAGATTAGAAAAACATCTTTTACCCCAATAAATGTTTTTATCAAGGAAAGTGAGAAACAATAACTTTAGTTTATGTTAGTATATAAGCAACTTTTTGTATATGCTTCAATTTTATCGAGATTCTTCAATCGACCTTTGACATTGCTTGTACCAAATATGTTTTTCTGGTATCATACATAGACTTTTTAAAGACATTTGTGATATAACGTTTTTTGTTCAAAATATACTACAGCGCAGAATGGAATCCGAGCTTTTAATGACCTTACTTGCCCTCTTACGAATATTCCCCTATGATTATAATCCAGAGTTTGGAGTCTCCATCCTTCCTGATGAGGGGAAAGTTATATACACAGAAGAACTATGGTTTTATTGCTAGTATGATTGTTTATATTTTTTTGTATAAAAAACAGACCACTCTAATTTTACACATTTACAAATAGTATCTAAAAATCAACATGCCGTAAATTTAACATTAATTACAGACTACATTATTAACTTTCCATTTATTTAATAGTCATTATGCTGACACTTATGCTGTAATGCATGTAATTTATCCAGCCTTTGTAGCAATTTATCACTAGTTAAACAGACATTTATGGAAAATAAGTAATAGCGATTCATTGTCAGAATTTATGTTCTTTTTATTTCTAGTGAATTTAAATATTTTTGGGGTAGTTTACTGTTATAACGGCAAGTAAAATATAATTTATGGGCTAAATGAAAGCTAATATAAGATTATATAAGATTTTTTCACTCCGGTTATCAAAACAAAAAACCTTCTTATTTTACTTTTAATAAAAACTTTAAACGGGTATGAAGGAACTTATGGATTAAGGAAAAAATGCTAATTACATATAGAGAAAATGTATATAGAGTTTAGATATAAACATAGTAAAGCAAAAAAAAACAAAAAAAAGAATATATATATATATATATATATATATATATATATACATATATATATGATAGTATAATCTTATTCCAGGTATACCAACGTCATAACATGGATATAATCCTTGTCTGGAACATGTTCTGCATCGCAGCAGACAAACCGATCCATTTTTTCGCTCTTATTAGAGCTCATCAGGCCGCCATATATATAATATATATATATATATATATATATATATATATATATATATATATTATAAAGCAAGCAATTGCCTAAAATGTATTAGTTGTACCAAACAAAATCTTAACAGTAAATTAATTTAGGCTTAAGTTGCATAAGTTCACACACATTTTTGGCATTTTTGAACCAAATATTTGTGTTTTCAGTGTATACGTTTTCTTACTACACCTAGTTTTGATTTCATTAAATATAAAGGTAAAAAAGCAATTAAAAAAATATTTAACACCTTGTATTTTGAAAATGAAGCCGTTGGGGACCTATGTATCAGTGTTGCCAGATTTTTTTCCGCTAATCGGGGATTTTGTTTCAAAAATCGGGACACTATAAAAATTATATAAATACATAATTTTTTTTCAATTTCCCTCATAATTTATCATCTGCAAACGAGACTATTTAAAATATTTAATACCAAACCAAATTTACGCCAAACAGTAAAAAATATAAAATAGTTACTTATTCATTTAGAAACTCTTGGAATACAAAAGTAAAAAAATATAGATTGTAACTTTATTTAAATCAAATGTTAAAAAATTCATAGAACGTCCATTATTTTGAATAATTTTTATTAATAACAATTTGTCCTTTCTATCTGATTCTTATTTATATATAATTATAAAATATTAAAGGGGCACCTCATCAAAAAAATTAAAATTTCTCATAATTTGTTAGGTAAGTTCTGTATAATTTGCTAAAATTTTCCAACATTTCTGATAATTTCCTATAATTCCTGAATATGTCTGGATATTTTGTTACAATTTTCGAACATTTCGGATAATTGCGTATTATTTCTGAAAAACTTAACATTTCCGGAAATTACTTTTTGATATATATATATATATATATATATATATATATCTATATATATCTATATATATCTATATATATCTATATATATATATATATATATATATATATATATATATATATATATATATATATATATATATATATATATATATATATATATATATATATATATATATATATATATATATATATATATATATATATATATATATATATATATATATATATATATATATATATATATTATATAATTTTATGCCAAGGAATCTTCCGTTAAATCATGGCCCATGTTTTTGAGACACCTTGTAAATTTGCACATTTCATTATTTTTGCCTAAAATCAAATGATTTCCAGAAAAGCTAGCACCATTTTTAGTACAAGACAGTAAAGAAATAACTGCCAAAAAGGCCCTGAGATATTAATTTAGGTTTCAAAATATCAATACATTATAACTAGGAAAACCATTCTTTACAAAAGTACAGCTTGTTGATCATTTTAATTTTTTGCATTATCGTCTGTACCGACCTGTACTCTAAGAATTCCCCTCGCTAATTTTAAATGAAACAAGCTTTTAGAACCCGAAAAGCTTAAGCAAATTGGTCAAGAACAAAAAATTCGAAACGACTGACATTTAAATATGGTGTCAAATAAATCTTGCTTTTTTTTTCTTCAGCAGCTTAGATATTAAGGTTAAAATAATCCGACTTCTAAAAATCACTCCAAATCACTCTAGTGTGGTATTATCCGCGTAAACTGAAATTATTAATTAACTTTATATTTTGTGTATATCAATATTTACAGAGTAGGCAAGGAGTTAGTAATTAATACGTATAATGTTTATGCAATATTTTACATAAACCTGTTCATAATAATTAAAGCAAGCCAAAATTATGATATCATAAAATTAATCCTATATTTTGATATTTGATATAGTACCTAATTTATCAACAACTGAGGTAAACAAATTAGTTAAAACTCATCAGTGAAATATATATTATATGAGATTTTTTTCATCAATTTTTATAAAATATTAACATACCTATTTTTACTTCCTCTAATATCTGTCCATTCGTTTATGAATTAATATACATATGTAATATATGAGCTTTTATATAAGACAAGTGTTGTAAATAATTCGGGAGTTTTCGAAATTAAAAGCTGGCTAAGTATTTCTATTGGATGGTTAGGTTAATTTCTGTTGAAAGTGGTTAGGTGTGATATTTTCCAAAAATGTTTTAACCATTCTGGGGATCAGCAAATTTAAAAGTGATTTTTTAGGTTTGTCATTAAGTATGGAAATCTGATCTTGGCTGTTAAGATTTGCGGTTTCTTAATCGTTCAAGGTTACTTTGTTGTCTTTTAAATTTCATTTTGTACATGTATTGTTTCTAAAAACAGGAATATTTGTATAGGCTTATAACGTCAGCGCCAAAAGTCTTATACTATGAAATATTTTTGTTGTTGTACTAACTACTGAGTACTGATCATTCGTGCTTCTTGTCCATTAATTTTTTACCCTGAAAATGTGTTACTTTTTCCTTACCAAATTAATTTAAAATGGACATATTAGAAGATTAAAAACAATTTAATCCAATACCAACTATGGTTAGATCTTAAATAAAAGTGTAATACATGCTGTAAGTATTAAATACCCATTTTGCGGATATTATACAGGTAAAATGTACGGGATTTTTGTTATAGCCTAGTAAAAATGGGGAACTATTTAGGTCCAATTTAATAATGTGTTATTATTTTTATGTTTGTTTATTTCCATACTTTTTAGTAAATTAAGTGTTTTCCTTGAACTTAGTAGGATAAACTAACTAATGCTTTTTTATATTGTTTCTTTTTTATTATTTTGTCTATGAGGTTTTCATGATAACCGTTATTAACTGCTATTTGTTTTATTATTTTTAACTCTTTAGTGAAACTTTCTTTGCATAGAGGTATTTTGATCAATCTGTGAACAAAACTATTATATGCTGATATAGTATGTGCGAAAGGACAGTGAGAAGTATTGTATATTGTAATGTCTGTATGAGATGACTTATGGAAATTTTGAAACTCTTGTTTGTTATTCTTAATTGTTATTGGTAAGTGTAAGAAATTAATTTCTTTATTATTTTTTGAATCGACTGTAAAATTTATATTTTTGTGTATAATCTAAAAATTATTTTAATTATCTGTCGTTACCAGTAAAACATGCTATACCAATAAATGAAATTTTTACTGAGGGAATATTCATGAATTTTAGTTTCTAAATGGTCCATAAATATCCCGGCTAAAATTGGACTTAAAGAGTTTCCCATTATTAAACCTTCCTTTTACGCATAAATTCAAAATAGTTTTCATCCAGGCAGGTCGACAAGGCCTCTAAGAAATCCTGTTCATAAAGTGTAATAACATTATTTTTTTGTAAGAAGTTCTTCAACTAATAGTATAACATCAGATGGCGGTATACTTGGGATTAAATTTTGAACATGAAATGATATCAGTTAAGCGTTACTTGGATTGGTTAAATTATTTATTTTACTTATTAACTGAAAGCTATTACAGCTCATACTGACTTTACAATACACAATACTTCTAATCATCCTTTTGCACATAAAATAGCAGCATATACAGTTTTGTTCATAGATCGATCAACATACCTCTATACATTGAAAGTTATACTAAAGAGTTAAATTTTCTTGCCAAATAGGAGCCAGTCTTTTTGTTCGCTTGCCAAAAATATTAATCAAAACTTCTGCACCCTTAACTTCTAGTAATGAAATCATATCCACGTCTAAAGCAAAAAATAAATTTTTGCAAAACAATTTGTCGCAAATTCTACTCAATTCCTCCTCTTCACTTCGCCCTTCCATCAATACCAGCTTTGTCCTACAATATGCACGAACTTACCTTCAGGATTAAAAAGGTACGGCGTATTCTCAAAACACTTAACACCAAAAAGTCCTCTGGCCGTGATGGTATTCCGGCCACAGTACTAAAAAGTGCGCTTCTGTATTGGCCGCTATCCTCACCAGGTTATTCCAAATTTTCTATGATAACGGCATTCTTTCTAAAAGCTGGAAATCTCATTGTGTACAACTTGTTCCCCAAAAAGGGATCCAAAACTTTTCCATCTAACTACAGACCCACATATCTCCTATATCAATAATGATTTTTTGGATTACCTTGAAAGGTATAAACTTATACACGACAGGCAATACGGCTTCCGCCAACAAAGATCCACAACAGATCTTCTTACTTTCGTAACCCACAACCGGAATAAGTCCATCGAATCCCATGGAGAAGCCCAAATTATGGCTTTCGACATATCCAAAGCATATGGTCAAGTCTGGCATGACGCACTTCTTAAAAAATTCCCTGCCTATGGTCTTCCTTCAAAACTTTGTACTTGGATTGCCAGTTTTCTTTCCAACGGAAGTATTTCTGTAGTGCTTGACGGCCATTCATCAAACTTTCTCCAAATCAACGCTGGCGTTCCACAGGGTTCAGTGTTTGCATTTACTCTATTCCTCCTGCACATCAAGGATCTGCTTTTCCTACCAGCAATCCTATTCACATCTATGCTGACGATGCACGCTCTACTCCAATATACAATTTTTCATATCTGTCTCCGAGAATGAAATTGCTGATAAGCGTAAAGTAATGACTTTATCCATAACCAAGGACCTCATTAAAATCGTAGAATGGCGAGCAAAGAACCTTGTCCAGTTTAACGCCACTGAGACACAATCTTGTTTACTATCTCACAAATAATCGCCCAGTACCCACAGCATTCAAATGAATAATCAGATGCTTGAATCGAACCTGCCAACTTGTTTACTCTTTACACTTCGTAAATCAAACCCGGCCTTGACTAATGCTCGCACACAGGGTCAGCCTGTCCTTCAATCCTTAATATCCTTGACTCTGTCCAAAGAAGAGCTATTCGTCGAATTGTGGGCGATCTGTCTTTATTTTATAGATACTACGCGGATTCTATTCGGATGAATTATCATCCATTATGCCCTCCTTAGACATTCCTGCCAGGAAGACACGAGCATCGACCCACATACATCCCTTACCATCCAACTGCAAAGACTATGAACTTCCCACTTTGTTCGCTCCTTTATTTCCAGAGTGTCCAGATTATAGAATGTGTTACCAGCAGATCCCTTTCCTTATTCTCCTAATCTGCAAGTTTATAAATCCCGCTTCAATAATATTTCTCTGATTGTATTTAAAGCAAACACGGTACCTAGTACTTAGGTCTTCGGCCTTCGTGGTCTGCTCATAAATAAAAATAATATAAATAGCGATAACTAGTTATCATGAAAATCTAATATGCAAAATAGGAAAAAAGAAGCAGCATAAAAATGCATTACAATTACTTTATCCTACTAAGTTCAAAGAAAATACTCAGTTTCATAATTTTATTTATACAGGAAAAATAACTAATATTGCAAAGTTCAACTATTGCAAAAGGTGCAACTGTTGCTTTTAGGACGAACAACAGCCTTGGTACATATATCAAAAACAACAAGACGAAAACCAAAAAACAGAATAAATCCGGTGTTTTCGAATTGAATTGTGGAACCTGCTCAAAATTTTATATTCGACAAATAGGCAGAACGTTTAAAAAAAGAATCAATTAACATAAATTTAGTTACAGAAGATAATCCTAATTACTCTAAACATTTAATTCAGGAAAACCATACTTTCACTGTGAACTTTGATATTTAATATACAGAACGTAAAAGTAAAAAACTTAATTTACTAGAAAGTACGGAAATATATACAAATATAAAAATAACAACACATTATAAAACGATCAATTGGACCTAAATAGTTTACCACTGTTAAATCTTTATTAGGCTATAATGAAAAATCCAGAATATTTTACCGGTATAATATCCGCAAATTGGGTTCAGGTATTTAATACCTACCGTTTCTGTTACACTTTTTAAACAATTTGCATGTGTTTTATTTTTTTGGAAAATATATTAAGTGGAAGTTTTAAACGAGTATTTTCGTTTATTTGGTTAAAATCTATTTCCCTCAAGTAGGTAATGACTAGTTCTGTTCAATATGGTAAATATACTGAGCCAGAGCGGCAGATTTTTACGGCTTTTATATTTAATTTAAGCGTTAAATTAAACATGAACACTGTATATATTTTTGAACTCAGATAAATGGTCTTTTCAGTCAACCAAAACTATATAGGGAGTTTCTGATGTTGACAAAGGACCTCCCACTTCTTTTTTCCAGAATGTTCCGATTATGGAATCTGTTACCAACAATGGTATTTTATTTATACAATACACTTTCTCTTTCTTTACCACTTCACGCTGATATATCTTATATATCTTATATATATATATATATATATATATATATATATATATATATATATATATATATATATATATATATATATATATATATATATATATATATATATATATATATATATATATATATATATATATATATATATATATATATATATATATATATATAAATATATATATATATATATATATATAAATATATATATATATATATATATATATATATATATATATATATATATATATATATATATATATATATATATATATATATATATATATATATATATATATATATATATATATATATGTATATATATATATTATATATATATATATATATATATATATATATATATATATATACAGGGTGTTCGAAGTTAAGTTGGCATCATTGCTAACTTTTCTGTTATGAGAGCTACGATGTCGGTTAAATTATGAAAGTTTTGTATTTTTTCCTGCTGATTACGATATTGAAAGCAGAAAAACAATAGAATATACAGTTCTCGAGATATTGGCAAAAAAGTATATTTTTTTAATTGAACATCCTGTATATGTCTACTTCATTAGATTCGCCGTCAAAAATATAATAAAAGTTGTTCTTTATCATTTTTTCCTAAAGTGCAAAATAACAGAGAAAACAGGAATTTTTAATTTTAATGTAGTTACCTATGGCATACAAACCATAGTAGAGACGGAGCTGACATTCACTAACTCTAATGTCAAGCTATTTTTAATAGTAGGCTTGCGCTATTATTAACAGAATAAAAATGGTGTTTACTCTCTTAAAAAAGTGTGATATGGTGGAAATGTATATTTTGTGCAGAAAAAATACTACCGAGGCACTTCAGCGTTATAACGAGAAGTATCCAAATCGCAATCTACCAAACCGTCGTTTATTTTTAAAGCTTTATCGCAAATGTAGGTCTAATACCGATACATTTCTAAAATCGAAGAGAAAGACCTTTATAATAAGTTAAGAAACTGAAATAAACGTATTAGCGTACTTTGAAACCTATCCTGAAAATTTCATAAGACCTTTGCAATGACAGTTGTTTGTGTTTAGGAACCATTCATGCCATTTTAAAAAAGCACACATTTGTTCCATACAGATGTCGCCTAAATAAACCTTGGAAGTAGGTGAATTCCAAGGACTACTTGATTCCTCTACATGGTTTCTTAATCAATGCAGGATATTTCCTAATTAACCACAAATGGTTTTATGGAGTGACGAAGACAATTTTTCAAATGGGGGAATATTTAACCGAAAAAATCGTCATTATTGGTCACGGGAAAATCCGATGCAATTCCACCAGCGTAATCCTCAAAGGCGATTCAATTTAAACGCATGGTGTGGAATATACAAAGGAAGAATTGTTAGACCTCATTTTTATGAAGGTACCTTAAATGGAGACAGGTACTTGGAAATAATATCAGAAATTTTTGAAAATTTTGTGGACGATGTGTATTTAGAGGAAAGAACATTCATGTATTTTCAGCAGGATGGGGCTCCTCCTCATAACACCAAAGTTGCCCAGCCACTACTTCAAATGTACTTTGAGAAGTGGATAGCTAAAAATGGCCCAATATGCTGGCCTCCAAGGTCCCCGGATATCACACCTTTAGATTTCTTTTTATGGGGATACGTCAGAGACAGAATTTACCTAAAAAAGTATCCAAAGGTTGACGAGTTATGGCAAAGTATTACCGATGTGATTCTTCGTATTGACAAAAAAATGTTAATCAATGTTAACAGAAGCATACGTAAGAGGTACCAGCCGTGCATACAACATGGTGGTGATGTTTTCTAGCATTTTTTTTAAATATGTACCTATTTCGTATTTCATTGTTCAAGTCTATTTTCAAGCAGAAATTGTAAATAAAGTTCTTCCTTCTCCTCGACTGTTGAAATGTATCGGTGTTAGACCTCTATTTGTGATAAAACCTTAAGGTGATTTATGTAACAAATTTTAATTTTTATTTAATCGTTAGTAATAAGATCTCACCCTGTTTATTGGTTGTTATTTATGTTACTTCAATAAACCAATCTAAATATTTGTCCTTAATTATTAAGTTATTGCTAAAACTAAATTTTCCTAGATGAACCAAGTTTTAAAAGTAAACGACGCGCGACGGTTTGAGAGATCGCATTTTGAATACTTTTCGCTATAACGCTAGTATTTTTTCTGCGCAAAATATACATTTCCACCATATCACGCTTTTCTAAGTGAAAAAAACACCATTTTTATCCCATTAATAGTAGAGCAAGCTTACTATTGAAAATAGCTTGACATTAGATTTAGAGAATGTCAGCGCCGTCTCTACTATTGTTTTTATGCCATAGGTAACTAGATTAAAGTTAAAAATTGCTGTTTTCCCTGTTATTTTGCACTTTAGGCAAAAATGATAAAGAACAACTTTTATTACATTTTTGATGGCGAATCGAATGAAGTAGACATATACAGGGTGTTCAATTAAAGAAATATACTTTTTTGTAAATATCTCGAGAACCGTACATTTTATTGTTTTTCTGCTTTCACTATCGTAATCAGCAAGAAGAAATACAAAACTTTCATAATTTAACCGACATCGTAGCTCTCATAACAAAAAAGTTAGCAATGGTGCCAACTTAACTTTGAACACCCTGTATATATATACCCTATTTATGTCAAATAAAAAAAAGGCCCAAACAGGTCTAACCAAAAACATAATGCGATATTTAAAACAGGATTACATACAAAATTATTGGTTTTTGGATACAAAAATAAAACTTAAAAAATATGGCCCGCCGGAGATGGGACCCAAGCCCTTTGTAACACAAGCCAAATGCACTACCTATAGCGCTACGACAGCTCACACCAAAAATTAACGAACTTTTTTATACTTCGATATTATTTTCAATTACGTCAACGATGTTACTTTAATGAAAATGCAGAGGTAACACCTTTCTTACCGAGCACGCACACAAGGCAGAATAGATTTCAAGGTAATCGTGACACAGATTCATTCACATAGATTAATTCAGTTCAAATTAATATAAAAATCGAGTTCTTGTTTGTTACTTAAAATTTGGACTAACCAATGACGCAAACTTGGAGAGCTGTAGACAGTAACATTTGCACTTGCCTAGGTCTGTACAGAGTATTTAGATGTGTACGACACTGCTTACAAGCACACTTTTATCATCGATATGTTACATGTTGCAAAGGGATGGAGTTGTTACTTGGGAATTCGATTTATCAATGTGTCATGCAGTTTTTTTGTTACTAAAATATGTTAAAAGTTATATAAATGTTCCTAAAAACTATAAATTTAGTTAGATTAACTATGCAGAAGCTGTTTAAATAAATGCGGCAGATATCTAGGTGCCGCCAAAAATATCCGGAAGCCAACGCGTTACTTAAAGCAACCAACCACATTTTTCAGGCTTTCAGCCTTCATGGTGTTCCTATACATAAATTACGTAATATTGTATCGAGTCCACACACCTATATAAATAGATTTTTTTTCTGTTTTAGCGCAAATATAGGATAACACATCAATATTTCAAACAGAAGAAAAACATGTTTTATATTCTAATTAGCTTTTTATGTTTTAAACTTTAGGTTCGACGTAAGGCCAAATAGCTTGAATGTGTATACAAAACTTAATGGGACAACTAATGATATCATTAAGGATAATCGATAAGGAAACGGATACATAGAGCATTACTTATTAAGAAGTGGAGGGCAATCATCTCTAAACTTTTCGAAAGCCAATCAATCAAAATCGTTGCTTTTATCACGCGACGTTTCTTGCCTTAGCAAAATGCACTTGCTCATTAAGAACTTGAAAGAAAACTGTTACGTAATGCTTTGATAATATCTCGATTTTACGGGCAGTTTTTAACGCGACCCAAATTCTTAGTTTTGGTGATAAATGTCACATTCGACATTAGCGTACCTATAATAAAACTAAACTATGAAGGGGTGAAAGTCATAATGGTGTAAGTGAAGATTTTTAAAATGCTGACATAGATGCATTGTACTATTATGTACAGGGTGGCCCTTTTATCTTGGGTCACTACCTTATCTCAGAAAGTTTATGACATGGAGCGAAAAGTTGAATACAAAAGTTAATTGAGGTAATTCCAGTATTTAATGTATTTCATTTTCATATATACAGGGTACATCGGTTTTCGTGGGCAGGTACCAACTTTCTTATTTTAATGAGACATCCTACATGTATATACGTATTCAAATAGCCCTATTCATGACGCTAGCAACCATATATAACTTAGTGGGTTTGTGATGCAACGTTTCGGATTTATTGACATTTATCATCATTATTTTAGACCGGTATTATTTAAGGTATTTTCGTATTTTTTGAAACTCTGCCTGAGCCATAAAAAGACAAATTTAGTTTTTAATTGCTGCCTAGTACCCAACTCTCAAAAAAAAATCACAGTGTTGCCAAATTTCTTCGTTAGTTATTTTTCTCGACATTTTCAAATGCAACCCCCTGCATATTATGTTAGATCTAAATAGAGAACTAAGTTTTCAACGATATATAACAACGTGCGTCTGCGAGGCAACCTTTCGGACTTATAGACGATTATCTTCAGTAATTTATTTTAACTCCAAAAATGTTGAACGAAATATTATGACTTACATAATTATTTACAGTTGTTTGCATTGTTCATTGGGTGTGTTTGCGAACTAGATCTTTAAGAGTACCCCACGCTCTATTCTCTGTATAGTGGTTTCATATGGTTCGCTTTTCCTTTATTTCTGACAGGGAGCACCGGGGAGCTTGCTTTAAAATGAAATTTGCTCGTCTTCCAGGAGGCACTCCATATTTAATAAGGGTTGGATATTATTAAGAAGGCCTGACGCCGGGAACTTATATTCTGTGTAAGAAACACTGGACCTAGCATTTCTAAAGCGGCACATATTGACATATTCACCGATGTTGGCCTTGAATGCATCTTTTGTTTTTGATTAATGTCGTAGATACATACATCCTTTGACAGTTTATGCGCTTGTTTACAGAAAATAGTTGATATATTAAAGTGTTTTATATTAAACATTAAAAATCGTACTCAGGCTCTTAGTTATTATATAACTAAATTTCCATTAAGGCAACCCCCAGAAAATAAATATTTGACAGGATTTACCAACAATTTAAAATAAATAGAAACTTGCAGAAAGCGAAAAGGAGGCGTCGAGATTCAAGTTTTGACTGATGACCAGCCACTCAATATTTTGTTGTATTTTGAAGGGACTCCTGAAAATTCAACCAAGCGTGCATTTTTGGATTTGAAGAATAACGCTGCAAACGTGCCTTCAAATAAACAAATCGAAACCCTACAAATATTGACCAATACAAAAAATGAAACAACGTGATTATAACTCCCGGTTAGATTTTTGCAATATTCTTTTGGTGCGACATTTCTTAGAAAATATATTTGATGATATTATTTGGATTATTTGGACTGATGAGTCCATATTTACAACCTCAACTAAAATCTTTAACCGAAAAAATACCCGTTATTGTAGCAGTGAGGAAAAAGGTACGGGAGTTACAAGATTAGGAAGAACTTCAGTAAAGGTTTGGTGCGGCATTTACAGATCAAAAATTATAGTTCCAGATTTTTATTATTAGAATATAAAGTCCCAGTGTTATTCAGAACTTTTATATAACATCTAACGCCTCGTGAAAAATGAAGTGTGTCCAAGAGATCAGCAAATTTAATTGGACAGTAGGATGGTGCTCTATGACTTTTTTGGGTAGGATCACTGATTCTATTCTACTCAATTCGGAGAAGTGCATGGAAACTTCAGAATAAGTAGCACGTGACGATGGGTTTTCGTTTCGTCGAAGTATACTCTTCCGTAGGTTTACATCGAATCCTTCTCACTTTAACAAAAATCTAAACTGTATTAATCACGGTCTCCAATCCTGCAAGCATTAATCTTCTTTTTTAAGTTGAAACTAAATCACCGGTAAAATGAAACCAGCCAGTTTTTCTTTCTTGGCTTCGAACTCTTATTATTCTGCCTAAACAGTGGCTTCTCTGCCTACGTTGCTAGTAGTCTATACCGTACAAGACTTCTCTATCAAATCCGATATTCTATAGCTCAAACTCGTCTTTAAAACTTCCACTAAATATATTTGTTATTTTTGCCGCTCTCCTTCAGAGAATTCCTATGTAATTAACTGTCGTGAGATAGATAGTTCATGACTTTTACTGTGTATTGGTTTAAATTTGTATTGTTGAAGAATCTATTTTAATTTACCCAGTTACGGTCCTGTGTTAATACCATATTGTTCAGATCATGTTTTAAATTAAATCAAACACTCATTACATAATCATTATATCTGTTAAAATTAACTCGAAATTATTTATAATCAACAGCGCTAATTAGATTTTCGATTTTATTAGTGATAATTCAAATGGTTCGTATACAAAAAGGTTGCCAATAAGCTATTGTGTAGTTTATAATATGGTTGATCAATGGTGATTGGTTATTGATAGTAATTAAAAAAACATATATTATATGAATTCCCTGTGTGTAAAATTAACCGAGTTTAACTTCCAAGCTATATCCATGAAAAATTTACATAAATTGTTTTTTCTCGCTCTTTCTGTTTCCCGAATGATAGTAGGCTCATGTCAGACAGATTGATCGTGTAAAAGCGTCTTCGATGGCCTACAACCGACTAAAAATAAAGCAAATTATATATTAAATTGCTAATTGTAATCAACAACGTTGATAGAGCATCAATCACACGCGATCGAGTACAACCACCCGTCTCGACTGTGGCTAATTCGTTTCGTCGCGTCTCGAAATTTTGGTCTAGAGGAGATGAGACCAGGACCTTGTCTGATCTCGACTTTGAGTATATTAACCTTTCCGGTTTAAGGTTAAATAAATATTTTCACTGAAGATAAAATTTTAGCTTTAAAGACTCACACTGTATCAGTGAACCGCGCGCGTTTACACTCTGCTACTCTATCGCACCTGCCCGTGAAAATGCCTTCTAACCTTTTGTTTGAACAGTCTTCTAACCCTTTGTTTCATAAGTTTTAATAGTCAGAATACGTAATTTATCACTACATACAATTTCTGTAGACTTTTTATCAAACATCTTGCTAAGTGAGTACTTCAACATGTTATTAAATAAATTAATAATTTTTTTGACATTTATTTTTGCTACAAATTTGAAGTCTTCGGGGCTACCTGTTGTAACAGTGTGATGCTTGCTATAGGAGCTGCATTTTTACGTTGAATAATAAATATTTTAAGATTTAAAAAAATGGCATTTATAAATTGACCCCAATTTTTCTCCCGGGGAATATGTAATTTTGACCAAAATAGGCTGATTTCAAACAGTTGGTATGTGCTGATACCACAAGAATACATTATTTTTGTACCGATACCTTCAGTTGCGTGACAGATATAATAACGCAATAAATGGCCCTTTTGCAGGGAAGAACTTAAACAATTATTAGTTTGTTTTTGTTAAATGTTATTAGGTTTTTGCAGGTTCTCGAAAGGTATGAAAGGAATAAATAGTCGGTTGAATATATCTTTGACCAGTAAAGCAAAGTTTATATATTTCTTTTTAAATCGTTATATAAAGTATACTTCATTTCCATGCATAAAATATATTTTTATGAAAATTGTGAAAATTCTAAATATTCTCAAATTTCCCAGATGACAGAATTAAATTGATAATTTCACACTGGCGTCAGAATTTCTCTCCTTTCAATATTGCCGTTATGTTATGTCTAGTGTGATGTCCATTTATGGCCCCACGTTAATTTTGATTTTCTTTCATTTATTTTCGGCTAGACTCTGGCGCCACCCCCTTTTTATAGAGAGAAAGAGGGAAACTCTTTGCCGCAAGGTAGCTTTTAGACAGTGGAGAAGTGAAACAGGGATTTGTTTATAAATAATAAATTTATTTCCACTAAATATCCATAACTGAGCTTTTCTTTATTCTTCTGAAATTAATAAATATCAAACTCTGATTGTAATACTGCTAATCCTATTACTAACGAAAATAACCCTATCTTAAACTAAATTCTATTTGTTTAATATTTACAAGGAATCGCTTTTCTATCCAAAATTAGTTAAACAAAGAAAGGTAACTCGGAATTTTTAAGGAGCGTGTAACGTATGCCTCTATTAAAGCAGAATAAACTATTTACAGAATTATGGTCGGCGGCTGTGTTAATTGAAAAACGGATGCAACGGTGCTTATGCATGCAAAATTCTACTTTCGGTTAATCAATCAAAAGAAACGGAAAATATATGTAGCTAGGACGGATAAATTTAACATTTAGGAAATCATACCCTGGTCCCCGTCGATAAAATGATAGATGCATTTACTGCATCTAAAAATTTCATGAAGGACGGACATACAGGCGGATCGCTAAAATGTCAATTTGTGCGGAAAACAACTTAACAGGGTCGCATTACTTTTAACATTAAAGAGAACAGACCTTAGTCCCCGTCTGTAAAATCATAGACGCAGACATTTTCTGCATCTAATAATTTCACCCAGGACGGACTTCTAGGCTGCTCGAAAAAATGTCAATTTGTGCGGTACCTCACCTTGAGAGAATTCGGCGGTCAGAACAACTAGTATTTTCTCAGTCGTCCTCGGTTGTGGGCCCCGGGATCTGTCGCCGAAAACCAAGTGACTTGACTTTTTATTTTTTTTTTTTTTTTGTGTCGATGGGGAATGCTTTTACGCACGAATTCCCTTCCGGAAGGAGGGAAGACAGTGTGGGACTCGTTGCTCTGACAGGTTTCCACCTGTCGGAGTCAACAATACCCACTAAACCCCAACGGGCCCCCATCAGATGGACCATCATTGGGCTAGCCAAGGATCCTTCGATAGGGTTGGTGCCGTCCTTTCGGGAGAAACTCCTATGAAGGACATGGTCCTCGCTGTCGTAGGGGGGGGGAGGTCCTCGCTTGGCAGGATGTTTTTGCCACCTCTCGTTACTTGTAGTCATCTGAAATAAAAGAAATTATTAGTAATGAAAATGTCGTCTTACCATAATTTCTCTGCTGTCCTCCTTTCTTCTGTAATAATTTTTTTGACATTGAGGCTGATTTTTCAGGTTCAACTGCAGCTCACGCCGGAGCCAGTTGAGGTACCTGGGATCCTCTTCTTTTACCTCAGGTTCAGCTGCAACTCACGCCGGAGCCAGCTGAGGTACCTGGGAATCCTCTTCTTGGAGTTTGATGGCCTCTTGTTGATACTCTTGGGGTTTCGATGAGCAGAATCTAGTTCCTGAGGACACGGAGTCAGAAATTTGATTTGCCCACTTCCATCCTAGAGTATATTAGCGCAGGAGCCCGTGTCTAGGTCTCCTGTGCCTTGTCCAATTGTTGCGTCTTGGAAGCGGGTCGTAATCTACCAGGTCCCGTAAGTTTTCGTTGGGGTGATTTTCTGCTGCCCTAATTTTGCCGCATGAATTCTTCAATAGGTGTCCAAAAAATGGTCCTCGTTCCTGATAAACCATGGGGCGTTGCCATCCTAATGAGTTTGTTTTCTGTCCTCTTTAGCTTCATAAGGTTGGTCTTAGAAGCATATCCGAAGGATGTGGAGCCGTAGGTGAGTTGGCTCCTAGCTACTGTTTGGATCAATAGCAGTTTGGTCCTCAATCCCATTTCACTTTTTCGACAGAGCAGTGGATAGAGTTTACCCATTGCTTGTCTAGTTTTTCTCCTCGCTGCGTTGATATGGTTGCTCCATGTCAAGCTTCTGTCCATGGTCATCCCTAGGTACTTGGCCTCGTTTGTCCAAGGGATCTCGACATCTCCAATTCGGATTCTAGCTGTTGGAACCAGTCTCCGTCGTTGGAATAGGATTGCTTGGGACTTCTGGGGGTTGATTTTAACCTTCCATTTGACACACCAGTCATGAAGGTTATCAATGTCCTCTTGCAGTCGTCTGCCCATTATCCGGGTGCTTCTGCTTTGGTGTAGGATGGCTGTGTCGTCCGCGTAGAGTGCTGTTAAGCCCTCTTCACCGATTGGGATATCGTGAGAGAAGATGGAGTAAAGAATGGGTTTTGACCCTTGTGGTACTCCAGCTATTAGTCCTCTTGGAGCTGAATGAGAGTCATTCACCTTGACTGTGAATGATCTGTCATTTAGGTAGCTTCTGATAAGCTTTATATTTCTTCTCTCGTATCCAGCCACCGACATTTTGTGGATCAGGCCTTGGTGCCACATTCTGTCGAAAGCTCTTTCGGTGTCCAGGAAAACTGCTCCTGTGGCCTCTCTATTGTTGAATCCTTTGGTGATATACTCTGTGGTTCTGAGTACCTGCTGCTCAGATGAGTGCCCTGCCCTGAAGCCGAATTGTTCATCTGGGATGGCATCTAGTTCTTGGGATTCATCTTTTAGTCTTCTGGCTATAGCTCTTTCAGCTACTTTGCTTAAAGCAGGGAGTAGGCTGATGGGCCTGTAGTTGTGTGGTACTGTCCTGTCTTTTCCTGGTTTTTCAATGACGATGACTTCTGCCTTTTTCCATGTGCTGGGAAGTGGCATGTTCTTATGATGGAGTTTATGATGTTGGCCATCGCACTGTATCCTTTCCTGGGGAAGTTTTTCAGCATTTTGTTGGTGATGCCGTCGGCTCCAGAGGCTTTCTTGACCTTCAGTTTCCTGATGATGTCTCGAACTTCCCCGGGTGAGACAGGATGTGGATTTTGTTGGGGTAAAATCCAGGCATCCAGGTTTCTAACTGAGTCGTGGACCTCTTCGGTGAGGTCTTCGTCCTCCTCTGGATGTTGGTTAAGCTGACCGTGTTGGACTATGGCATCCGCTAAGGCTTCGGCTTTGTCCTCGTCGGTGTAGATTGGGCCATTTGCACCTTGGAGAGGAGGGATAGGACGTTTGTCCATTCGAAGAGCTCGTTGCATCTGCCAGGCTGTTTGGTGATACGTATCTAGGGATCTCAGTTTTTCCCGCCACTTGTTGTTTCGGTGCTCTTGTAACCGACTTCTCAAGTTTTGAGAGTGTCGGTTTAGAGCAATCCTGTCCTCGTCCTCGTGGGATCTTGACTTGCTGTCGTCCGATATTTTTAAATGAATTTGAGAAGGGTGGGGGACTCCCGTTGAGCTAACGCGTGGCAGGGAGATTCTCGATGCGTTCATCCGAATAAAGCAACCAGCGTTTGACAATGCAATCTGCCTTAGGAAAATGGAAAAATATTTTCCCAGCTTTTCGCGACAGTTTTAATATTACATATATTTTGGGTAATTTATGCACTTTTCATCTATCCATGAATTGATTCTCTAGCATGAAAAATAAGAAAGTTACGGCTATCTTAATAAATAAAACATTTCTTCCTACTTACATTAAAATTAATACGAAGTAAGGCATTTCTGCATAAGATAGAAATAAAATTTTGTGACTTCGTTACACTAGATTTTACTGTTTTGGGTTGTGTACTATCATATAGATATCCCTAAAAGAAAAAGCCATATTTGTAAATATTTTGCACACAAAAATTATAAAAATACCGTTTCCTGCAAATTTTGTATGCAAGATTACTTTGGCAATAATTGCAGAATGTTGAAACATATTCTGCTACAGTGCAATCGGCCGGTTGCAGAAAGCTCAATTAAAGTTTAGAATGTTTAACGGAATGTCAAATTTGACAGTGAGTTACTAGATTTCTATAAGCAGCTTGTCAAATCCGAAAGTTCGGTTAAATATTCTAAACAGCAATTAAGTTTTGTGCAACCGGCTGTGAGTACAGTATGACATTGCAATAAATTTATTATAATTACAGGGTGTTCGGTAAGTATATAACATATTCTCGGGAGCGGATATAGGAGTTTAAAACAACCTTAGTTTGTCCTAGAAAAAAAATCCTAAAGTGACCCTTAACAGAGATACATGGTGCCAAAGGGTTACCCAGCGATTTATCTTTCTGCTCTAATTTGTGAAAGGACTGTGTATGAAATTGAATTGTTTTATGTAGGTTATAAATACTCATAAAACCATACTACAGTAGGTGTTTTACATCGTCAGAGAAGTCAGGAACGGACTTGCACCAGAATCGTTGGGTCAAAATTTTGACAGGTGTCATTTTACAGAGCTAAAAATTGATGTTTTTTATACACTTTGGCCATTCCTCTTTAAAAAAAGGTACTCTATATTAGTTTCAATAAAATGGGCTGCTTAAAAAAAACAGGTTTTAGTATAACACCTTAAAGCATTTAAGTTTTTCTAACATAACATTTAAACACAAGATCTAATCGAATGACATCATACCTAATAATCCGCACTAAAATAATAAAATTTGTCATTATTACATCCCACTAATGCTCACATGCAGCTAACTTATGGACAAACACTGGGTCGTTATGTGCGGAGTCAAGGAGAATTTATTCTGATACATTTCCAAATCGACTGTACGTAACAAAAGAACTTTTGAAAAAAAGGTTACTCGTTGCTTGGGAGACAAAGGTAGAAGTTAAATTATAAAAAAGGTACTTAAAATTGAATCTTTTTGACATATCAGAAATCACCTAAAGGCAAGAATGTTAGAAATGTGATAGCGTGTCTTGTTCTTGTTTACTTTAGCAGATTTCGAAAATGGGTGCCCTATACTTTTGTACATTTCCTTAACTAATATTCCAGGATTCTCTCAAATTTGGTTGCAGTGATGTGTTTATTTATTCTTTCTCTCAGGTCTTCCCTGGTGTGAATTGGCGTCTAGTATACAACCTTCTTTAAATTTTCCCAAAAAAATAAATCCATTTGAGGCAAATAGGCCCAATCACCAGAATTATTTGATAAGTGCTGACAAACTAAATTGCTAAAATTGGGCGGTGCAGCGTGGTGCATAAACCACATCCGATTTCTAATTTCCAAGGACACATTTTGTAATAAACCCGTTAAGTTTAATTGCAAAAATTGCAAGTACAAGGCGCCATTTAATCTATCTTCAAAAAGAACGGTTCAATGAGCTGATTCTCAATAATCCCCGCCCACACATTAACTATCAACCATTGTTGCTGCTTTGTCTGCACTAGTGCATGGGATTTTTCTCATGCTAAATATGTATATTATGGCAATTTATTGCTCCATCTCGGGTGAAATCGGCTTTGACCGTGAACAAAACAATACTAGTAAAATTTGATTGTGCGTAAATCGTTCATTATAAATAATCAGCGGGGGATATTGCATGTGCCTTTTGGACGTGATGGGATGTAGCAGTTTTTCTCAAAGGGTCTCATGGGCAACCCATGGATTAATCAAAGTATTTAAAAAATTAGCTTTCAGCTCTGAAAAAGAACACCTGTCAAAATTTTAGTCAAGCTCATTTAAAGTTTTTTTATACGAGGTTTAGTTTTTAGGTAATTTAATGGTTAATAAGTCGAAAAAGTTTTGCTTGTCTGGAAAATGTCATTTTATGTACAGAGTACGAAATAAATACGAAATTAGAAGTTAGCTTAACCAAAAAATTTCTAAATTTCAACTTTTGAGACAACTAGATTAAAAAGCCTGCAAATACAAGTCAAAAAGTTTTTAGAAGTTTTTTGATAATAGGCATAATTTTTGCAAAAAGTATTGGTGAATATGTAAAAAATGCGTAATTATTATATGTGGAATTTGTTTAAATATACAAATAAAAGTTTAGGTAGATTATATAATCTAAAATTCACGAAAAAAAAAAAACAGAAAAGTAGAAACTTTTTGTGTGATGTGATTAAACGGTCTTCGTGGTGATCATAATTTAAGTAAATGCAACAACTTAAAACCCTTTCTATATATTAGGTATAAATTTCCTAAATTTGTCAATATTTTCAAAGTTTAATTTCATTTTCTATAAATACTCAGTCATATATTTCCAGAGAATATTTCATTTTTATAAATTCTTGAAAATTTTAAAAATCCTCCTTTGTGTCATAAATTGTCAATCTTTCGGGAATATTTCCAGATAATAGTTAATTTTAAAATCCTCGAAAATTTTACAACACTAGTTACAAACAATGGACACCTACATTTCATACATGACGTTACCCTCCTTTGCATGCCCAGCCAGGTAAAAATAGAATAGAATTTATGGTTTATGTTAAGTTTAGTCAAAACTGAAATAACATGGGAGGGAGATTACACAGAAAATATTTATAGGTCCTTATTATTTAAAAAGTACAGTTTTGTTGTGTTTATGTCAAAATTAAACTTATAGAAATACTTTTAGAGTGTTTTAGATACTTGAGCAATATTTAAAGTACTATCAAGACTACTTCAATTACTTTTGTATTTGAAGTATAATTAATAAATACTTCAAATACTTTTTTGGGAAATCAAGTACCAAATACCAAAAACTTTTTAGATAGTAATTGAATTTCAAGTAACTACAATTATTGAGAAATAAAATGTTTTTAAAGTACATATTTTAAATACTAAAAAGGTTGTTTAACTACATTTTCCAAATAATTTACTTGGGGTACTGACATATCTCCTGTCTAGTGCTAATTTTTAATTATTGCAACGTCAAAGTGCCGTATAATTTAAATACGTTTAGCGACAACACTGCTGCCATTTTGAACGTAAGCCCGACAACAGTAAGAGTACACTCGTATGCACCCAATAAGTAATCTCACGAAATTACATTCTTTCTTCAGGCAACTAGATTATCCGGTTCGTATTAAAGGATAGCAGATTAAATGGTTAAGTGGTGCAATTTCATTATGGCATTGCATCAGTAAAAGTATAAAGAAAAGTAAGTCACTGATCATAATATACCTAATATGCGAGCAAAGAGAGAAAATGCAGACGTTACTTAATAAAATATTATAAAAAAAAAGTCAAATTATTTTTCTGGGTGTTCGATGGGGCTTTGTTTGTTCAAAATCTATGGACCTATATTCTGTTGTAGAAGGACCAGACGCTAAATTTATTTTCCGACAAATGGTTTAGCTTCCAGGATTTTGTAATGTGATAAATAAATACTCATGTGTTTCCAACAATCACTCATTTACAGGAAATGAGAAATAAAGTCAGTTTATCCGCCTCTAGAATGAAGTTTAACGAATCAACAACAACTACAACAAACAAGCAAATTAACACTATACGATTACAATAAAATGTGTAAATAACATGAGCCATAAGAATAGGAATTAAAAGTTTTATTTCATTAAGTAAAACAGGACAATCATTTTGTTTGTTTAATAATGTTTATAGAATCAGCAATAAAATATACGACTAGTTCCGTAGCTGAATAAACATCATAGCACTTCATTGTTAAATTCTTAATAAACCTACACCGTATGCAGATTCTAATCTAACCCAATCACACTGATAAATAGAATGCCATACTACTGCTCCATATTCCAGTTTAGATGTATCGAAGGAGTTTTTACCTCTCAGTTTCTTAGTATAAATCCTAATGCCTTTAATGCCGATATTTGTCAATATGGGTTTAAAGGTAAAAGGTTGATCAAACGTAACACCAAGGTCTTTTCTTTTACTACATTTTGAAATAATATAAATAATATTTTTTAATTTAACTTTCACACTGAATATTTTCTCTTTTCCTATAGTAGGAAACTACAAAGCATTTAGAGACACTTTTGCAATAAGTTGCAACACTTTTGCAATAAGTTGAAATTAATAATTTAGATCAGTTAAGTTTATTTGCTAGGCCATATAAAAAAATCGGTACATTTTCTTTACCCGGAACTTCGCTGGTTATGAATCTTTCCTTTTATTGCGAATAATGAAAGGTGACTCAATTTAGTTCAGTACGTAAACATTTAGTAACACATATACTGTCTTCCATTATATTGGATTCCTAGCAATATTTTACCATTTTCTACCTATGCTTGATTCTTGGGCATATTTAAAATAAAATAAATTTGAGGTAAATTGGATGATTGTTTTCTTTTATAACAATGTTTTTAACGTTTCACTAGGCCTCCATGTTGCTCCAGCATACTGGAATTTTACCAAAATATTACCAGGTCATCCCCATATGACTCTTAATTTTTGACTAAAATTTGAATCTAATCTGATAAATATTTTTTAAGCTATGCTTCGAACTGACAGACAGACCGACGCAGTTGATAAAACATATTTTTACATCTAGGAACGCTGGAAAATGAATATATGTAAAACTTCAGAGAGAGATTTTTTAACGATTACAAACATTTGATTTGGCCGCCATTTTGTTCCGTCATCTTGAATTATCACCACAGTTTTACTAGTTCATCTCTATATCACTACTAGTTATAGCACACAATTTTAAATCAATCCATTAAGTAGTTTTACAGGCTGATTTTTTAAATATTTTATTAAGCCACCATCTTGGATTTGTACCAAATTTTCACCAGTTGACTCCTACATCATTTTTGTGCAAAATTTGAGACAAATTGTATAAGTAGTTTTTTAGTAATAATTTTTTTTATATTTCTTTTGTTTTTCCATACTGCATTTTTATCAAAATGTTACCAGATCATCCCCTATAACCTTTAATTTTTGTTCAAAATTTGAAGTTAATCGGGTAAGTAGTTTTTTAGTTATGCCGCGAACAGACAGACAGGCAGATAGACAGGCCGACGGAATTGAGAAAACATGTTTTTCGGCATCTAGGGAGCCGGAAACGCAAAGATCTGAAAAAATCTCGGAGTGGTGCCAAGTTAGAGCCTTGTGGAACTCCAAACATGACTTAATAATCTGCGGATCTAAAGCCTCCGACTTCAACAAACTGTTGCAACGCCGTCTAGTAAGACTTCAAAAGTCAAGCAGCGTCCAATAAGAAAACTATATAATTTAATTTTTATAGAAGAATATTATGATCGATCTGCTCAAGAGCAGTTTGAAAATCTATATAAGCAACGTCAACCTGACACGTTATCTAGCATAGATCATTGTATTACGATAAACAGGCTAGGCTTGTATCACATAATCTTTTTTCCATAAACCCATGATAATCTATTGATTTTAGAGATCGTGCTTGGTTATATATTTGCTTGAATTTTGAATATGCATATTTCAAAAAGTTTAGATAAGTTACAGAGAATTGAAATGAGCCTATAATTACGCAGCTCAGATGGATCACCTTTTTTCAATAGAGGTACAATCCGGGCTACCTTCCAGCAGTTTGGACAGTAACCAGACTCAGTTAAGAACTTAACTAGGAGCATCAAAGGTTTAGACAACACTCGTATGCAATCCTTTATAACAAAATTGGGTATTGAGTAATTTCCATTTTGGTTTGAATAAAACCTCAAAACTCAGAAAATTTCATTTTCAGATTTTTTAATAAAGTTTTGGAAAATGGCCTTAATCAAAAAAATTAAATTGGTTCGTATGTTTTTATATTTATTTATCCACCTTCGACTTTCCAACCTCGTCTTCTGATGTAAAATTTAACACTATTAAATCTAGAGGACAACCATTACAATTTGCCAAGAAATGTCTTTAAAATCACCATTGATGCCCAAAATAGTCTTATCCCGAACAACATTGTGTAACGCTAAAATCTCGAAGGTCGAGGGCAGAAGAGGATCGGAAACAAAGAGGAACTGCTGGCTGAAAAATCTACGCCAATGGTGCTTGCTGTCGTCGGTGCAGCTATTTAGGCAAGCCGCCAACAAAATAAGGATAACCAGGGGATCAAGCAATTGAAACCAGTGCAAAAGGCAATTAAAGAAAAAGAAGAAGAAAAAAACTCTAAGGCATCACGCCACAAACAGTTGACGTTAAACCACCGCACACACGAAAAGTCTTGTCTGTTTCGTGGGCAAAAAATCATTTTTCCAATTACTACTTTACTAGTACATGCAAAATGTATTTAAAAGTGTTCCGCAATAAATCTAAAATTACAAATTTCATTTCATATTTGTAATAGCAGGAAACCGATCGGCCGGCGAAAGTAACCGGTTTCCCCGCTAGAGACGGTTCGCCAGAATCAAGCATTATTTGTCGACCGATTTTATTTAGTTATAACTCGTTACTGACATTTTTTATATGGGATTTTGAAGTTAGAGGTAAGCCCGTTTACCTAGTGGCAACTTTGCTATACTTGTATTGGATGTTATAGGTTCCTTCTACAAAAAGTACCGGTTACTACCTAGTTTTTTATTTAATTGTAGTCGTGCGTATTCAGAGTGCGTGTACAAAAAAACAGCTTTCACAAAATTTTTTGACCCTATCGTTTAAATATAATTCTATAGTTAATTCAGCGAATTTGACCTTTATTCCGAACGGACAACGGACGAGATATCCCAGAAATTTTTTCACTTAAATTATGGTGTTTATAGAGCACTAGATGGATTTCTTACAATATTGTAAGCGAACGGTATAAAATATTAGTTTCTAAATATTAAAATTTATTCTGTAGCGGATTTATGTAAAATTATTATCCATGTTTAAAGTTCATACACAGAGTGTTGATTATTGCGGGCGCATTTGTATTTGTGGACTTGTGTGACAAATTATTGTGGATTTGTTTTTTTGAATACAAGACCACAGTTTATTACAGGGTGTTAATTAATCTTGTCCACTGCTGGAGTAGATTCCTATGATGAAAAAAAAACAAAAAAAGGTTAACAGGATTTTACAACTCGCAAATTATTGTCTTTTTTAAAATTCTATTTGCGCCATTAGAATTTTCGTTTAATTTGTGATAAAAAAATATTTTTATTTTTTACAGAGAGTACCGTTTTTAAAATAATGGTTAAAATTTTGGTGAGGCGCAAAAATACAAATTATCCTTTCATACAAAATTTAAAGTTTCTATTATTTCGAAAACGACACTTTACTGTAGCAATTACAAAGAACAATTTTTTATCGCAATATGAACAAAGATTCTGCTAGAGGTAAAAATATTTTAGAAATAGTCAAGATACTATCAATACTTTTTTGAATTAAAAAAATCACTTTTTAAATAAAAAAAATAATTGCATACAAACATGATTTATTAGCTTCAGTAACATCTAATTTTTTATGTTTTGCAGTGTTTAAAAAATGTCTTTACTTTAAAAAATGTCTTCAATACCCTGATCTCCAAAACCAATGATGGGTAAACCCTATTAATACAAGCTTTTGTTATTTTTATGAAATGAATCTTCTCTAGCAAACTCTGTTCTTGTTTGGGCACAAATATGTTAAATTCGCTCTAATTACTATTAAATACAAAACACTCTTTGTTAGTAATTGTACTACTGTGTAACATGGAATAACCTGTGGACATTTACGATCATTATTTTCAGTCTGTAATGAGGCAATAAATAGACATTAATTTGTGACAGGCCAAAAATGAGCCAGCAGAGAATCGACACTTTGTATATAATCCTAAAATATACATAAAGCCTACTCAGATACTCTATAGATTGATTTTTATTATTTAGAAAGTGTTATTACTGATTTATCTGCATAAATAATTATTGTATACTCTAACCTAACGCTTTTAACCTGCAGTTTTGGCCGTTATGGTACAGCACTATGTGCTTGTAACGAGGCTTGTAATATTGTCTAAACTTAATACAAATTGCCCAATAGTTTACTTTATGTTTATGGTACGTGCTAATGACAGTGCTCATAAATATAATGCCAGTTTTAGCTTGCAAACAAATTATATGGTCATAATTCTACCAGCGAACGTGATGTGTTTGTATTTCCCAGTTTACCTAAAACGCCACTATAAAATTTAATATTTTTCTCGTTAACTTTTCTCTATTAATTCCTTGATGTAAACGCTCTGGATTGCGCCGTCTTAAATTATGAGTTCAACAGTCGCCAGTCAAGGAAAGTAAGCCGTTTTCTGATAAAAAGCAAGCAACAAGAAAAGTAAATAGTGTCGGCTAGGGCTGGGCTAAAAATATAGTATCGACTATTGATATTAAAAATATATCGATATTTCAGGAAGACGAATAAAATCGGTTATTTATTAAAAGCATAATAAATTTACATATACCTACTCTATCAGTTTACAAAACCGGTGTCGCTGTAGTATGTAGTCCAAGGTCTACGGGCTTTTCAGAGTAGGTCTACCTGTACAATTGTGGTTTGTTTATTATTTTCTAATTATTATCGACCAACAATTAGAATTAAGGTAAAAGGTGTCTAATAAGTGTATTTATGATCATTTGCGAGACAATATAAGTCGTTAAAGTAGGTTGAAGGGGTGTAATGGGTAGTAGGAACTTTCCGGGGAAGAAATGACTTACCAAGGAAATTTTCCGCGAATATTACCCATCATTTTTATTGACATTGTACAGTTATTAAATATTGACAGTGTTTTTTAGAATAGATACCTATAAAAAACCCTTTGTCATTAGGTTTGTTTTCTTACATTGTCCTTTCACTTTGTCTGTTTATTTTTATTAGTATTTTATTTTTATATCTATTAGTATTTTATGCTTTTGTTACGTTACGTTAGTAATTTTTAAATACAGTGTATTTAAAAATTTGACATACAAATATTATTTAAAAATCACTGTTTACCAAAAAAACAATAGAGGTTAACATAAATTAGCAAATATCATCACAGTTCTTATATAGTTCACCATAATAGTGTTGGCTGTATCGACTTGCTCCTAGTCTAAGAAAGTCGATCCTGAGTGCCCCACAGCCTCCGGTATTATAATTAATTAAATTTAAAATTTAAAGCTTTCCGGGGGGGGGGGAGGTCATCACTTTTTGACTTTTGACAACGATGACAAAAAGAAAAGATCACACTTATATAATCGTGATTTTGCAATTTTTCTTTCAAACATTTTCCTTGGGTTATTAGTTTTAAGGGGGCATTTGCCCCCTTTAGCCCCCAACCCCTAAATTGATTATTAATATCATTTGTGTAGTTAGATTGATTTTTAAAGGCTAAAATAAGGGTATGATACATGTTTAGAGATTGAACTGTTAATATATTGTATTTAGTATATTTTTGTTTAATGTCTTCTTTGTATTTAGGTCTTTGTAATTTAAAGATCTTAATTATGTGTGAGGAATGTTTCCAACTAGTTATAGCATATGTTGTAATAGACATAATAAGTGAGTAATAATATATAAAGGCTGGGTTATACATAATTTTCACTACGTTTCTTATAACCAGTGGCGGCTCGCCAGGGGACGTGGGTGATGCGCCGCTTCACCTACATTTTCCAATCAATTTACTTAAAAATAAAAATATTTTTAAAATATTAAGAATTTTATAATCTACTTTTCTATTATCAAAATGTAGTATGTTTTATATGAATTCCCATTATTTACTTAATTATACCTTTATTTTCTATCAAAACTAGTGCGTTATATACTCAAAAAATAATAATGACTTAAAAACGTAGCGCGCTGAGTACCTTTTGATAAGAGCGACGCGTTGAGGAATCACAATCAGCAGTAACAAATTTCGCATCAGACTGACTCCCCCCGCACGCCGGCTTTCGCGCTTAGATTTGTTTACGGCTTTTGTTATGGCAACGCAATGGTGAATATCCGTAAGCCAAATAGAGATGGGAGCGGCGTAAAACTGCTGGTGCAGGCGGTTTTTCGCTTATTAAAGAATTAATGTAAATTAGTGCGCTCGAATCATCGGAGGCGGAAGCAGTTTTGCATCGTGTCGTGTATCGTAGTACATATTTTAAAATCTTAAAAATTCATATTATTTCTCATAAGTATTAAAATAGGCTCCAAACCTGTGAGTAATTAACATCATAAAAAGGTAAAAAATAGCCATTTTGAGCGTGGCACACGGACAAACTTTAGCCTGCGGCGTTGTGCACATAGCTACGCTGCGCTTCACCCGTTCATAAATCCACGAACCGCCACTGCTCATAATTAAGGTATTCTTCGATTTTTCTTATAGTTTTTGAACATGGAACTAGTTTAATACGTTGTCTATTGTTACACCCAGAACGTGCGTGACCCCGTATCCACTTCGTCAGCAAGTTTTCTTTTAGAAAATACAATAGAAAATATATTTGAATACAATATTTGTTGTTTTTTTTGCATTAAGATGTAAAGCATTTGAAGAAAACCATTTTTCAGCACTCGAACGAGTTTGTTTTTATTAGAGTGGTGTCGCCTGCAAAGGGCACCAGTCCAGCCCCAGAGACGATAGATATGCTTTTCTTTGTTTTAATGTAAAAAGTATATCAAACTAAATTATCAGATTTAACAAACACAAAATTCCCCAACCAAGTGCATCACTGTCGTGAAAAGTGAAATATTTGAAATTGGAAATAAAAATACTTCATTTATTGATTGTTTTTCTTACAATGATTGATTATATTAAAAAAATGACTTTTTGTATACAAGATCCAGAAGGGAAAAATTCCAAATATTCCAAAGGAAAGTTTTCGAAATTTTCTGAAGGTTTTTAGGAAAGTTTCCAAGAATTTTCAACAAGTAGAAATTTCACCCATCACTAGTTGAAGGACTGTGGCTATTAGCTTATAGAGACTTACGAGAGTTAACATGATATTACACAGTTAATTATCCATAGAGTTTTTTAAATATATATCTCTCATGGTCGGCCTTTTTTCATTTATTAACCGAACTGTTACAATTAATTATAATAATTTACTTTACCGTTCGTCATTAAGGAAAAAATCAATACAGTTCAGTTCAAATCTCAGAATACGCTGGCAGTTATGAGATTAACTACAACTGAGGCACTTTCTTCTTGAAACATAATTATTTTTGATCTGAATTCCTAAATATAATATCCAAATTAAATTAATCCGTATTAGAACAAGAAACATCTTCTCCTCTTTGCATTACCTTAAGAGAACAAAATTAAATAATTTTGAGTATAAATCCTATAACTTTTGGGCCATTTAATATTTTAATACATTTCATGATATAAGGTCACTGAAGACTTATCCGTATTTTCAGCAGAAACTATTCTAGAGGCCAGACAATTTGCATTTAATATTGAAACTTCAAATATAATCCATATATCTACTTCCTAATCAGGGTTACTTGGTATTCGAACCTGGCCCCATAAGACACATTTCGTGTTACTCGATATTAAAAGTTGTGTTACATATTAAAAAGTGAACAATAAATGGTTTTGTTTATATGGACAAAAGACATCTGGCATTTTCGGAAATGAATACTTGGATTCATTAGCAGAGAATGTTTTTCTTAATGATAAAGTTATAAATTGATTGATTGATCGATACCTACAGAAGGGACAAAAACTGTTATACATAAATGAAAAATGAAATGGGAAAATTTTACCAATAATAGTATAACAATATATGCGCGTATACCTGCTTCACTATCTATTTGTATTTATTAGTTAAAATTAATGTAAACTATTCCAACTAAATGACCTATTCGCTTAAAACAAAATAAAAAAACTATCTATATAAAAAGCTACACTTGGTTTTCCATTATAGATTTTCGATTTAACCTTTTATCCCTCGAAGCTCATGTCTACGTACGCCAGTGGTATAACCTTGTATCTGATAGATTTTTAGGTATCATAAACATAGTTTTATAAACGCTAACCGATTGCTGTAAAAACAAAAAAAACTATTGTGCGCTAAACACAAAGCAATTCCTAAGTATTAGGTTTATAATTTCCTTAAGGGGGAACTGCACGCAGTATTATGGATCATTTGCAAGCCTTCCGCCGCTGCAATATTATGTTAAAAGTATAAGAGATATGTATTAGCTTCAATGTGATTTTTTTAATATGGAAATATGTATAGTTGGGCGCTAAATGCGAATTTTTATGAAAAAATCAAATCTAGAGTTATAAAATAAAAGTAGATTTCTCAATTTTCGACCATTTTTTGACCACTTTTTGACGCACATGCCTTCGCATATAATTTTTTTTCCACAAAGTGGCTTTTTACCGCCTTACATTAATCCTTTGTTTACGTAACTGCAAAATTTGAAATGGTAAATCGTACTCATGTCTTTGTATTTCTGCAGCGCGTGAACCCTTTTGACCCCATTTTTAACCGAAATGTAATTTAAATTACCTATACATAACACATTTTTTTGAGGTCGGACGTGCAGGAAGTTTTTTTTAATGCGTAGGTACCCTTTCATCTTACTTTCAACTCGACTAGACCTTGTCGCTGGTTTTTCACTTTTTGCGTGCAGTTCTCCCTTAAGCAGGGGTTTTATTATTTCGTGTAATCACTGCAGACAAAAACAGTGTACAGTGAATCCAAACTAGCTGATCAAAAATAAGTTGAAAATTCGGTTGAAACATTAAAAACAATTGGTAAATTGGCTGTACCTCCATCTTTTCTAGTTATGAATCGTTTTTATTTTCGTTCCCATTTAGTTGTTCAACCGCATGGTTTTAAATGACAGTGTGGAAATGGTACCTCCTAAGGGACTGTTTATGAAAGTGCAGAGAGCTCACACGTCGCCTTCTAATTCACAAAAAATTGTATAAAAACCGATTTTTGTCCAATATCTTCCAAAATATTGCAGATAGAAAAAATTTGTTTTACTAAAAAATATAGGGCAACTTATTACCTACAAAAAAATAATGATTTTTTTTCGGAAATCTAATACTTTTCGAGATAAATTAATTTAAAATCATCATATATTCTCCTCTCCCCTCTTTTCGAACAAAGAGAAAATTTATTTGAATTTTTTAGCAACGCGCGGACAAATTTTGCAATAACTCTAGAAAAAATTAATTTTTATTTATAATTCAAAATGCATTTGAAAGAAGACATCCGTGGCTACATAACATTAGTTTTTCAAACTCAATTTTCGCAAAATTAAAAATTAATTAAATACAAAATACAAAAAAAAAATTTTAATTTAACAATGTTGCTCTATCTGGGATAATAATTTGAAAGATATTGAAAAAAAATAAGCATTTTCAGATTTGGTTATTTGTTAAAATCTTAAGTTCAGAACAAATACTTACATTAGATACACACGTACATACACTTACTTCGTTATTTAATTTTTTTGTGCCATGTTTTTTGTGAACCAGATGGCCTACGTGTGAGCACTCTGCGTTTGCATATTCCTAAACAGCCCCTCGAGAGGTACTATTAGCGAAAAAAAAAGTACACATTTGTATTATTCCTGTGGCAGCTTCCAAAATGGCTCTGGTCACTGGGCAAATAAGGGTATTAATTACAGTTATTTTTGCTCGCAGATTCTTTCTTTTTTAATAGTGTGTAGTGTTTCTGTACTTCCTTAGCGTTGGTTTCATCTGCTGTGAAATATTTTGAAATTATGTATATTATACTTTTTTAAAACAGTTTTGACAGAGTTCAATAAATTATTTCGCAGTTTCATCTACTAGTACCGTGTTCAAAAATCCGTAATATGTGCAAAAAAGCCGTTTATTTTTATTGTGAATTTTAATCTAAATACTGAACGGCTAGAAATGAATCCTAATTTTAAAAAATAATAATATATAAAAAATAAAGTAAATAAAACATAAATGATTTGTGTTAGGAACAAGTGAAATGAATTGTTTGTTAGCGATAAGAAAATATCACGAAACGTACCCTGATAGAAGATAAACACGAGTAGCGCTTTTGAAAGATTATGCAACGGTTTGATGAGAGTGGAAATGTAGAATAAACTAAAACTGATCGAGCCAAATCTGTTTTAAACTAGTTATGACAGCTAGGACTTAGCTAGGACAAAACTAGTTTAGTTTTAACTAGTTAGTGTAATTAAAATAAAAAAATAAAAAAAAATAATAATCAAAAAACAATACTAATTAACAAATCGTATAAAACAAGAAAAACCACGTAATTAGATGTTCGAAATAACCACCGCTTTGTTCGACATAAATATTTAAACAAGTTTCACCAAGATACGCCAACATATCTTAATGTATTAAAATTAATTAATATTTGTTTGTAGTCGGAGGTGTTTGATAGTCTATATAGATCTAATCGCCTTTGATAATCATCCTCATGCAATTCTTGAAGGAGTTAAATGTAGTATGGGTGAAACTTGTTTTTTTTTTTAGAAATTAGTAGAACAGTGATTTTACTTACATCTGGTTCCCTTGCAATTCTTCTTGAGCCAATATGTGGGTCTTCTCTAACTCGTTCTCCTCATTTAAAACAGGTTTGGCTCGATCAGTTTTTGTCTATTTTACATTTCCCGTCTCATCAAACCGTTGCATAAAGCCTTTGAAAAGCGCTTCTGTGTGGTAGTCTTCTATCAGGATACTTTTCGTGATATATTCTTGTCCCTAACAAACAATGCTTTTCACTTACTCCATACACATAAATCATATGGAAACTGCACTGTTTTTAACACAAACCTCAAGCACCAGCATTACTTAACAATTCAAGTTTGTATTTTTGACATTTTAATTTCCTTTGTAAAAATAATGTCCACTAGATTTTTGTCATTGGCCACAACAACAAAGTCAAAGAGAGCCAAGATTTGCTGACTTTTTTGTGATATTTACTGACGAAGCAACATTCCACAAAAATAGAAATGTCAATAGACATAATTTTCATTATAACGATACTGAAAAACCTCATTTTACTCGCACAACTAGTCAAAACAGATGGTCTCTTAATGTCAAATGTACCTCTAATATTTTCGAAAAGTGGCCATAAATCTTGAGCGACTCTGTAGACCCCACAGACTCTATATTGGGTGAATGGCCAAGAAGGGAGGAATCTAAAAATATAATAACATACAGAGCGTTCCATTTAAAGTATGGAGAAAATTTACATCAAGGATTTTTATTTACCCTATATAGCGTTAATAAAGAATACTAAAGAAAAAGACCGCAATTAAAAGAAGACTACATTTGGAAGTTTTTACCATGTTAAACTGATTTATGTTAACGTATTAAAAAGGTACAGGGCTTCAAATGTATCTCTGATATTTTCGAAAAGTGGCCATAAATCTGAAATGACTCTATATAGATCCCACAAAACCTATGAATGGCAAAAAAGGTAGGAATCTGAAAATAAAACAATATACAGTAAGTTTGGTTTGTGGCAAACTTATCTTCAACCCTGTATAATCGAAAATAATTTTAGGTTGTAGCTCTCGGCAGTCCCTACAACTTTCGTATAATTTTTTATTTCTAATTCCCACAATGACCGAGCTATTAGACTTGAACGCACTGTTCCACCCTGTATATTTTTGTAGTTTGTTTTGGTAAATTAAGGGCTTGAGTTTGGAATATTTTGATTATTTCAGCCTAGAAAAATATTGACGCTAATTTATATTTTTTTTCCTCAACGCCACATGTCTAGAAGAAATTAAGTCGTAAATTTAGCGTTTTCAAATTATTAAATCCGTATCTAATGGAACTATAACAAAACCATAATACTCGTAATTAAGTAGTTGACCTTATCGGTGTTCTTTTTCTGGCCGAGAACAAGAACAACTGCACGGCAAGACCTTTACGGCGAACAATAAGCTGCATAACTTAATCATATTTTCAGTTAATTATGGCATTATTCATATCTAACCAACTAAATTTAAACTGAAGTCTATAAAATGTTAATCGTTGTGGTTGTGGGATAAAAGAAAACTCTATATGATGTTACTGCAGTTATCGTAGAGTAATATATTCAATTCAGTTATAACATATTTGTTATGAGTATTATGCAAATTAAATTTTAACGGTGTTGTTGTTGAACCGAGTGTAAACAGTACATAATTGCAGTTACATAACCTATACGACAATTAAAAAGCTCATTTTCTCATAAAATAACAGTGGTCTCTAAACCGTCAGCTGGTTATAGTGATTAGTGTTAACAGTAGTATTTACGATCTATAGAGCAACGAATAGATTTTGATAAACCGTCTTAGTTTTTAGAAAATTCAACTTAATGTTATATCATTTGTGACAAGGGCACAATGCTTAAATTTGTGTATTTCTAAATGGTATGCCGATTGCACCTAGTATAAACAGTGAATAGTATATTCGGTAATTTTTTACTACAGCTCTTCCTCGCTGATTTTCGTGATTTTTGGCATATTGATAGATTTCGGGTCGCTGATACACTACGTCAGCAGCAGGGTTTTTTTCTTAATGTTGGTAAAAAGTTGCGTTATTGTCATTATTCTGTAAACCACCTACTTCAAGCCAACGTTGCCAGGTCCGTTACTGATTTTCTAATATCCATATGAGCGGAGGCACCAGGTGAATTGGTAACGAGTTTGCACTAGGTTAGGCACCAGGTTAGGCGCCGTAGGCATCATCAGTAAAGCCCTAACGCAAAAGGCGATCGACATTAACCAACAACGAAGTGCATCATTGACGGAAGTCTAAAATGTTAGACTTCCGCCAGTTATGCACTTCGCTGTTCTTCGTCTTTTCTAACCCGGTACCAATCCACCTAGTTCGTTCGCGTTCTTGCGTTCGCGTACCATCCACCTATGTATGTAACAAAATTGTCCATAATTCATTTG